>OX336397.1:111743995-112061609 GCA_946902985.2 Meconema thalassinum | reverse complement strand
AAAGCAGGAAGGTGTTGCCTTATATTTGACATTTAATTAACTTCGGTTAATTAGTGTTGTTCGTAAATTCTGTTGGATAGGAATTTAAAAGCAGATCACTAGGGAGTTATTTGTTGTTTGGAAATAAGAGTAATTTATTCAGTAAATTTTGATTACTGAAATTTTTATTAAATTAGAATCAGTAATATTTAAATATTATGACATGTATGCGTGTGTATGACTGAAATCTCGGTGCATGACCCTGTTTTTCTCTGGTTATATTTGTGTATTGTGCAATGGCGAGTGTTGAAGAAATCAAGGGATTGTTAGAACAGATGTCCGCGAAAGCGGAAAAACAATTAGAGCAGATGTCCGCGAAAACGGAAGAACAGTTTAAGAACATGAAGGAGAAGATAAGCGAAGACAATGAAAAACAGTTAAATAAACAATTAGAAATTCAGCGTGAGCATAGCGATAAACAATTAAATGACATTACGATACAATTGCAAACGCAAACAGAACAGTTAGAAATTCAGCGTGAGAATAGTGAAAAACAGTTACAAGACATGAGCGGTAACAATACGGTCCAATTACAGGACCAGAAATTGGATACTGATAAACAATTTAACGAATTGAATCACAAACTATCAGAACAGGCGGTAACACAAACAGAGCAATTAGAAAAGATCCCTCAATCAAAGTGTTAGGGAGGTAGAGAAACTGGCAGATGAGGTCGCGGAGAATAACGCCAAACAATTAGGTGAAATTAAAAAGTTGGAGTCGAAATTTAACAATAAACTCATACAATTTGACGAAATGGTGGCCGATAAATTAAAGCAAATCGAGGCAGCATGCGTCAACAACACGGCAGGAATAAAGAGCACACAGGACAAATTACATCAACAGATTAATTCAGTAGACAGCAACGTACTTGAATTAATAAAGGAAATCGATAAACTTGAGATCAAAACCGAAACAGAACGTATGCACTTGCGTGAAAATTTGGAAGACCAATTGAGTAAAACCCAGCAGGTCATAAGAGAAGAGGTCGGAGAACAATTAGTTAAAACACAAGAGGTAATAAGGGAAGTGGTTGGAGAACAATTAGTCAAAACACAGCAGCAGATACAAGAAATAGGGGAACAGCTGGAGAAGAGTCAGGAAAGGAACGAAGAAAAATTTAGCAGTATGAAGAACAGGATCCGAAGAGATTGGGAGCTCAAGTCAACGAAACGAAAGAAGACAGGCTGACAATTTTAAAGCGCTTAGGTGAATATAATTCGAGAGTACAGGAGTAGGTAATATAAGCCGAAGCTGGGGCAGGGGCTAATGGGCAAGATGGCCGCCGCGCGCAATCACTCTATGTTATTCTTATGGAGGGGTCATTCAGAGCTGGCACAGGGGCTATTGGGCAAAATGGCCGCCATGTCCTGAGACCATGGATGATGTCACAGGGGGAGTTCGGCCGTGTAGTTTCTAAATGGAATATTTATTATTATTATTATTATTAGGTAATTGTTAATTGATCATGTATAATCAAGACCAGCCTTATATTGTCCACTTTTTGGTGTAGTGGCTAGCATTCTTGGAGGTCATTCCTGAGGTTCGAATCCCTGCTCTGCCAAGAAATTTAATTTCTGGTCTCAGGAGTGGAACGGGGTACACTCAGCCTTGTGAGGCAAAACTGACAAGAGCTGGCTTTTGATTCATACCTCAACAATTCTGCCTAACCCAACTTCACCTAACCTAACCTAACCTAACCTAACCTAACCTAACCTAACCTATCCTAACCTAACTTCAAAGTCAAAGCAAATATAAAAGCAAATGTGAAAGCACACATAATAAACTAAGTTATAACCTAACCTAACTTCACCTAACCTAACCTCACCTAACCTGTCCTAACCTAACCTAACGTAACCTACCTAATTTAAAATTGCAAGCGAAAAAAATTTAGCAAAAAGTATGAGAAAAAAGTGAGAGCAAATGTAAGAGCACAAATAATAAACTTAGTTATAACCTAACCACACCTAACCTAACCTAACCTAACCTAACATAACCAAACTTCAAAGTGAGAGCAAAAATGTAAGAGCAAATGTAAGAGCACAAATAATAAACTTAGTTATAACCTAACCACACCTAACCTAACCTAACCTAACCTAACATAACCAAACTTCAAAGTGAGAGCAAAAATGTAAGAGCAAATGAGAGAGCACAAATAATAAACTTAGTTATAACCTAACCTAACCTAACCCACAGAAACCTCATTTAAAGATTTTAGATTTTATGTTTTAACATTTTAGATTTTTGATTTTTTCATTTTACATTTTTTAGATTTTACATTTTACATTTTTGATTTTTTGTATTTTAGATGTTAGTTTTTTTAGATTTTACATTTTAAATTTAAGATTTTTTGATTTTAGATTTTACTTTTTACATTTTCCGAAAAGAGTAAACTACTAGGTCACATACCTAACCTCACCAAACCTAACTTTGCCAAACCTAACTTAAGCTAATTCAAAGGCTAATGCACATACACAAAGTATATAAGGGTACAAGCAACTATCCTTATGCTAGTTTTATAGGTTACTGTACAATATGATAACTACCCCAACCGTTTTTTTTTTCATTTGTTGTTTACACATATGACAATTTTCCAATTCCCCATTTTCATTTTTTTAAATGTTAGTTTTAAGTTTTTCAATTTCATAACATGGAAACATGGATTTTGCATTATGTTGTTTACACATTTATCAATTTCACAATTTCCCATTTACAGTTCTTAAAATGTCAGTTTAAAGTTTTTCAATTTCATGATATAGAAACATGGATTTTCCAATTTGTTGTTTACACATTTGTCAATTTACCAAATTCCCATTTACAGTTTTTAAAATTTCAGTTTAATGGTTTTTTTTTATTTTGTCAATATGGAAACATGGATTTTCCAATTTGTGTTTTACATGTTCATTTTGCATTAGGAGTGGAGAGAGGTGAGTAGTAATAAAAAATGTACAAGCAGTTTCCATACGGTACAATATTTTTTTATTTAAATACATGTACACTATTTACACATAATACATTTTTATATATATTCCTTATTGTTATAAATTGTACACTTGTTTTTATTTTGTTTTCTATTTTATTTATTTTTGATTATGAATGCCATTTCTTATTTTGTTTTATTTTTATTTTTGTAGTGCTATTGTTTTATTTCCTAAATTGTTTTGTTTTATGTATTTGCTAGTTGCAGGCAGAAGATTTTGATATTCATAACTTAACTCTTTAAGCATGGTTAATGATTGAGTAATGACCATAGGCATGTGTACCTATACCATCAGCATCAATCACTCTTTTATCATCACCAGGACACAAAGCAATTTTGTTTAGTCTTATAGATGATATGTCATGTTGTTTAGAAGCGATAATGTTCATTGGTATTCTTTTTACATTGTTTTTCATGACACAATCCTTATAATCTTGAAAGCTTATACAATTTTTGACAACACCTCTGTTAATACCTTTAATCTTTTTGATTTCTTTACCATTTATGTCTAATGCGTACATTTTAGCTCTAAGTCCAACAAATGCTTTTATAATTTGTCCACAAGCCTCGTCTTTAAATTTCCCCAACGTTTTCTTGTTTGATGTAGAGTAACATATGTGATTAGTAGGATAATCTGATGTGTCCAGGTGTTGTAGGAAATCCAACTTGTCTTGATATACATCTGGGGTGTTAACCAAATATATGAACGAGTCAGTATCCATATACATGAGTTTAAGATTGTTCATGCCATAATAGGGTAGCAGGACATCATAGTGGTGGGAATACATGAGAGTTTTTGAAATATCCAGTATACACATTCCAATATATATAGGCTTATTGAATACAATGTTACGTTTAGACATGTGGAAAGCAGCTAGGTTAGGGCCATAAATTGTTCTGTCGATAAATGTCGGCTTTGCTATTAGCTTTTCTGCCTTTTTGCTGTCAGTCACAAGACGTATGTCTATTCTTTTACGGATATTTTCCATTGTTTTCCCAAAAATGGCATTGTTGAATAATTTGTACAGATTTTTCTCAAAATCATTTTTGGCTTGTTTTCGAAGGTTGTTATTAAAATCAACGTATGCCTTTAACCAAGGTCTTTGTTTAAACTTTAACACACGATGAATTTTTATCAATTTTATTCCATGATCTAAAGCCTGTTTTAATGCCATGTAGTGAACAACATATCGCCTTCGATTTCCAAGATGAGGAATTAGTTTTTTCAGAGACGAATCCTTAGGTTGTGTACACTCTGGTAGGAAAGGTAAATCGTTGTGTAGATCATGAAGGTCAGATGGGTAATCAACATCAACGTCTAGAATGTATCCCACAGGATCGTCTTTCTTTAGTTTTTCTAGATCAACAGTATCTGGAGAAACCCACTGAAATCCACCATAAGAAAGGGAGTGACACATAGCCCACCCGTATTGGTTGTTGGCATCATCATAGGTAATAAACTGCGATGGTTTCTCAGAATCATAGGTTTCCATGTATTTATTGTTAGCTTCAGCATACCGATGAGACACCTGGCATATGCCTCCACGTATTCCAGACTCGATTAAAAGAATCTGATCGTAATCCTGTAGCAATTCCAGTTCAATGCCTGTGTAAAGGAGCATTGCCTCGAAACTTAAACCAGGCGAAGTAAAAAAGTGTGCAGCATCCACTCGGTGTGTTTCTAGTGTTTTGTTTCTAAAGGTTTCAAAGCTGTCTGCAAGAAGGAGTACATCTGAAGTTAGGTAGAGGTCACTATATTCCCCTAGAGTTTTAATGTTGAACTGATTCCAGACACTTTTGGCATGTTCATAGTCTTCTTGACTAACATCTTCTTGACTTAATTTGTTAAAGAATGCCTCTTTTGGAGGTAAACACGTTTCACTTAACTTTTCCCATGAGTCAATGTAGTCATAACAAAATACCCCTTTACGAGTCATGAGCATTGCATTTTCTTTTCCAAAGTACTTGTCTGTTTCAGGGTATGATGTTAAGTTGGAAACTAAGTTTTCCAAACTACTCGGCATTAACCGAAACGTATCCACAAATCTAAGCTTAACATTTCCTACATATTTGGTAAAGGAAATGTACTTTTCTTTGGAGTTAGCGATAACATCCACTCTCTCAGTAGTACATCCCAATTGCTTTACAATGAAATTTGCGTCGTAGCCACTCATATTATGTAGAAACACAGGAACGGGGTTTCGTGTTTTACACCTCAAATTACAGTTATTGTGAGCACTTCCACGGTATTCCCCTGTAATATGGCAGTGGTCTCGAACTTTCCAGTCCTCTTTGGTGAATGGTTTTCGACACAAATAACAGGTTTCAGAACATTGGAACTCTGCTTCTTGAGCCTGAGTTAAGGCCTTTGGAACATTTAAGCTGTAAAGTCTATCAATTTCATTAGCTATTGAGATCAAACAGTCCATAAACTTTTCTGCAGCGTCAGGTCCACGATAAATAACAGGTTGGCTTGGAAGATTTGTCTTTATGTGTTCCACAGCGGGTGATGGTTTAACGTATATACCAAAGCTCATAGGAACATGACTCTGGTATGGCACTGTATAACTTGCTTCAGGATTGGGCAAACATGTTTGATAGGGTAAGAGTATACTTTCGAAATCTGCATAGATAACGTAAGGTATTCTTAGCATTTTTTCCACGTTTAAAAATTTGACAATGGGGTTTTTAATAGGCATTTCAACCCTAGCAATGTCATGCTGGACACACAAAGCTCTATGTTCTTTCAATTTTTCCATTCCTTGTTGTCCATATTGATTATCAAAGTGAGTAAAACACCGTTTACACGTATATATCTTATGTTCACGGCGGGTAATCTGATGTGCTACTAGTTTATCAAAATCTTTGATAAAGACGTAGTGGTTCTGGCCGGATGATGAACTTAGCAGAAGGAGGTCGCGATGGTCTTGCATCTCTTGATCCACAACCTTTAGAGGGAACAATTTGTTGTCTTGTTCCAATCCAAATACATTAATGGATATATCGTTGGCTTTTTCAAATTTGGGAATGTCAACTAGCGATGTAGGAAACGATATTACAGAAAAATCATACTTGTTGTCCAGGTCCTTGTATTTACTAATGCGATGAGCATTCTTTTTAACCAGTTTTGCTAAAATGGCATACATAAAACACTTTTCATCATTCAAATTTTCAGGATTAATGCAGGCTTTTCTTGCTTGTATAGCTGCTGGTAATGGAATATATGTGCTTCCACGCAAGGGATTGTACTTATTTATTTTCAATCGTACTCCTTCCACTGCTAACAAAGCCCAATTACTGCCTTTTAGCTCAGATTCCTCCATTTCCGTAGTTAACTTTGTAAATTGTGTTTCCAAGAAACTACTTAAGTCCGTTTCCAAAAATAGGGCCTGATTTCGTGTTTTAAATGCACGATCTGTAATTTCATTGGTAGATGTATGAATGAATCTACATTCAGCCACAAGATTAACTTTTATCGACTTGTGCATTGCTAGTTCTTTCTGCATAGCTTGTATTATTTGCTGTTTGGACTCTTTAAGGTATGAATTTAAATCCTTGCACGTATCGCAACGAATGAAATAGGATTTAAGTCGACCTCCAAAAGATGCCTCATATTCAATAAGTCCATTTTTGTCAGGGACCAATGACAGTAGGTAATGTTTTGTAGGCTCTGCTTTTTGTCTTTTAGCTACCGACACAACATTACAACATTCTTCATGACGACGTCCATTGTAGGCATTGTTGAATGTACTACCACAGGTCTTGCACTCATGAAATTCACCACACGATACTTCATGTCGCTTCCTATGATAGTCTCGAAGAAAAGTCTTTCCACACTCTTTACACATATAGCTAGGAATGGCTTCTTCCATTATGATTGTTGATTTCTGCAAACAGCTGCTTACTGCGTATCACAGGGCTAGAGGTTGGTCAGTGAGACGGTCTTTCACGATGTGAACACCGTGAGAGGTAGTAGTCAACTGGTGCTATTCTTGTGAAGGGTCCACTAATATACCCCTAGTCTAGACCAACAGCTCTTTACAGCGTATGACAAGGCTGTATACTGGACAGTGAGACGGTCTTTCACAATGTGAACACTGTAACAAGTAGTAGTCAACTGATTATATACTTGCTAAGGGTTCTCTAATATACAATAGTCGAGACCAACAGCTACTTACTGAGTAATACAAGGCTGTACAATAGTTGTTTTGACAGTCTTTCACGATGTGGTCACTGTGAATGGTAGTAGTCAACTGATGATATTCTTGATAAGGGTCCTCTAATGTACCCCTGGTTAAGGGTAACAGCTGTTCACTGCTTATGACAAGGCTAAAGACTGGTTACTTCAACGGTCTTTCACAATGTTAACACTGTGACAGGTAGTAGTCAACTGAAAATATTCTTATGGCCTACTCAAGGTTATCAGGTACTTACTGCATATCAAAAGGCTGTACACTCATGTGTGTTAGGCACTCTTTTTTGCTAAGGACCCCAATATTCCCTACACAAGGCTATACATGTTAGTTCTAAACACTTAGTGGTTAATTGTATATTCAATTTTTGTACAAAGCTTATACAAGCACGTTTTATGAGGTAAAACTTTACCAAATAGTCAAATGCGACACGCAAAGTATGTTGCCGCTATCTAGCGGTGACTATGAGAACTACTTGACCGACCAGCATGCTACCTAGCGCTCCATTTCAATACTCGCTCACTGAACGAACAGCATACTATCTAGCGGTCGATATCAATACTCACTCAACTACCAGCCTGCTACCTATCGGTCAATATAACAACTCACTCAACTACCAACATGCTACATGGCTTTTTTGGTCAGTTTTTTGTTGGCTTATGTTGGCTTTTATTGGCTTTTGTTGGCTTTTGTTGGCTTTTGTTGGCTTTTTGTTGGCTTTTGTTGGCTTTTGTATTAGCTCTTTTATATTTGCTCTTGTTTGTTGGGAAAGTATGTTGGTCTTGGAAAGTATGTCAGTCCTTTTTTTATGGCTGTAAAATGCTTACAGCCATGTTTGTAAGCAGCAGCAACAACAACAACACACAAAATTCCAAAAAATATCGAAAGTACTCTAAGTTTTATCAATGACTCTCAACTCTTACACTTACCTCTATCCCATGCATAGTCAAAAATTAGTATATTTTTCAAATTTTTCAAAAAATATTTGGAAAGTAGGCTGTATCATTAAACTAAAAATCCTGAAAAGACATATGTTAACTCCAACACCTACTTCTATACCCCTCTCAGTCCAAAAATAGTGTATTTTTCAAATTTTCCAAAACATATTTCCAAAATGGGTTATATTTCCGAAATTTAAAAGTTTACAAAAACGTTTGTTTGACATAAACGAATGGCCTTTGCCCCCTCTACCGTCGTACCAAGTCCCAGGTCTCTAGGACAACAAACATAAAAATTTGAAAATGGGCTTATATTTCCAAAATTAGGAATTTTACAAAAACGTTTGTCTGACGTAAATCAGTGGTCATTACCCCCTCTATCCCCACACTAAGTCTCATGTCTCTAGAACAACAAAAATAAATTTTTGAAAAATGGGCTTATATTTCCAAAATTAGGAATTTTACAAAAACGTTTGTCTGACGTAAATCAGTGGTCATTACCCCCTCTATCCCCATACCAAGTCTCAGATCTCTAGGTCAACAAAAATAAAATTTTGAAAATGGACTATATTTCCAAAATTAGGAATTCTACAAAAAAGTTTGTCTAACGTAAATCAATGGTCTTTACCCCCTCTATTCACATACCAAGTCTCAGGTCTCTAGGTCAACAAAAATAAAATTTTGAAAAAATGGTCACTATTTTGGAAACTAGGAATTCTACGAAAAAGTTTGTTTAACATAAATGAAAGGTCTCTATCCCCTCTACCTGTAAACCAAGTCCCAGGTCTGTAGGACAAAAATGAAAAAAGTTCAACTGGGAAAGTAGGCGATTTTTCATAAAACCAAACATTCTAAAAAGTGTTCTATGGGTATAAAAGAATGGTCTCTATATCCTTTATTTTTTATAATAAAACTTTTTTATTTTTTGAGTTTTTTTGAAAAAGTTCAATTTTGAAATTTTTATATTTTGGAAACTAACAAGTTTACAAAAATGTTTGTTTGACATAAATAAATGGCCCTGACCCCCTCTACCAACAAAATAAATTTCAAGTCTCTAGGACTAAAACTGTACAGTAGTGGAGTAGTGGTGCTTCTAACCCACCCATTTTACATGCCTGAGGCTTAGTAGTGGGGCAAGGAGGGTTTTGGAGTGCGTTAGAAGCGCCACTACTCCACTACTGTACAGTTTTAGTCCTAGAGACTTGAAATTTATTTTGTTGGTAGAGGGGGTCAGGGCCATTTATTTATGTCAAACAAACATTTTTGTAAACTTGTTAGTTTCCAAAATATAAAAATTTCAAAATTGAACTTTTTCAAAAAAACTCAAAAAATAAAAAAGTTTTATTATAAAAAATAAAGGATATAGAGACCATTCTTTTATACCCATAGAACACTTTTTAGAATGTTTGGTTTTATGAAAAATCGCCTACTTTCCCAGTTGAACTTTTTTCATTTTTGTCCTACAGACCTGGGACTTGGTTTACAGGTAGAGGGGATAGAGACCTTTCATTTATGTTAAACAAACTTTTTCGTAGAATTCCTAGTTTCCAAAATAGTGACCATTTTTTCAAAATTTTATTTTTGTTGACCTAGAGACCTGAGACTTGGTATGTGAATAGAGGGGGTAAAGACCATTGATTTACGTTAGACAAACTTTTTTGTAGAATTCCTAATTTTGGAAATATAGTCCATTTTCAAAATTTTATTTTTGTTGACCTAGAGATCTGAGACTTGGTATGGGGATAGAGGGGGTAATGACCACTGATTTACGTCAGACAAACGTTTTTGTAAAATTCCTAATTTTGGAAATATAAGCCCATTTTTCAAAAATTTATTTTTGTTGTTCTAGAGACATGAGACTTAGTGTGGGGATAGAGGGGGTAATGACCACTGATTTACGTCAGACAAACGTTTTTGTAAAATTCCTAATTTTGGAAATATAAGCCCATTTTCAAATTTTTATGTTTGTTGTCCTAGAGACCTGGGACTTGGTACGACGGTAGAGGGGGCAAAGGCCATTCGTTTATGTCAAACAAACGTTTTTGTAAACTTTTAAATTTCGGAAATATAACCCATTTTGGAAATATGTTTTGGAAAATTTGAAAAATACACTATTTTTGGACTGAGAGGGGTATAGAAGTAGGTGTTGGAGTTAACATATGTCTTTTCAGGATTTTTAGTTTAATGATACAGCCTACTTTCCAAATATTTTTTGAAAAATTTGAAAAATATACTAATTTTTGACTATGCATGGGATAGAGGTAAGTGTAAGAGTTGAGAGTCATTGATAAAACTTAGAGTACTTTCGATATTTTTTGGAATTTTGTGTGTTGTTGTTGTTGCTGCTGCTTACAAACATGGCTGTAAGCATTTTACAGCCATAAAAAAAGGACTGACATACTTTCCAAGACCAACATACTTTCCCAACAAACAAGAGCAAATATAAAAGAGCTAATACAAAAGCCAACAAAAGCCAACAAAAAGCCAACAAAAGCCAACAAAAGCCAACAAAAGCCAATAAAAGCCAACATAAGCCAACAAAAAACTGACCAAAAAAGCCATGTAGCATGTTGGTAGTTGAGTGAGTTGTTATATTGACCGATAGGTAGCAGGCTGGTAGTTGAGTGAGTATTGATATCGACCGCTAGATAGTATGCTGTTCGTTCAGTGAGCGAGTATTGAAATGGAGCGCTAGGTAGCATGCTGGTCGGTCAAGTAGTTCTCATAGTCACCGCTAGATAGCGGCAACATACTTTGCGTGTCGCATTTGACTATTTGGTAAAGTTTTACCTCATAAAACGTGCTTGTATAAGCTTTGTACAAAAATTGAATATACAATTAACCACTAAGTGTTTAGAACTAACATGTATAGCCTTGTGTAGGGAATATTGGGGTCCTTAGCAAAAAAGAGTGCCTAACACACATGAGTGTACAGCCTTTTGATATGCAGTAAGTACCTGATAACCTTGAGTAGGCCATAAGAATATTTTCAGTTGACTACTACCTGTCACAGTGTTAACATTGTGAAAGACCGTTGAAGTAACCAGTCTTTAGCCTTGTCATAAGCAGTGAACAGCTGTTACCCTTAACCAGGGGTACATTAGAGGACCCTTATCAAGAATATCATCAGTTGACTACTACCATTCACAGTGACCACATCGTGAAAGACTGTCAAAACAACTATTGTACAGCCTTGTATTACTCAGTAAGTAGCTGTTGGTCTCGACTATTGTATATTAGAGAACCCTTAGCAAGTATATAATCAGTTGACTACTACTTGTTACAGTGTTCACATTGTGAAAGACCGTCTCACTGTCCAGTATACAGCCTTGTCATACGCTGTAAAGAGCTGTTGGTCTAGACTAGGGGTATATTAGTGGACCCTTCACAAGAATAGCACCAGTTGACTACTACCTCTCACGGTGTTCACATCGTGAAAGACCGTCTCACTGACCAACCTCTAGCCCTGTGATACGCAGTAAGCAGCTGTTTGCAGAAATCAACAATCATAATGGAAGAAGCCATTCCTAGCTATATGTGTAAAGAGTGTGGAAAGACTTTTCTTCGAGACTATCATAGGAAGCGACATGAAGTATCGTGTGGTGAATTTCATGAGTGCAAGACCTGTGGTAGTACATTCAACAATGCCTACAATGGACGTCGTCATGAAGAATGTTGTAATGTTGTGTCGGTAGCTAAAAGACAAAAAGCAGAGCCTACAAAACATTACCTACTGTCATTGGTCCCTGACAAAAATGGACTTATTGAATATGAGGCATCTTTTGGAGGTCGACTTAAATCCTATTTCATTCGTTGCGATACGTGCAAGGATTTAAATTCATACCTTAAAGAGTCCAAACAGCAAATAATACAAGCTATGCAGAAAGAACTAGCAATGCACAAGTCGATAAAAGTTAATCTTGTGGCTGAATGTAGATTCATTCATACATCTACCAATGAAATTACAGATCGTGCATTTAAAACACGAAATCAGGCCCTATTTTTGGAAACGGACTTAAGTAGTTTCTTGGAAACACAATTTACAAAGTTAACTACGGAAATGGAGGAATCTGAGCTAAAAGGCAGTAATTGGGCTTTGTTAGCAGTGGAAGGAGTACGATTGAAAATAAATAAGTACAATCCCTTGCGTGGAAGCACATATATTCCATTACCAGCAGCTATACAAGCAAGAAAAGCCTGCATTAATCCTGAAAATTTGAATGATGAAAAGTGTTTTATGTATGCCATTTTAGCAAAACTGGTTAAAAAGAATGCTCATCGCATTAGTAAATACAAGGACCTGGACAACAAGTATGATTTTTCTGTAATATCGTTTCCTACATCGCTAGTTGACATTCCCAAATTTGAAAAAGCCAACGATATATCCATTAATGTATTTGGATTGGAACAAGACAACAAATTGTTCCCTCTAAAGGTTGTGGATCAAGAGATGCAAGACCATCGCGACCTCCTTCTGCTAAGTTCATCATCCGGCCAGAACCACTACGTCTTTATCAAAGATTTTGATAAACTAGTAGCACATCAGATTACCCGCCGTGAACATAAGATATATACGTGTAAACGGTGTTTTACTCACTTTGATAATCAATATGGACAACAAGGAATGGAAAAATTGAAAGAACATAGAGCTTTGTGTGTCCAGCATGACATTGCTAGGGTTGAAATGCCTATTAAAAACCCCATTGTCAAATTTTTAAACGTGGAAAAAATGCTAAGAATACCTTACGTTATCTATGCAGATTTCGAAAGTATACTCTTACCCTATCAAACATGTTTGCCCAATCCTGAAGCAAGTTATACAGTGCCATACCAGAGTCATGTTCCTATGAGCTTTGGTATATACGTTAAACCATCACCCGCTGTGGAACACATAAAGACAAATCTTCCAAGCCAACCTGTTATTTATCGTGGACCTGACGCTGCAGAAAAGTTTATGGACTGTTTGATCTCAATAGCTAATGAAATTGATAGACTTTACAGCTTAAATGTTCCAAAGGCCTTAACTCAGGCTCAAGAAGCAGAGTTCCAATGTTCTGAAACCTGTTATTTGTGTCGAAAACCATTCACCAAAGAGGACTGGAAAGTTCGAGACCACTGCCATATTACAGGGGAATACCGTGGAAGTGCTCACAATAACTGTAATTTGAGGTGTAAAACACGAAACCCCGTTCCTGTGTTTCTACATAATATGAGTGGCTACGACGCAAATTTCATTGTAAAGCAATTGGGATGTACTACTGAGAGAGTGGATGTTATCGCTAACTCCAAAGAAAAGTACATTTCCTTTACCAAATATGTAGGAAATGTTAAGCTTAGATTTGTGGATACGTTTCGGTTAATGCCGAGTAGTTTGGAAAACTTAGTTTCCAACTTAACATCATACCCTGAAACAGATAAGTACTTTGGAAAAGAAAATGCAATGCTCATGACTCGTAAAGGGGTATTTTGTTATGACTACATTGACTCATGGGAAAAGTTAAGTGAAACGTGTTTACCTCCAAAAGAGGCATTCTTTAACAAATTAAGTCAAGAAGATGTTAGTCAAGAAGACTATGAACATGCCAAAAGTGTCTGGAATCAGTTCAACATTAAAACTCTAGGGGAATATAGTGACCTCTACCTAACTTCAGATGTACTCCTTCTTGCAGACAGCTTTGAAACCTTTAGAAACAAAACACTAGAAACACACCGAGTGGATGCTGCACACTTTTTTACTTCGCCTGGTTTAAGTTTCGAGGCAATGCTCCTTTACACAGGCATTGAACTGGAATTGCTACAGGATTACGATCAGATTCTTTTAATCGAGTCTGGAATACGTGGAGGCATATGCCAGGTGTCTCATCGGTATGCTGAAGCTAACAATAAATACATGGAAACCTATGATTCTGAGAAACCATCGCAGTTTATTACCTATGATGATGCCAACAACCAATACGGGTGGGCTATGTGTCACTCCCTTTCTTATGGTGGATTTCAGTGGGTTTCTCCAGATACTGTTGATCTAGAAAAACTAAAGAAAGACGATCCTGTGGGATACATTCTAGACGTTGATGTTGATTACCCATCTGACCTTCATGATCTACACAACGATTTACCTTTCCTACCAGAGTGTACACAACCTAAGGATTCGTCTCTGAAAAAACTAATTCCTCATCTTGGAAATCGAAGGCGATATGTTGTTCACTACATGGCATTAAAACAGGCTTTAGATCATGGAATAAAATTGATAAAAATTCATCGTGTGTTAAAGTTTAAACAAAGACCTTGGTTAAAGGCATACGTTGATTTTAATAACAACCTTCGAAAACAAGCCAAAAATGATTTTGAGAAAAATCTGTACAAATTATTCAACAATGCCATTTTTGGGAAAACAATGGAAAATATCCGTAAAAGAATAGACATACGTCTTGTGACTGACAGCAAAAAGGCAGAAAAGCTAATAGCAAAGCCGACATTTATCGACAGAACAATTTATGGCCCTAACCTAGCTGCTTTCCACATGTCTAAACGTAACATTGTATTCAATAAGCCTATATATATTGGAATGTGTATACTGGATATTTCAAAAACTCTCATGTATTCCCACCACTATGATGTCCTGCTACCCTATTATGGCATGAACAATCTTAAACTCATGTATATGGATACTGACTCGTTCATATATTTGGTTAACACCCCAGATGTATATCAAGACAAGTTGGATTTCCTACAACACCTGGACACATCAGATTATCCTACTAATCACATATGTTACTCTACATCAAACAAGAAAACGTTGGGGAAATTTAAAGACGAGGCTTGTGGACAAATTATAAAAGCATTTGTTGGACTTAGAGCTAAAATGTACGCATTAGACATAAATGGTAAAGAAATCAAAAAGATTAAAGGTATTAACAGAGGTGTTGTCAAAAATTGTATAAGCTTTCAAGATTATAAGGATTGTGTCATGAAAAACAATGTAAAAAGAATACCAATGAACATTATCGCTTCTAAACAACATGACATATCATCTATAAGACTAAACAAAATTGCTTTGTGTCCTGGTGATGATAAAAGAGTGATTGATGCTGATGGTATAGGTACACATGCCTATGGTCATTACTCAATCATTAACCATGCTTAAAGAGTTAAGTTATGAATATCAAAATCTTCTGCCTGCAACTAGCAAATACATAAAACAAAACAATTTAGGAAATAAAACAATAGCACTACAAAAATAAAAATAAAACAAAATAAGAAATGGCATTCATAATCAAAAATAAATAAAATAGAAAACAAAATAAAAACAAGTGTACAATTTATAACAATAAGGAATATATATAAAAATGTATTATGTGTAAATAGTGTACATGTATTTAAATAAAAAAATATTGTACCGTATGGAAACTGCTTGTACATTTTTTATTACTACTCACCTCTCTCCACTCCTAATGCAAAATGAACATGTAAAACACAAATTGGAAAATCCATGTTTCCATATTGACAAAATAAAAAAAAACCATTAAACTGAAATTTTAAAAACTGTAAATGGGAATTTGGTAAATTGACAAATGTGTAAACAACAAATTGGAAAATCCATGTTTCTATATCATGAAATTGAAAAACTTTAAACTGACATTTTAAGAACTGTAAATGGGAAATTGTGAAATTGATAAATGTGTAAACAACATAATGCAAAATCCATGTTTCCATGTTATGAAATTGAAAAACTTAAAACTAACATTTAAAAAAATGAAAATGGGGAATTGGAAAATTGTCATATGTGTAAACAACAAATGAAAAAAAAAACGGTTGGGGTAGTTATCATATTGTACAGTAACCTATAAAACTAGCATAAGGATAGTTGCTTGTACCCTTATATACTTTGTGTATGTGCATTAGCCTTTGAATTAGCTTAAGTTAGGTTTGGCAAAGTTAGGTTTGGTGAGGTTAGGTATGTGACCTAGTAGTTTACTCTTTTCGGAAAATGTAAAAAGTAAAATCTAAAATCAAAAAATCTTAAATTTAAAATGTAAAATCTAAAAAAACTAACATCTAAAATACAAAAAATCAAAAATGTAAAATGTAAAATCTAAAAAATGTAAAATGAAAAAATCAAAAATCTAAAATGTTAAAACATAAAATCTAAAATCTTTAAATGAGGTTTCTGTGGGTTAGGTTAGGTTAGGTTATAACTAAGTTTATTATTTGTGCTCTCTCATTTGCTCTTACATTTTTGCTCTCACTTTGAAGTTTGGTTATGTTAGGTTAGGTTAGGTTAGGTTAGGTGTGGTTAGGTTATAACTAAGTTTATTATTTGTGCTCTTACATTTGCTCTCACTTTTTTCTCATACTTTTTGCTAAATTTTTTTCGCTTGCAATTTTAAATTAGGTAGGTTACGTTAGGTTAGGTTAGGACAGGTTAGGTGAGGTTAGGTTAGGTGAAGTTAGGTTAGGTTATAACTTAGTTTATTATGTGTGCTTTCACATTTGCTTTTATATTTGCTTTGACTTTGAAGTTAGGTTAGGATAGGTTAGGTTAGGTTAGGTTAGGTTAGGTTAGGTGAAGTTGGGTTAGGCAGAATTGTTGAGGTATGAATCAAAAGCCAGCTCTTGTCAGTTTTGCCTCACAAGGCTGAGTGTACCCCGTTCCACTCATGAGACCAGAAATTAAATTTCTTGGCAGAGCCGGGATTCGAACCTCAGGAATGACCTCCAAGAATGCTAGCCACTACACCAAAAAGTGGACAATATAAGGCTGGTCTTGATTATACATGATCAATTAACAATTACCTAATAATAATAATAATAATAATAATAAATATTCCATTTGGCAACTACACGGCCGACCTCTCCCTGTGACGTAATCCACGGTCTCAGGCCGTGGCGGCCATTTTGCCCAATAGCCCCTGTGCCAGCTCTGAATGACCCCTCCATAAGAATAACATAGAGTGATTGCGCGCGGCGGCCATCTTGCCCATTAGCCCCTGTGCCAGAACCGGCTTATTTATCCTACTGCCCCTATATTTGTCAGTGCGCTCTATCGACAAAAAGAGGCTATTTTCAATAACACAGCTGGCATGGGTTCACTAACTTGCCGGTATAGAGCACAGCTCGCAACGCATACGGTTTGTGTATTTAAGCTTTGACTTTTGTATTTTCTGATGTACTGTAATTGTGAGGGTTTTGGAATCGATCCTTAACAAAGAGTTGTTGATCTGAAGTATACAGATTAATTGATCTGCCGGGGAGTTTGGTCGTTTCTGAAGTGTCCTTATCCTTGGGTAAGTTGGAAATTATATCTTTAATTTGTGAAGTGTGATCTGATGCATTTGTTTTGAGTGACGATGTTTGTTCGTGCGCGAAGTTGTTGCGCCTTCATTATCGTTTCCTACATTGGTCTCACCGCAAACCGGATTATTTATCTTGTTCTATCAGGTACCCACGGCTTCGCTCGCGTCATAGTCGTGTCATATTGTTATTCAATGAAATGCAGGTTTAACCCCGTTAACACCTCTTTAGAACCTGAATATCCAAAAATCCCTCCTTAGTAGACGTTTCCGACACACAACAAATATATCCCCAAAATATCTTCTTCATTCTTCTAACTTAAATAGTTTTGGTTGGTCGATGAGAGTGAATATCCAAATATCCTTCCTTAGTGGACGTTTTACTTCCAGAATTTCACCCCCCCCCCCCATGGGCCCCATAAATTGGATTTATGAAAAATCAGTCGAACACCTATTAATTAATTAATTAATTAATTTATATTTAAGCTGATTGTTTTCCTCTGAGTTTCCAACTCCTCGCCTATGTCGTTTAGGAGATGCACGCTCCGTTAGGAATCCTTCAACCCCCACTTTTCATCACTTTCACCTCATCGAAAAATCATAAAACACGTGTCAATTTATTTTTAATGATTAGTTTATATGGCAAGTATCCCCAAATGAAACCACTCGTGAGATATTGTTATTTAATGAAATGCATGTTTACCCCCCTTAACACCCATTTAGAACCTGAATATCCAACAATTTTCCTTAGTGGATGTATTCGACATACAACGAACATATCCCCAAAATTGCAGGATTCTAACTTCAATAATTTTGGCTTGGCGATGATGACTGAGTGAGTCAGTCAGGACATTTTCTTCATTTATTTTTTCAGAATTTCACCCCTGCCCATGAACCCCTTAAATTGGATTTATGAAAAAAAAAACGGTCTAACACCTATTTACATATTTTAGGTAGATTTCATTAGAAAGCTAACTATTGCAATGGGTACCATGTTTCGACTTCCGAAAAATTTCGACATATCTTCGCGTTTCACATCCCCCAAACCCCAAAACCACCGTCAGTTCAAAAGTTTATATATAATTTATGTTTATATATATATATGTATATATACATATATCACTTTCTTGTGGACACGATAACTACCCCAATTTTGCACCAATCCCTTTGAATTTTTTCCATAATATGTATTCCTATAAAATCTCGGTCGAGTTCGTTAATGGGCACAATCGGTCGAAGGGGGTGAAAATTGGGGGCTTTTTTCGAAAAAGTGAAATATCGCCATGACTCTCTTAATATTTGAAATATCGAATCCATTCAAATTTCATACTATGTGTCGGATAAGGCCCAAAAATTTATGTTTGAAAAGTTTTTCGACAGCACCAACCATTGACCAAAGGGGTGAGAAAAAGTGGGTTTTTCGGGAAACATTAATCATATCTCTCTTAATAGGCACAATATCAAAACCGTACAAAATGGACAATATTCCTTTAATAATTACCTAAAACTTTTGTCTGAAAGAATTTTTGATATGACCCACCCTCACGCCAAGGGATGAGCAAAATGATTTCAGAATTAGAAGAAAATGCCAAGTGCTATCAGACGTTGCCATGACAACACTACTGAATTGATGAGGGATGAGCCAT
Source organism: Meconema thalassinum (assembly GCA_946902985.2). Classification (NCBI taxonomy): domain Eukaryota; kingdom Metazoa; phylum Arthropoda; class Insecta; order Orthoptera; family Tettigoniidae; genus Meconema; species Meconema thalassinum. The sequence continues at coordinate 112,042,523 of OX336397.1, read as the reverse complement.
CAGAGGTTGCCATGACAACTCCATTGCACAAGATCACATTCCTTTTTCCACCTGACTCTATGTGAAGCGGCTTCGGTGTGGTAACTGGTATCACGCTGAACTATGCCCAAGGTCGTGGGTTCAAAGACAGCCGAAGTCGTCGTATTTTCTAAGAACGCTAATAATCCCTCATTATGCCTTCCTTTGCAGGGGAAGTTCCAACGTTCGTTGCAAGTAGCTGGTTGCGGTGGCATCTAGTAGCCAAGTTCACAACTAGGTGTCGTTGACGGTAGTAGTTGGTAGCAAAATTAGGAACTACTACTTGAAATTGACCGTCCGCAGTCCTTACCAGAATTACAGACTAATACAGCCATCACAATTAACACCGTTTAGACAGATTCTACACACAACCAAAGTACACGGAGCTACATGACTGCGTTGTCGCAGCCCCTGAACTGAGGAACCAACCAACATCTCTGCGGGAGATAAAATTTTGCGTGAAGAAGTAACAGACCGCTAGATAGTTACACATCAGTGTCGAAACCTTGCATAAGGACAGTGCGACCACGAGTATGAAAATGGACACTAAATGACGAGAAGGTTACCGTCCCCATAAGACAATAAAATGTTAAAAATGTGCATAAAAACGAAAAGCTAAGTTAATTAAGCGCCAATTGTAAAATACTTTCTCGAAATAAATGAGGTCTGATCCTTCTACGAAAACCTGCATTTTCTGCCTATTTTCGCCTATCCTCTAGTTTTCCCAGCGAAATCTACCTCCGGCGTGCCGAGAGGAATTTTTTAAGCTGTTTTTCCCCCTGAGTTTGATGAGTGTGTGAGTGAGTCAATCAGTTAGGACACTTTCCTTTCTGTTTTTTCTCCCATAATTTCACCCCTACCCATGGGCCCCTTAAATTGGATTTATGATAAAACAGTCGAACAACTATTTACTTATTTTTAATCTGATTTTTTTACGCTGAATTTCAAACTCCTTGCCTATGTCGTTTAAGAGATACACGCTCCGTTAAGAATCCTTTAAACTCCAATTTTCACCCCTTTCACATCATGATATACACCACATCGATAAACACTTAGACACATGTCTGCTTATTTTTATTGATTAGTTTATATGCCGAATATCACATCTCCAAATGAAACAACTCGTGAGATATTGTTATTCAATGAAATGGAAGTTTAAGCCCTTAAAAACCCTTTAGAACATGAATATCCAACAAGTAGTTCCGTGAAGAACTATACAGCCTATTTTCATATATCCTATTTATGTTAATTGCCACTATCATCATACAAAATTTAAGTTTGTTTGCTGTAATAGATTCGTAGATATTGAGAACCGACTAAATATTTCGGATGGTCGCTATGTTGGATTTTATATATGTAGGTCCTAGAGTTATGAACTGTTACATGACGATTATTGTGTACGTGTAGCATACAAATTTCAATCGCATGATTAAGACACGAGATGTAACAAGGAGATTTTAAAATTTCGCACAGCTGCCATCTTGTGGTTATGGAAACAATTGAAATAAATTTGATGCCAGTTGATTAACATTCGTATAAGGATTTACTGTACCAAGTTTCACTGCACTCGGATGGTTAAATTGCGAGAACCGTCCATGTGAATATTATACTTTGCTTCGCCGCCTTGTTGGATTTGTGATCACCAGGTTATTTAAAGTCCTATAGGTGAACTTAAGTTCATAGCACCTATGAACATTAAAAATTCAGTTTGATCGCTATAATAGATTCGTAGATATTCAGAGCCGTCTAAATATTTCGGATGGTCGCCATGTTGGATTGTTAAATGAATTGGCCATAGAGTCATGTACCATTAAAGGAAAATTATTGCGTAGGTTCATTATTCAAACTTTCACTTCGATCGCATGATTACGACACAAGAAATAAAAACTTAATTTTAACATTCGCAAAGCCACCATCTTGAGGTTATGTAAACAATTGAACTAAACTAGATATCAGTGCATTACAATGTGTATAAACATTTCTTGTACCAGATTTCATTGCGTTTGGAACATTAAACAGCGAGAAACGTGTATTTAAAATTTTCAAATTCGCTTGGCCGCCATGTTCGCTTTGTAGTTAACCGGTTTTTGAAAGTCTTATAGATGAACTTCCAGTAGTGCCCTTTATCTCCGTACAAAATTTCAGGGTGATACCGCTAATATTTTCAGAGATATAGAATGCCGGTGAAATATTTCACACATCCGCCATCTTGTGGTTATGTAAACAATTGAACGAAGTTAGATGTCGGTGCATTACAATGTGTATTAATATATACTGTACCAAGTTTTATTGCGTTTGGTTGGTAAAATCGCGAGAAACGTCTATTTAAAAGTCGCAAATTCGCGTGGCCGCCATGTTGGTTTTGTAGTTACCAGTTTTTCAAATGTCACATGGGTGAACTTATAGTAGTTCCCTTTATCACCGTATTAAATTCCCGGGTGATATTGGGAATAATTTCGGAGATATTGAATGCTGGTGAAATATTTCGCACAGCCGCCATGTTGGATTGGTGAGACGTAACAAAATTTGAAGGGCACGGTCGAGGTCGCCCGGAATAGTGCTATGAACTTACTGAGTTTCATTGAAATCGATTCAGCCGTTTAGATTTTATTAGGGGACACACACACACACGCACACACGGACAAAAGGTGATCTCATAAGCCTATTTCTTCAAAATTGAAAATAGGCTAAAAATACATCCTTAGTGGAGGTTTTCGACATACAACGAACATATCCAATAAATGCCATGTTTCTAACTGCAATTGGTTTGGCTGGGGGATGATGAGTGAATAACCAAAAATCCTTCCTTAGTGAACCTCTTTCCCCAGAATTTCACCCCTCCCCATGGGCCCCTTAAATTGGATAAATGAAAAAACGGTCGACACCTATTGACTTATTTTGCAAGCTCATTATCCCTCCCCCCCCCCCCCCCCCCCCGAGGTTCACACTTTTGACTCTGTCGTTTAAGAGATCCTTGCTCCGTTTGGAATCCTTAAACTCCCACTTTTCGCCCATTCACCTCATAATATACAACACATCCAAAATCCCTCAGACACATATCTTCCTATTCTTATTGATGAGTATATATGCCGAGTATCACATTCCCCACTGAAACCAATTGGGAGATATTGTTATTCAATTAAATGCACCCCTTTAGAACCTGAATATCCAAAAATCCTTCCTTAGTGGTCTTTTTCGACATACAGCGAACATAACCCCAAAATGTCATGTTTCTAACTTCAATAATTTTGGCTGGGCAATGATGAGTGAGTGAGTCAGTCAGGATATTTTTTTTCAATTTTCTTTACCAGAATTTCACCCCACCCCATGGGCATCTTGGATTGGATTTATGAGAAAAAGCTCGAACACTTAATAACTTAATTTTAAGCTGTATTTTCCCCCTGAGTTTGATGAGTGAATGAGTTAGTCAGTCAGTTAGGACACTTTCTCTCTTTTCTTCTCCAGAATTTCACCCCACTCCATTGGACCCTTAAATTGAATTTATGAAAAAAAAAAAACGGTCGAACACCTATTTATTTATTTTTAAGCTGATTTTTTTCGCTGAGTTTCAAACTTCTCGCCTATGTCGTTTATGAGATACACGCTCGGTTATGATTCCTTCAACCCCCACTTTCACCCCTGTAACCTCATAATATACACCATATCGAAAAACCCTCAGACACGAGTCTTCTTATTTTTAATGATGTGTTTATAAGTATCACATCCCCCAATGAAACCAATCGGGATATATTGCTATTCAATGAAATGCAGGTCTACCCCCTTAAGACCCATTTAGAACCTGAATATCCGAAAATCCTACCTTAGTGGACATTTTCGACATACAGCGAACATATACCTAACATTTCATGTTTCCAAATTCAAGAATTTTTGCTGGGCGATGATGAGTGAGTGAGTCAGTCAGGATATTTTCTTTAATTTTTTTCCCCTGAATTTCACCCCTCTCCATGGGCCTTTTAAATTGGATTTATGAAAAAAAACGCTCGAACACTTATTAACTTATTTTTAGGCTGTATTTTTCCCCTGAGTTTGATGAGTGAATGAGTCAATCAGTTCGGACACTTTCTCTCCTTTTTTAAATTAAGAATTTCACCCCACCCCATTGGCCCCTTGAATTGAATTTATGAAAAAATGGTCCAACACCTATTTACTTATTTTTAAGCTGATTTTTTTTCGCTGAGTTTCAAACTTCTCGCCTATGACGTTTAAGAGATACACGCTCCGTTAGGAATCCTCCAACCCCCACTTTTCACCCCTTTCACCTGACAATATACACCCGATCGAAAAACCCTTAGACACATGTCTGCTTATTTTTAATGATTAGTTTATATGCCGAGTATCACATCCACAAATGAAAGCACTCGTGAGATATTATTATTCAATGACATGCAGGTTTAACCCCCTTAAGACCCCTTTAGAACCAGAATATTCGTAAATCGTTCCTTAGTGGACGGTTTTGACATACAACGAACATATCCCCAAAATGTCATGTTTATAACTTCAATAATTTTGGCTGGGCGATGATGAGTGAGTGAGTCAGGACATTTTATTTCAATTTTTTTTCCAGATTTTCACCCCTTCCCATTAACCCCTTAAATTGAATTTATTAAAAAAATCTGTCGAACCCCTATTTACTTATTTTTAAGCAGTTTTCCCCCTGAGTTTGATGAGTGAGTGAGTCAGACAATCAGTTAGGACACTTTCCTTCCTGTTTCCCCCCCCCCCCCGAAATTTCACCCCTCCGCAATGGTCCCTTAAATTGGATTTATGGAAAAACTGTTGAACACCTATTTACTTATTTTTTAAGCTGATTTTTTACCGCTGAGTTTCAAACTCCTCGCATATGTCGTTTAGGAGATACACGCTCCGTTAGGAACCCTTCAACCCCCACTTTTCATCCCATGAACCTCACAATATACACCATATTGAAAAACCCTGAGACAACTGTCTTCTTATTTTTGATGATGAGTTTATATGCCGAGTATCACATCCCCCAATGAAACCAATCGGGAGATATTGTTATTCAATGGAATGCTGGTCTACCCCCTTAAGACCCCTTTAGAATCTGAACATCCCAGAATCCCTTCCTAGTGGGCGTCTTCGACTTACAACGAACATAGCCCCAAAATTTCATGTTTCTAACTTTAATAGTTTTGGCTGGGCGATGATGAGTCAGTGAGTCAGTCAGTCAGGACACTTTGTTTTATGGTAAGACTAGCAAGTACCCGCCGGCTTCTCTCGCGTCATAGTCGTGTATATTGTTATTCAATTTAATGCAGGTTTAACACCGATAACACCCCTTTAGAACCTGAATATCCAAAAATCCCTCCCTAGTAGACGTTTTCGACACACAACAAACATATCCCCAAAATATCATTATTCTAACTTTAATAGTATTGCTTGGTCGAGGACAGTGAATATCCAAAAATCCATGCTTAGTGGACGGTTTTATGCCAGAATTTCACCCCTCCCCTTGGGCCCCTTAAATTGGATTTCGGAAAAAACCGTCGAACACCTATTTATTTAATTATTTATATATTATTATGCTGATTGTTTTCCTCTGAGATTCAAACTCCCGCCTATGTCGTTTAAGAGATGCACGCTCCGTTAGGAATCCCTCAACCCCCACTTTACACCCCCTTTCACTCATAATATACACCACATCGAAAAACCATTAGACATGTGTCAGCTTATTTTTAATGATTAGTTTACATGCCAAGTATCACATCCCCAAATGAAACCACTCGTGAGGTATTGTCATTCAATTAAATGCACGTTTACCCACTTAACACCCCCATAGGACCTGAATATCCAAAAAGCTTTCCTTAGTGGTCGTTTTCGACATACAATGAACATATTACCCCAAAAATTTCATGTTTCTAACTTCAATAATTTTGGCTGGGCGATGATGAGTGGGTGAGTCAGTCAGGACATTTTCTTTCATTTATTTTGAGAATTTCACCACTCCCCATGAAACCCCTTAAATGGGATTTATGAAAGAAAACGGCCGAACACCTATTTACTTATTTTATAAGCTGATTTTTTCCGCTGAATTTCAAACTTCTCGCTATTGTCGTTTAAAAGATACACGCTCCGTTAAGAATCCTTCAACCCCCAATTTTCACCCCTTTCACCTCATAATATACACCATTTCGATAAACCCTTAGACATATGTCCGCTTATTTTTATTGATTAATTTATATGCCGAATTTCACATCGCCAAATGAAACAACTCGTGAGATATTGTTAATCAATGAAATGCAAGTTTAACCCCCTTAACACCCCTTGAGAACATGATTATCCAAAAATCCATCCTTAGTGGACGTTTTCGACATACAATGAACATATCCCCAAAATTTCAAGTTTCTAATTGTAATAGGTTTGGCTGGGGGATGATAAGTGAATATCCAAAAATCCTTCCTTAGTGGACTTCTCTCCCAAGAATTTCACCCCTCAGATGGGCCCCTTAAATTGGATTTATGAAAAAACCGTCGTCCACCTATTTACTTATTTTTCAAGCTGATTTCCCCCCCTGAGTTTCATACTATATGCCTCTGTCTTTTAAGAGATACTTGCTCCGTTAGGAATCCTTCAACCCCCACTTTTCACACATACACCTCATAATATACACTACATCGAAAAACCCTCAGACTTGTGTCTTCTTATTCTTAATTATGAGTTTATAAGCCGAGTATCGCATCCCCCAAGGGAACCAATCGGGAACCATTGTTATTCAATTAAATGCACTCACTCATCAAACTCAGGGGGGAAGAACAGCTTAAAAATAAGTAAATAGGTGTTCGACCGTTTTTTTTTTCATAAATCAAATTTAAGGGGTTCATGAGAGGGGTGAAATTCTGAAAAATAAATGAAAGAAAATGTCCTGACGTACTCACTCACACACTCACTCATCGCCCTTTAGAACCTGAATATCCAAAAATCCTGCCTTAGTGTACGTTTTCGACATACAACGAACATAACTCCAAAATTTCATGTTTAACTTCAATAATTTTGGTTGGGCGATGATGAGTGAGTTAGTACGTCAGGACATTTTCTTTCATTTATTTTTCATAATTTCATCCCTCTCATGAACCCCTTAAATTTGTTTTATGAAAAAAAAAACCGGTCGAACACCTATTTACTTATTTTTAAGCTGTTCTTTCACCCTGAGTTTGATGAGTGAGTGAATTAATCAGTTAGAACACTTTCTTTCCTGTTTTTCTTTCCAAGAATTTCACCCTTCTCCAAGGGCCCCTTAAATTGGATTTATGAAAAAACGGTCAAACTCCTATTTACTAATATTTTAAGCTGTTTTTTTTTTCAAACTTCTCGTCTATGTCGTGTATGAGATACACGCTTCGTTAAGAATCCTTCAACCCCCAATTTTCACCCCTTTCACCTCATAATGTACTACACATCGATAAACCCTTAGACATATGTCTGCTTATTTTTAATGATTAGTTAATATGCCGAGTATTACATCCCCAAACAAACAACTCATGAGATATCGTTATTCAATGAAATGCACGTTTAACACCTCTTCAGAACCCGAATAAACAAAAAACCTGCCTTAGTTGACGTTTTCGACATACAGCTAACATATTCCCAAAATTTGATATTTCCAACTTCAATAGTTTTCGCTGGGCGATGATGAGTGAGTTAGTCAGGTCATTTTCTTTCAATCATTTTTACCAGAATTTAACCCCTCCCTATGGGCCCCTGAAATTGGATTTATGAAGAAACGCTCGAACAACTATTAACTTATTTTTAACCTGTCTTTTTCTCCTGAGTTTGATGAGTGAGTGAGTGAGTGAGTGAGTTAGTCAGTCAGTTAGGACACATTATCTTCTTTTTGTTCCAGAATTTCACCCCACCCCCATTGGCCCCTTAAATTGAATTTATGAAAAAACGGTCGAACACCGATTGACTTATTTTTTAAGCTGATATTTTTCCGCTTTGTATCAAACTTCTCGCCTATGTCGTTTAAGAGACACACGCTCCGTTAGGAATCCTTCAACCCCCACTTTTCACCCCTTTCACCTTATAATATACACCACATCGAAAAACCCTTAGACACATGTCTGCTTATTAGCCTACTTTCGATTTTTGCAAAAAATGAAAGTAGACTTATGAGATCAACACAGGGCGAAAAAAGTGTGTCTGTCTGTGTGTGTGTATGTGTGTGTGTGTGAGTCTGTGTGTGTGTGTGTATGTGTGTGTGTGAGTCTGTGTGTGTGTGTGTGTGTGTGTGTGTGTCTGTGTGTGTGTGAGTGTGTGTACTCTGAATGTCTGTCCCCCCCCTATCAATTCGAACACGGTGAATGCGAATTGAACGAAATTTGGTACAAAGGTAGCACTAGCAAAGGACACCTCAGTGCCATGTTTTATATCGCCGCCATCTTGACGGAAACGTAATGGCGGCCACACAAATGTTCAAAGCTTAAATCAAATTACGACTAACCTAATCATCCGATCTCTACCAAATTTTGCAACAACATACCTTTATGGGGAGAGCATCCTTTGACCAAACTAATAGGTCATCAGCGTAATAGTTTGCGGATGGCGGCCATCTTTGTGTGAAAATCGATTCCCCCTGTTAATTCGAACACGGTGCAACCGAATGGAACGAAATTTGGTACAGAGGTAGTACTAACAAAAGGCACCTCAGTGCCATGTTTTATATCGCCGCCATCTTGACGGAAACGTAATGGCGGCCACACAAATGTTCAAAGTTTAAATCAAATTATGATTAACCTAATCATCCGATCTCTACCAAATTTTGCAACAACATACCTTAATAGAGGATGCATCTTTTGACCAAATGACTAGGTCATTAGCCTAATAGTTTGCGGATGGCGGCCATCTTTGTGTGAATATCAATTCCCCCTATTAATTCAAACACGTTGAAACCGAATGGAACGAAATTTGGTACAGAGGTAGCACTAGCAGAGGGCATCTCAGTGTCATGTTTTATATCGCCGCCATATTGACAGAAACGTAATGGCGGCCACACAAATGTTCAAAGCTTAAGTTAAATTACGACTAACATAACCAACCGATCTCTACCAAACTTTGCAACAACATTCCTTTATAGAGGGAGCATCTTTTGACCAATCTAATAGGTTATTAGCCTAATAGTTTGCGGGTGGCGGCCATCTTTATGTCAAAATTGATTCCCCCTATTTATTCGAACACGGTGGAACCGAATGAACGAAATTTGGTACAGAGGTAGCACTAGCAAAGGGCACCTCAGTGTCATGTTTTATATCGCCGCCATCTTGACTGAAACGTAATGGCGGCCACACGAATGTTCAAAGCTTAAATCAAATTACGATTAACCTAATCATCCGATCTCTACCAAGTTTTACAACTACATACCTTTATGGAGGGAGCATCCTTTGACCAATCTAATAGGTCATTTGCCTAATAGTTTGCGGATGGCGGCCATCTTTGTGTGAAAATCGATTCCCTCTATTAATTCAAACACGGTGAAACCGAATGGAACGAAATTTGGCACAGAGATAGCACTAGCAAAGGGCACCTCAGTGTCATGATTTATATCGCCGCCATCTTGACAGAAACGTAATGGCGGCCACACAAATGTTCAAAGCTTCAGTTAAATTACGACTAACATAACCATCGGATCTCTACCAAACTTTGCAACAACATTCCTTTATAGAGGGAGCATCCTTTGACCAATCTAATAGGTTATTAGCCTAATAGTTTGCGGGTGGCGGCCATCTTTATGTCAAAATTGATTCCCTCTATTAATTCGAACACGGTGGAACCGAATGGAACGAAATGTGGTACAGAGGTAGCACTAGCAAAGGGCACCTCAGTGTCATGTTTTATATCGCCGCCATCTTGACTGAAACGTAATGGCGGCCACACGAATGTTCAAAGCTTAAATCAAATTACGATTAACCTAATCATCCGATCTCTACCAAATTTTGCAACTACATACCTTTATGGAGGGAGCATCCTTTGACCAAACTAATAGGTCATCAGCCTAATATTTTGCGTATGGCGGCCATCTTTGTGTGAAAATCGATTCCCCTTATCAATTCGAACACGGTGAAACCGAATGGAACGAAATCTGGGACAGAGGTAGCACTAGCAAAGGGCACCTCAGTGTCATGTTTTATATCACCGCTATCTTGACGGAAACGTAATCGTGGCCACCCAAATGTTAAAAGATAAAATGTAATTACGACCAACCTAATAATCTAGTCCCTACCAAATTTTGCAACACCATATCTTTATGTGGGAAACATATTCAGACCAAACTGCAAGAACATCAGCCCAATAGTTTGCAGATGGTGGCCAAGTATGTGTGCAAATCGATTCCCCCTATCAATTCAAACACGGTGAAACCGAATTGAACGAAATTTGGTACAGAGGTAGCACTAGCAAAGGGCACCTCATATTCATGTTTAATATCCCTATAGCACGTTGTATTTCAACAAGCTACTACAACCAACATTCAATCATACTCCTTGAAAAGGACAAAGAGTTATAACAATACCCATGCATTTAGGAGAAAGTAGGCTATATGTTCTTTACTGAACATCTTGTTTTTAATGATTAGTTTATACGCCGAGTAACACATCCACAAATGAAACCACTCGTGAGATATTGTTATTCAATAAAATGCAGGTTTAACCCCCTTAAGACCCCTTTAGAACCTGAATATCCGAAAATCCTCCTTTAGGGTACGGTTTTGACATACAACGAACATATTTTCTTTCAATTGTTTTTTCAGTATTTCACCCCTCCCCATGAATCCCTTAAATTTGATTTAAAAAACTGTCGAACACTTATTTACTTATTTTTTTGCAGTTTTCTCTCCCTGAGTTTGATGAGTGAGAGAGTCAGTCAATCAGTTAGGACACTTTCTTTCCTGCTCCACGCACCCCCAGAATTTCACCCCTCACCATGGGCCCCTTAAATTTGATCTTAGAAAAAAAACGGTCGAACACCTATTTACTTATCTTTTAAGCTGATTTTTTCCGCTGAGTTCAAACTCCTCGCCTATGTCGTTTAAGAGATACACGCTCCGTTAGGAATCCTTCAACACCCACTTTTCACCCCTTTCACCTCAAAATATACACCACATCGAAAAACCCTCAGACACGTGTCTTCTTATTTTTAATGGTGAGTTTATATGCCGAGTATCACATCCCCCAATGAAACCAATCGGGAGTTATTGTTATTCAATGAAATACAGGTTTAACCCCCTTATGACCCATTTAGAAGCTGAATATCCGTAAATCCTCCCTTAGTGGACGGTTTTGACATACAATGATCATATCCCCAAAATGTCATGTGTCTAACCTCAATAATTTTGGCTGGGCGATGGTGAGTGAGTCAGGACATTTTCTTTCAATTTTCTTTTTTCAGAATTTCACCCCTCCTCATGAACCCTTTAAATTGGGTTTATGAAATAAAACCTGTTGAACACCTATTTACTTATTTTTAAGCTGTTTTTCTCCCTGAGTTTGATGAGTGAGTCTGTCAGTCAATCAGTTAAGACACTTTCTTTCCTGTTTTTTCCCCCCAGAATTTCACCCCTCGCCATGGGCCCCTTAAATTGGATTTATAAAAAATCGGTCAAACACCTATTTACTTATTTTTAAAGCTGATTTTTTTCCGCTGAGTTTCAAACTCCTCGCCTATGTAGTTTAAGAGATACACGCTCCGATAAGAATCCTTCAACCCCCACTTTCCACCCCTTTCACCTCATAATATGCACCACATCGAAAAACCCTCAGACATGTGTCTTCTTATTTTTAATGATGAGTTTATCTACCGAGATTCACAACCCTCAATGAAACCAAGCCGGAGATATTGTTATTCAATGAAATGCAGGTGTACCCCCTTAACACCCCTTTAGAACCTGAATATCCAAAAATCCTTCCTTATTGGGCGTTTTCGACTTACAACGAACATATCCCCAAAATTTCATGTTTCTAACTTTAATAGTTTTGGCTGGGCCATGATGAGTCAGTCAGTCAGGACACTTTGTTTTATATAATAGATATAAGCGATCGGAATTCTGACCTATCCATTGTGTTTTACGAGTTGCTGAATGGTGTGTTTGATTCCCTTGCAAGACTGTTTCTGATTCGGGAACGGAAGTTAAGTTCTGACAGTGATTAGTTTAGACCGTCTACTTACAGTGATATTTGTACCGATATGCTAGTTCTGACAGTAGAGGTTATGATCGGCCTGAGCTATCGAAGAGGTTAATTGAGAATATACATCGGAGCTAAAGAAGTCGATCTCTGTCAGATATTCGTGACTCTAAGGAGTTGGATAAGGAAACTCTAACGTCATATTCTCGTAGGTTATTATTTCTCCAAATGTTGTCAACGCGACTGTGTCTGGGAGTCCGATAAATATTACATTGTGTGTATGCCAGCATTGTCAACGCGACTGTGTCAGGAAGTCCGATAAATATTACATTGGGTGTATGCCAGCAAAGGGTAACTGATCTTGAATGTCAGTTGTTCCCCGTGAATCGAGAGAGCGCCACTGGCAGTTCTAGTATGAATGTTGGTCCTCAGGTTTCAGGACATTCTAAAGATGATAATTCTTCTGCTAGGGAGTTTGGGGCTCCTAAACAAAATATCGAGGCGTTAAATTATCCTCTATCCTTAAGAAAATAGATAACATGAGCGTTCATTCTACGAAACAAGTTGTGAATTTCATTACGGAAATGTATGATAGTGCTTCTGTATTTCTTTTCAGTCAGATGTTACACATCATATGCGACTACTGTACGGCTCGTAATTTTTTTTGTAGGTATCCAGAAGTGAAAAGCCTCGGTAATTGTTAGGGTCTTATCCCCTTTTTAATGTAGAGGATGGATGAGAACTGATGTCCAATGTTCAGGGAATTTTCCTGTAATCCAGATGTTATCTAGTTGTTTGTGAAGAGCGATTTTTGCTGAATTTCCAGCATACTTCCAAATCTCGGCAAACGTCTGGTCTTCTCCGGGGGCTTTGAAATTCTTCATCTCATTCAGTGCTAGGTATACGTCTACTAGTATGGGCGGGTTAATGTTCTCTGGTGGTGTTGTTATTGGAGTGTCAACATCCAATTGAAGAAATTCTATGGGTCCTTCACAGTTTAGGAGTGACAAACTATTCAGCTATAATTTGTGCATTATCCTGGTGTTTGTGGGCCAATTTATCATTTTCATCTTTTAACAGTAAGGTAGGGGCTTCATATTTTTTTCAGACGTTGTTTAAATATTTTGTAATAATTTCGCGATTGTGAAATTTTGAATTCCTCTTCAATTGATTGTAGGATGTCAGTGGAATATTGCCATTTTATTCTTCTTAAAGTTTTAGATGTTTCTTTTCGTTGTGTAACTAAATTTTGAAAAGAAGTTTCAGATTATTGGGATTTGTGTAACAACCAGGATCGGTGTCGTGTTTCAATCATCTCATCACATTCATTATTCCACCATTGATGTTTATTCCGTGGTGTAAATGGAGCCAGGTCTTCGGCTATTTGTTGTAGGTTGTGAACCAAGTTTTCGAGTTTATCAGTTATTTTAATGTTTCCAGTTGCTTTTTGGTAATGTTCACTGTTGATTAACCGGATAAGATGTACTGTTCGTTTAGTTTTGGGGCATTTCCTTTATTGTCTCTTCTGGGGCGTGAGTTTAATTTTAATTTTGACTACGTAGTGATCAGAAACTGTGTCAATTCCGTGGAGGACTTTGACGTTATAGATCTCTTTATGGTGATGTTTATCCATGCACACGTGGTCCATTTGCCATTATCCCTTAGTGTAATAAGGGTGTTACCATGTTTTAAGTTTTTGAGGTTTTCGTTTAAAACATGTAGATTTTGAATTAAGTTATGGTTTCGACACAGGTCAACTACTCGCTCTCCTTTTTTATTTGTTCTATTGTGTGCTGGCCATTTTCCGATGATGTCACGATATTCTCTTTCTCTACCTAGCTGAGCGTTTAAGTCACCAATAAATAATTTTACATGGTGTTTGGGGATGTTATCTAAGGTTTGATCCAATATGTCCCAAAATTCTTCTGTTTCTTCACGGTCTTTGGGGGAAGTGTTTTAATCATTAGTGGGAGCATGGGCATTTGTGATAGTATTGTGCCCGTTTAGATCTAAGTCCAACGACCACATATACATTTTACCAAAAATCAGTCAGCACGAGAATCTAAACATCACAGGGCGCCATATAGGTTGAAATTACGATAACAAACAAGATCTAAAGATGCTTTACTGATTTTCGGCTCGTTGCAACAATAAGGATAGAAGAGAGACTTTGAAAATACCAGAATTCATAAAAGAATCTCATTTTATTTATAATTTAAAATTGAATCTAAAATAATGCCATAAAAGCATAGAGAATGCATGAAAAGATTCATACACTTTATATACAAGACAAAATTATCAACACATGAACACTGTTTGATTTGAACAAAAACCAGAATATCAGTCCTGTTGGCTTTGTTCAAATATTTTGTATACAGTACAACGGTAGGTTATTCAGGGCAAATTCAATCGTCCAGCCTGAATCCTACTTGACTAGTATTCACTTGTTGAAAGAAATTATATTTTTAAATAATTCACTTGTTTGTCAAAAAATCACTTTGTTTATAAGTTGCTTAAACGAAAAACTATCACTTTCCAAGAATCTTCATTCGCTTTCAAAATCGGTACATTAAATATCATAGCAATGAGTTAATTACAAAAATAACGATTTGAACGACATATGAGCATCATTAAATAACCATGTTTAAACACTATGGGCATGGATTCGAAGAACTTCGATGGTGAGCAAAATATTTATTACATCATCTGTTCTCGATCCGAAAATAACAGTCATGAGTGCATGACTCAACTATAAATTCACGGATCAAAATATTAACCAAAACATTAATCCAAATGTTAACTCATTCAAACATTAAGCTTTCAAATTATTGAAAATAACATTCCGAAAATTCTCATCAAAAATAGTAACAAATACAGAATATGAAAATATTTATCTTTACAAAATTTTATACTTTTATAATATTTATAACTTCAATAGGATCACAAATATCCTTGAAATGGTAGTGGCTGTTCATTAAATGAAAGTATAATCTTTAGCACCGGCCCATTCTATTAATGTGTCAATAATCACCTGATCACATTTTGTATTTGACAAACTGCAAGGTATCGTTGAACTTAAAGGTTTATCTACATTAAACTCGGGTTGACAAGTACTGGGAAAATATCTGTAGAACACGAGAAAATCAAATGTGAAACATAACTGTGATGGTTGCATGAAATAACCATTGGTTATCTAACTCGACGAATGTGTGATTCGTAATTATATATATATATATTTACTCCCATATTTTTCAACATACTATATAAAATCCATCTAACCCTCACAATGGTTGATGCTTCACGTAACGACGACTTCATTCCTGCGACTTAATTGCACAATTTGAATGACAAAATTCAACTATTTCCACAAACAACATTTCTCCTCATATTATTCATAACACACATTAATATTATAATCAAGCCATTGCTTGTTATCCAACTGGAAGACCAGGAAGCTAGTAAGCTCCTCCAATGATTTACTACAAATTTTACCATCACATTAATTCCTGGTATCTTTATTTCGTGTCTCCTCATGGTCAAACGCTTCATATAATGACGTTACCCAAATAATTTACTATTTATATAAATTCAAGCAAACCCTAATTTAAACATTCATTTTACTTCCCAGTTTGATAACTTTCCGTGTCTCCACAAGATTTGACTGTATACCCAATTATTAAATGCTTCCAATATTATTCTGTTATTTCAGAATGTGGGCGTGCGTCTAACCACTAACCTTCGGAAAAGAAATGATCCGAAGTAGTTAAACTGTTTCAGATATCAAACTGATAATCCACATGACATGACATGATTATTAGAAGTTACCAAATTATTATTATTAATATTTCAGAAAATGAAAATTATTATTATTATTATTATTATTATTATTATTATTATTATTATTATTATTATTATTATTAGTATTACTTGCAAACTGGAATTAGCTTCACAAAACAATTTGAGAACGATCAAGCTCAAATTCTTAAGCAGGAAAATATCCATTCCTCAACCTAAATAAATTTTAATATCCACAGATCCTACGGCTGATGACCGTGATTAGAAAAATGACAAATTCAAACTAAATGCTCATGATGGTGTCCATAGATTCAAATCATCGAATCCAAATATCTGAACGCAGGCAATGTCCAGACCTTGGCCTACAATGTCTCGAAGCCTAATTTGCGACAGCTAATTACAAAGGAAATATTTGTGTTGATAGATCTGTAGAAATCGAAAATTCGAAATAACTAAGCATAAGAATAATTCAAATGTAGGTTACATTCTTGTAGATGTTGACGATGGAAATCTGGTTAGAAGCAGACTGTTCCATTCTTCGGTCCCATTTGGACCCGTACCTAAATCCTGGTATCGGCCTCCATTTTCTACCCGCAATCAGTCTGGCAAGACATAACGGCAAGTTTCTTCGTTGCTTCGAAATATTCTGGAAGAATAATGTTTATGATGAATGTTCTAATAGCTGTGGCCATTTGCGTTAAAGGGACTTGATCTTTGAGATCCATGGTAAGAAGTTCCAGACGTAACATAGACGCAACAGTGACACGTTCAGTACGATTTCGATACTCTTACAATCTTATTTTGCTGTGGTAAAGACCTGATGTTCTTGATGACCCTATGGGTGGAATTATGCATTCACCAGACAGCGTTGGACACAGCTGGTCCCAACGTCGGCTAAGTGATCTTACCAAGCAAGACTGGTATCTAATAAAGTACTGATATGATGTCGTGGTTATTCTTACAGTTACCAAGACAAAGCTTATCTCATGGGAGTTGGAAGTAAAATACTTCAAATAATTAACTGTGGCTTTGTAGACTAAGTCTACCATATGTCCTGATGCAGTTGAATTTCACAAAGCGTTGATTGCAAGTTAATGCCTATCACTTGAAATAGTACCTTTGAAAAATATTCTATGTTCCAGTGTATGTAAAAAATACTAACTCTTTTGACCATCAATTGGTCCGATGTTTCAAAGTATTCGTATGAAGTAGCAGCTACCATGCGCCTAAGTATACACCGTGCCGTAGTATTAGAAACCATGTACTGCGAAGATTTCACTCGGCGAAGACTCAGCGACCATGCGCTATGAAGAACTGAAATGTTCTGTCTCAGCGACCATGCGCTGCGGAGAAGTGAATAGTGCAGTACCTTGAGTCAGCGTCAGCGCCCAAGCAAGCGAAACCGGCGAAGCCGGTTTCGTTGCGTGAATTGTAGCCTATCGGCCCGAGGGCCTTGAGAGCTTTGTCCAATATACACGACCGACTACAATTGAATGAGGGGGTTTGGGTGATTACCGTGAATCAAACTGGCCAGAATATGACCTGATGTACAGTGACATTTAGAAATACAGAAATTAAAGGGATAGTAGAAGTAAGTTGATCTTAGAAAGAGTCAGAAAAAGAAGAAAGAGTGAAGATATCTGTTTTGAAGAAGTAATAGTGCTATAGTAGCATGGTTTGGAAAATATTTATTCTATAATAATGCGGGGGCGCTTATGGCGATTTCCCCGCGCACGGTAATCACCCAAGGTGTTTATTAGAGGGTTGGTGCTGCGTGTAGTTGTACGATAGATCTTGACTGCCTGTCTATGTATCCTCTGACTGATGGTCAAGAGGTTGTAGTCATCGTGTAGTTGAGCGTTTCGAACGTACCAGGGAGCACCTGATATGGTTCGCAACGCTCTGTTCTGAACAACCTGAAGTTTGTTGAGGGTTGAGGGAGCTGCGTAACCCCAGACAGGGCTGGCATATTCCATCACAGGACGCACAAGGGTGCTATAAGACAGGAGCTTGCTGGATTCGTCTAGGGAGCTCTGGGATTTAATTAATGGCCAGAGCTGCGCTTGGATCGCTTTCGCTTTGTTAGCGCGCAGAGAAACCTCCTGAGCGAAAGTAAGGCCTCGATCCAATGTGTCTCCCAGGTACTTAGTAGCAGGTTGCCACCTGATTACCTCGCCAAAGAAGTTGAGATCCTGGACTTCTGTATATTTGCGTTTCTTGGTAAACAGGGTGGCGGAACATTTAGCAACATTAATTTTAATTCTCCAATCCCTTAGCCAGGTTTCTAAGTTTTCTAATGCGGCTTGGAGATTAGCTTGAACTCTATGTCCTTGCCAGGAGGTGGCAGAGATTGCAGTGTCGTCTGCGTATAGGTGGAGACTGGTGGCGTCAGTTCTGGGAATGTCAGAGACATATATGTTGAAGAGGGAAGGGGCTATGACGCTACCTTGAGGCACGCCGGCCTTGATCCTTCTCAAGGAGGATTTAGCGTCAACCACCTGGACAAAGAATTTCCTTTTCCTAAGATAGGACTCAATGACCTTAAGAAGATGACCTGGGAACCCGAAGTGCTTCATCTTGTACAGCAAGCCGCTGTGCCAGACTTTATCAAAAGCACGACTTATATCTAAAAAGCAAACTCCTGTCATACGGTTTTCATTAAAGGCGCGCGTAATGACTTCAACGAGTCTCAAGAGTTGATGTACAGTGGAATGGCCTTGTCTAAAACCGAACTGCTCGTCGTTGATAATGTTGGAGATGTGTGTGTTCAGCCTGGAAAGTAGTGTCATTTCAAATAATTTTGAGATGATGGATAGTAGACTTATTGGTCTGTAGTTTTGTGGGAAGGTGCCATCAGTATTGGGCTTCCCTATCATGATGACCTTTGCTACTTTCCAGGCTGACGGAAAATACCCAAATCGGTACATAGCGTTGAATATCTTGACTAGGCAAGTTAAGGCGTTCTTACTAAGGTTTTTGAGATATTGAGCGGAAATCTCGTCGGGTCCTGGGGCCTTACGAGATTTTAGTTTCTTGATAAATTTGAGCAGTTCGGACGGGGAGACAAATTCAAAGCCCCGGGGGAGATCGCCCTGAAAGCCACCTCGAAGATCATGACGAACGAGGTCTACGAAGTCGTCGTTACAAGGTTCGAGGTTAGACTCGCAGGCTCTCTCAAAGGTGTCCGCCAGGGCGTTAGCCTTGTCGGGGTTAGTGAATACCATTCCACGTACCCCGTGTAATGGTGGAATGCCAGTCCTTTTCTTGAGCAGCTTTTTAGCCATGCCGAACAGGGATTTGGAATTTCCTGCCATACTTTCTAATTTGGATTGCCAAAGTTTATTTCGGATGTTTGACATGGCTGATTGGATCTGTCTTTTCAGCCGATACCACTCTTGCTTAAGGCGGAGATCCAGGGTGACTTGCCACCTCCACCTGATCATGTTTTTCCGCTTGATGAGAGCTTGAAGAGCAGGGGGAATGGAGAGGGGTTTGTTTCTTCTGTGTTTGGGTCCGCTAGCTGCGGTTTTGGCGGCCTGTAGGAGGGATTGGGTGAATTTCTCTACTTGGGCGTCTATGTCGCCCTCGCAGAGAATGCTGGGGTTACCAGCAACGGTGGTTTTAAGGGTGGATTGGAAGCGATCCCAGTCGATCTTACGGGAGTGAAGTGGGATTTTAGAGCGGGAAGGGATGTAGCTAGAGTTAAGTTGTATCAGTATGGGGTCGTGATCAGAATTTAGGGCATTGTAGTTTGAGACTACTATCGGGATATCAAGGTTTTTGCTGATGGCAATGTCCAAGAGATCCGGAAGTTTATTTGGGTCAAACGGAAAATACGTGTATCCAGGTGGGCCGTGGACTAAGCACCCGTGATCGTCGCAGAACTTCTCAAGAAGCCTGCCCTTTGCCTCCGTGTACCGACTGCGCCATAGCCGGTTTTTGGAGTTGAAGTCACCTGCCAATATCACAGGGATATCGTCAGGCAACAGTGCCTCCAGATCAGACGGTACAAACGGCACGTTGGGAGGCAAGTAGCAGGAGACAATGCGGTATGGGCCGGTAGAAAGTTCGACCTGCACGATGGTGGCTTCAACAAACCTCAGGTTATCGGGAGTGGGGATGCGACGGTGCACCAGATCGGAGAGCACGGCTATGGCAGTTCCTCCACTCGGACGTCCCACACGATCGTTACGGTATGTACTGTAACCAGGGAAGTAGATGTTAGAATCTGGTTTTAAGGATGTTTCTCCTAAGAGAGCAATATGAATTTGTTCCTGCTGTAGGACGTCCGTGAATTCTCCTGACTGAGAATGCAGGTGAAAGGCATTCCATGCCATAATCCTAATAGTGACACCAGCCTGCGGGTTAGTTCCCATTACTGAAGAGGTATTGGGTGCAGACTTCAATTATAATTTGTAGCCTGGAGGAGGTATCTGGGGCATTAACTAATTTGAGGAGAGTATTCTTAACAAGGGTGAGAAGATCTTTAAGTGAGGGGTCGGTGATCAATCTTAAAATTTCAAGCATATCGCTTGAGGTGGATGGCGCAGAAGTAGCGGGGGCCGAAGGGGAGAGGCCCGGGAAATTGCTCTCACTGAGAGCAGGGGGTGGAGGAGGGGGAGGGGTAGGTCGAGGAGCTGGGGGGGGGGGGAGGCGTGGGAGTGGTGGGCGATGATGTTGCTCCCGCAAAGCTGGTGCCAGTCCTGACTTTGTTACGGTCTGCCACGTGTCCCGCAGGGGCTTTGCGTGTGGATGGAAGCCTACAGTTGAAGGTGGTTGTGAGCTTTATATAGGTTTCACAACCACGATAGCTGGCGGTGTGCTGTTTGCCACAGTTGGCACATTTAGTAGTGGCTTCCTTTACGTGGTATTGAGGGCATTCGTTTGCCCTGTGGTTTTGGGCACAAATTACACAGCGGGGTTGACAGTGGCAGCCGCTGGAAGCATGGCCGAAACCCTGACAGCGGTAGCACTGTACTGGTACGGCCTGTCCCTGGTACCGTGAGACTGTTACAATACTGTACAGTAGGTGATTTACCTCTTAGATATTCAGCTCAGGCGAGGTGGTGGAGTGAGCGACCAAAAAGAGAGGAAGCTTCTTGGAGCGATCTCTAGTCTGGCTGAGTTGAGTCACTCGGTCTACGGAGTAGCCCAACTCAGTCAGAGCCTCATGAATTAGTCCAGGGGAGGTGGATTCGTGGAGACCTCTGATGATGACTTTCCGAATATTCTTCGGAGCGGAGGGCCTAGTATGGAATTCACCGTTGATATTCAGTAGGAAGTCGGTGAGGATCCTATGCTGTTCTGCGGTCCTGACAGTTACCCTGACGGCGTTGGGAAGATTTTTGATGGTGAAGTTGAGGTCAAGCTTCACCAATTCTTTGATTAGATTATTAATGTCACTGACGTTTTTAATATAAACGGGGTGAACATTAATCTTGGGAGGAGCAGGGGTCCTGGCAGAAGTACCTGAGGTACCAGGTTGTGGCTCAGGAATGGGCTGAGCGCCTGAGAATTGAGTGGGGGGGGAGATGGTTTAAATTGTTGAAGACATTAAGGGACATGAGGGCAAGTTTCCATAAAATCGGGAACTATTTAATCAAAATATATCCTTGATTATGACGCGGCACGCGTCACTAACCTCTCTGTTGTCTGTATAAAGTTTCGAATCCCTTCGAGAACAAAAGCCGCATGCTATTCAAACCTTGCGGCTGCACTCAGAATATGTGCCTGTGCTCTCCAATATACACAAGTGGATATGGGCAAAGTACACACCTTATTAGATGTGTTAAAGTGGAGCGTTGAGATTCGAGGAGATCGTGAGCGGAATTCTTTAACTGAATTTATAATTTTAAGGTTGATCAGAAATCCTGTTCCAAATTGTGGAACATTCTTCATAACTCTCTTCCCCGGTATACCCTTATATAGTCGATACCCTTGAGATTCCCAAGCATCCTGGTCATTGTTCCTCAATTTCTGTAATCCCATGATAAGAATTTTGTGCTGATCTATTATGTCAGTGATCACCTTTAGCTTACCAGTTTGCATGAGGGAGTTCACATTATGTGTAGAGAAGTACGTTATCTGCATTGATTTGATTCTTGATCTCGTCTTATTCGTGTGTGTTGTACTAGGTTGATTCCGTGCCTCCGACATCACGGTATCTCGTAAGTTGCAGCCCAGCGGATCCGAATGCTGCTTTCTTTGAACTCTAGGTTCAGCCGGTGGAGTATTCTTTAAAAGACCTTCCATGGTCGACTGTCACGGTAACACCGATGAGGGACTAGGTCCCGAGGTACAACTCTGGATGTGATCCAGAGCGGTGATAATAAGGCCGTTCCTCTGGAGTACAGACGCCTTGCGCAGCCGCCCCTAACCTGGAGAACAGACGCTGCATTTTCTATGCCGTTAACCACAAGTTCTTTTAATACAGCAAAATAAAACATGCATGTAATCACGACTGAGCCGTGCAACAAAATCGGGTTCAGTACGACATAGCGCGCCTTGCGAATTCAGTTATATAGGCACACTAACGGTATGCAGTTGGATGGCGCGAGCGAGCGTGTGATTCTGGCTCCTCCCTCATGTCAGACTTGTGTTTGGTATAACATTGAACGCATGGGACTGAAAGGTGTATTTATCCATACAAACTTATAACAATCATAGGGTAACTTGTATAATTGCCGTTATAAAGAAGTTCCTAGTTACACATTTCAACCTGTGTATCCTGGACAATTAATTATTTTAAATTAATCTACATAGGGCATGAATATGTCCAAGCATGAATTCGGTTGTAGGACTTATCTTCATTATTAAATTCAGTCACGTCTGTAGCGAGTACTTCAAACATCCCTACATGTCACTAAATTCTCATAAGGTATTTTAATATTTTGCCACGAAGTGTTTTGGTTAACAAAACAAATCACCGAAGATAAACATTGCATGAGTATGATGGTTGTATTTCTGACACAAACCACATTTTTAGTAGTGTTGTAGTTATTATTAGTAGTAGTAGTACCGTTTTTATGCATTCTTATGCCCTGCTGATAAATTATTAACCTTAACCCGTAGAGCGGGGCTCGCGGCTCCATCCGCGATTGCAGCTTTGCACTTGGATGGGTGTCGCGTCTCCAGACGCAGGACGGGTTTTATTTTTTTCTTGCCTTTAAAATTACGCGCCAGGCTTGAGACTTTCCTCACAGGCTCTGGGAGGTGCTGCCATCTCTACGATATTTTTTGAACTACGTAGCTACTATGGTTTTATGATAGGGAATCCCCTTGCTATTTGGTACGTATTTGCTCAATGCAATAACCGCTCAAATGCCGCGTCACACTCAACTCGAGCGCCGTGCGTCTTTAGTAGCCCGTCTTGTTCGTACACGGTACTAAGTTCGCCAGATACAGAAGCTTTGATGTGTTCCTATTGTGGTTTTTAGAATGTTTTAGAGATTTATTTTGTTTTATATTGTACTACAGTATGTCTAAACGTTCGAGAGATATTCCGAGTGAATGTGTTATTCGTGATATGCTCGAACATAGCGATGATGATAGTTGTAGTGAGTCCAGTTCAGAAAGTGACGAAGAAACTCCGTTATTAGTAAATACTCCAGGGACTAGTAATTTTAGTGGGGTTTCAAGACACAGTGTATCGGTACGGAGTTCGAGTTCTAGTGACAGCAGTGACACTGAAATCGCGAATGATGGTAATCCTGCTGTACACGGTGAATGGGACGTACGGGGTTGTAGGCGGGGAAGATTTCCAGCTAATTACAATGCTGGAATACAGGGTGAACTTTTAGATAAGAAGGACCCGGAAGAAATTTTCGATTTTTTTATAGACGACGGATTTTGTGAGCTTATTGCACAGCAAACAAATCTGTATGCACAGCAAACAATCAGTTCGAATTCGTTGATGGCGAAAGTGAAAAGAAGGAGTCGTGAGAGAGACTGGGTACCCACTAACAAAAATGAAATAAAACTATTTTTAGGAATTTTATTACTGCAGGGCATTGTTCAGAAGCCTAAACTAGCCCATTACTTCTCTCGAAATAAACTGCTAGCTACTCCCGTATTTTATGAAATTATGTCTGAGAAGCGATTTTTCCTTTTGCTGAAATTTTTACATTTTGCAGACAATGAAGCTTATAACAGGCAGGTCCACCCCAAATTGTATAAAGTGAAGCCAGTTCTAGACATCCTTGTATCAAAATTCAGAACTGCATATATTCCAGACGATAGCTTATCTATAGATGAGAGCCTCTTATTGTGGAAAGGTAGACTGGGATGGAAAGTATACATACCAAAGAAAAGGTCGCGCTTTGGTATGGAGTCATATAAGTTATGTGAAGCTAAGACTGGGTATGTGTGGAACATCTTATGGTATACTGGGAAGGAAACTAATCTCGTAAACGAAGTTTGCGGAATTGATATTTCTGAGTACACTAAGCCTTCCAAAGTTGTCTTTACACTGGCCGAAGATCTCCTGAATAAGGGCTACCTAATAGCTGTGGATAATTACTACAGTAGTCCGGAGCTGTTTGACCTGCTCAATGATCTACAAACAGATGCTGTAGGCACCGTAAGATCTAACAGAAAAAATCTCCCAAAAGATGTTATGGCAAAAAAACTAAAAAAGGGTGAAATTGTGTTTGCTTATCGTAACAAACTCATTGCTCTCAAGTGGAGAGACAAGAGGGATGTGTGTATGCTAAGTAGCATACATGATGCCGAAATGCGCACTGTGAAAAACAGAAAAGGGGACACAATAGTAAAGCCTGTCATGTGTATAGATTACAATGATTCAATGGGTGGGGTCGACTTATCTGATCAGTGCATTGTTCCGTACAGTACAGACAGAAAGCGAATAAAGAAGTTCTACCAAAAGATTTTCAGGCACTTGTTGGACATAACAATGTTCAATTCCTTCGTTATTTATCAGAATCATGGAGGAAAATTCACTCACTTACAATTTCGTTTGCAAATTATTCAGAAGCTTTTTGACAAGTATGGTAAATCAACCCCCACTGAAGCCCAGCCAGTCAGATCAGTGGTGTCACTATCAAATGATCCTTCAGATCGATTCTCGGGAAGGCATTTTCCAGATTTCAATCCTCCCTCAAAGACGAAACCCATTGCAAGCAAGAGATGTATTGTATGCAAAGCAAACAATAAAAGAAAGGAGACACAGCACTGCTGCAAAATGTGCGATGTAGCACTGTGCCCAGCTCCTTGCTTTGGAATGTATCACACCGCAAAAAATTGAACTGGCAGGTGTCCATTCCTCGTGTATTGTAAATAGTGATTATCATTGTTGTGTAAATTCGTGTGTGTGTATATAATAAATAGAGAAAACCTCTGAATGGAATAATTAGTGGCTCGGCAGTTGCATATTCACAACACGAGAAGAAAGTACATATTAGGTGAGTACATTGTTATCAGGTCATTATCGTATTCTTCAATAGTGTAATTATAGTGTGAAATATATTTATAGCGCTTGTGGGACTACATCTATCTTTTATTATCGACAGCAGTGTCTGTGCTCGCTAAAGCGTAGCGTTAGGTCGTAGGGCCCAGCTATCTCCTGACTCGACATATGCGTGGGTTCGAGCCCCTCCATCGGCCGTCCTTGAAATGGTTTGCCGTGGTTTTCCCATTTTCAACACCAGGCAAATGCTGGGGCAGTACCTCCTGACTGGCCACGGCCTCTTCCTACCACATCCTTGCCCATCCCGACGCGTAGGTTGCCCACGGGCGTCGACTAGAAAGACCTGCACCAGGCCTCTCAGGAGGTCACTCCAAAAAATCCGATCTTATTGGATACGTAAATACTTATTGCTAACGTACAAGTTTCGGAAAGTAACGATTACAATGCTCATCAGTGAAAAAATAGTAATATGAGACTTATGCCTTTGTTGCACTAAGATATGATTCGCTTAAAAATCATTCTATTTCGTAAATATTCGTAGCAGTATTGAAATTAATGTGTCTTCTTGTCAAAATATACATGCAATACTAAACAGATACATGTCGAGCTGCGTAAATCCAATTATTTAAACATTTAAAAAAATATGAAAACCTCTCCCCACCGTAGTGGTCATGTGGAAGAATTCGCTCCCCACTTAACGGGTTAATGAAATAAATACATATTCCATCAATAACCTAAAGCAAGCTTATATTAAACAAGAAGTTCCGTGACGAACTAAAGAGCCTACTTTCTTTCTTCATGCCAATGATTAATCTATATGGATCTATCTAGAATAATGACGAAATTAAGTTGGTACTGTAATATCGAAATTTCTAATTAGTTCAAAATACTGTAAACCTGGCATAATGTAGCCTAATAGAGAACTACAGTTGGCAGCCCTGGTGACTGAATATATATTCTTAGTTCCATCTCTTGAGGTACAGAATGCAAAATTTGGTTGAAGTTCAATGGATAGCATGGACGTTACATGCAGTTAAACATTGGCAGCACGCGTAAAATCATGTTGGCAACAATGACATACATGTATTGGTCAGAATTAATCTGAAATAATATGATCTATTGTTGTGTCAATTTTGAATGAAATCCATTGGTTAGTATAGAAGTTACATGCATTTTAAAATTGGACCTATCAGCAGGCTTAGGACCATGTTGGCAGCACTGGCGTAGGCCTATATTAGTTACTCCAAATTAATCTAGAATGCCAGGTACTATACGTGTGCAAAGTTTAGAGCTATTGGCTTGCATACTTTCTGATATATTGATATTAGGGTAACAAAATTAGAGACAGTATTTATTAGCAGTTGGAAGCCCTGGTTGCTCTTAAGAATCGGCATAGTCATATCTGTTATGGTACACATAGCACACATGAAATTTGGTTGAGATCCAAATAATAGTATAGAAGTTAATGTATTTAAATTTGGACCTCTCAGCGGGCTTAGAATCATGTTGGTAGCACTGACGTATATAAGTTACTCCAAATTAATATAGAATGTCATGTACTATACGTGTGCATAGTTTAATGCTGTCGGTTTGCATGCTTTCTGATATATGGGTATTTGGATTTTAAAAAAATGAGAGCCTTTATTATCAGTTGACAGCCCTGATGGCTCTTAAGAATACACTCAGTCATATCTGTTTATGTACACATAGCACATACGAAATGTGGTTGAAATCCAATTTATAGTGTAGAAGTTATATGCATTTAAAATTGGACCTACCTGCAGGCCTATAATAATTTTGGCAACACTGCCATGTATGGCCTCCTGGAAATTAAATTGCAATATTATTTTCTATACGTGTGCCAATTATGAAATAGCTCCCATTCATACCTTCCAAGATATCCAACATGGAGCTCAAATTACAAATGCGGTTTTTCAGCAGTTGGTAGCACTGAAATCATTTTCAAATATGGCCGTGAGATATTCAGGTGTAGATCTTTACTCCTACCAAATTTTGTTTCGATTGCTGCAGCTGTTTAGGAGTTGATAGGGGGGGGGGGGGGTCACACACACAGCCAGACAGACAGAAGGACAGACAGACATTTGCCCGATCTCATAAGTCTACTTTTTCCTCATTTTTGCAAAATGTGAAAAGTAGGCTAAAAAATTATACAACATTATCGTAAAACTACTTAACACACACTCATTTCCCTTTCCTCCGTCTGACGAAAGTTTTAAACTTTCTTATATATGCTGGATGGATTTTTACAAGCTGTTTTAATCAGTTTACCCTTGCCCCTCCTTGCCACTTTCGTTACCCGATACTCGCACATTAACCCTTGTGCGCCAATTACCTACCCCTTTTCTTTATTGCCCCTTAGGGAACTGCGATTTGGAACAAGGAATATAAGATTCCGTACCTCTGTAATAAGCAGTGAACTAGGAAGTTACCTGTCCACAGTGTTGCATAGTAACTAGCATTCTTGGCTGTCACCGCGGAGGCCCGAATACGATTCCCTGCTCAGCTGGGTCTGACGGCTCGTGATGCAGGATCCTGGAAATAGTTTTCTGTGGTTTCCCACTTCTACTCCACGCAAATGCCGGGATAGTACAAGGGCTTAAGCGGCAGTTGGCAAGGAGGAGCAAGGTTAAACTGAGTGAAACGATTAATATTGTCCCTTTCAGTCGGTCCACACAGAAATCATTCCAGTCACGAGAATATGTGGAAAATAGCCTGAAATAAATTACATATACAAAACTTAGTCACATGTAATTTATTTCAGGTTATTTTTACATATTCCATTAATTGGAATGATTTTTGTGCTCACTTCAAAGCTATCTTTTCTGAATGGAACAGCCACGACAACTTCCTTCCCAAATCCTACCTAAATTAAAAATAACAACAATTACAACACACTACATCAGGCATCAAAATGAAGCAGGTTATTATCAAGCCTTCACATACCCAAGTACACGGGGTCGTGAATCAAAAGCAACGACTAGTCGTTCTACAAGGACCGTCGTGGCCGTTTTGAGGAAAATTAAATACGGTGGTGAATCCGTTCAATAGGTTCCCTAAAATGCAATGAAAATGTACTATAAACTAGCTAGGTAAAAAAATGTACTCAGAAGTAATACATCGCCGGCACCAATAGGCAAGTGCCACAGACCTCCCCGGTTGTATCGACATCATTCTGGGATTTAATATGGTAGAAGAACTATCCATTGTTATTGTAGAGCAGTATAGCCGGCAGTCAAGTTGTATAATGTAGTAACTGAAGAGTTCCGAATATAAGGTATTGTGTTTTTTTTAGTGATTGAAATAATGGAATCTTGATTTATATTTTTGTTTTGGTCCATGTCGTCATAATATGAGTATACCTCCAAGCTGGTATTTCACCTCGTTTAAAGTAAATCGATAGATATTTAATGCCAGGCGGATTTTCCGACCGGCGTGAGAAATGTTTTACATGATTTTGATTAATGTGTGTTAGGGAAAAAAATAAAAGGTATATTGTGATCAGTGTGTATTTTATTGATATGGTGCTAAGAAACCAGCGCTCAAAAATTCAGTATATTTCTATAAACTCCTTATAACGTTTTATGCGTAAATAATTGCCTTATAGGTCAGAGATCATAAAGTTGTACTGTAGGATTAAGCACTAATATAACTAGAGACCATGCCTCATTAATAAGAAATGCACTAGTACTCATTATGGGCCGTCAGAAAAATTTTAACGTCGCCAATTCAATCGATAATAAATTGCCAACACATTTAATTATTAACGACCGTAAAAATAATTGCTAATGTTATCAGAATTGTCAATGCCAATGAACAATCACCAAATCTAGATAATAATGGTGGAGGCAATTATAGTTCTAATAAGTAATTTTTGTTCAAATAAATGAATTCAAATATTATAATAAGTGCCAATACTTATATACAAACATTTGATGAAATAAATGCTAATCTTGTAATCAATTGTCTTTTTTTATCAACATTTCTAATCTAAACTAATTTTTTTTATAAGGAATTAGAAATTTTATAAACAATTACAACAGATTATAAACAATTAAAAATTGGACACACAACAACAAATTTTATAAACAATTACAAATTTCATAAAGAATTTTAAAAAATATTATTATTTTAAACAAAGACCTATTTTACAATCAATTAAAAAACTGTATAAACAGTTAGAAATATTATAAACAATTATATAATTTTATATACAATTTCAACTTAAATAAACAATTGTTGCTAATTCTGAGAAATGGTGTTAAGTTAAGTAAATATTGTCGGAATAATTGATGGCAGATAAAAGTCTATCAATGGCAGAATAAAGTAATAATGAAATACTTTCTTATAATAAATATCTGTGTGTGAAGCGACCAATTCAATCACTTTGAGGATCAGAAATACGAGAGTTTTCGATGATGGTCGTTTGTAATAAAGTATCGTAAATGTTGCCGAGGAATAGTTTGTTACCGGTACTGTTATTTATTCAGTTATTGAATAATTTCTTCTTACTTACAAATCCATCCTTTGTATTTCTTGTTTCTTGTAGTATTTCTGATTATCCCGAGACATGAATCACTGCAAAGGTGATTCTCATTCATAGCCCGGAACGCAGCAAATAGCCGACTGATTTTATATTTCAGTTATATTTCTATCTTTCAACAAATTCAAGTCTATATCACGGACCGGAGGTTACAATATAATAGTAACTCCAAACTCCCAGATGCAATAAGTCTGCAAAGAATCCAGTTGATGGAGCACTTAGAAAGAATGGACCCATAGAGATTACAGTAACATAGAATTCACACATACCAGAATAAGAAAACACCAGATCATTTTGGTGCAATGAGACTGAGAAGGACCTTAAAGAAAATTGCACTTACACGCAGTTTCGAGGATAAAAGAGGTAGGGTGTAACCACCATATATGGTCCATGCAACGAAAAATTCATTCGTTGAGTGTAGAGGAAAATAGGGCTAAAAGAAAGGCCAACCATTGTTGATTCCACGCGCTCCTACGAGACACATTCGCGACGAAAAAGAAGTAATTTTTGGAAAGGCTTTACTAGGAGTTTACATTATATCCTTTAAAAACGAAATAAAGAAAGCCTTTCAGACCAATAAATTATATTCAACAGTTGTTCAATATTTATACAAATTTAAGTTAAACGGATATCTTTTAAAATATAATATTACGATAATATAGTGGATATTAAGAAATCTATGGAAAACGCATCACAAAAATGTGTCTCTGAAATATAAATGACGGTAGTATTTTTAAAATAATTCAGAGGACTGCAACAACAGTTGCCGAAAAATGTTTCTTGTAGACAGAAAATATAACCGTGTTTGCTTATGTAATTAGATATATTTATAATGACGAAATAAATTTCTTTTGATATATCCGGTATACATTGTTGGAGGCCAAGAAACGTAACTACATGAGAGATCCATAGATATACAGTATTACAACAGATCTTGAGGTTTTCGTAAATAGCTTCAGGCCATATGAACTAGCAAGTGACTTCAAAGATCCTATCCCTGTAAATATAGCTCCGCATTAACTACATTAACGCACATGTGGACACAATTAATCAGCATGTGTCTATCTAAAGAACTCAGCAGAGTAAACATTGCTCCAGGTGTACCTAATGATTTTTTTCAGCCCACTATGAATTAGGAGGTGGCCCTTCAAAGAAAGTTTCCCAGAAAAATTGCTCCATAAGAACTACTTGAATAAGCATGCGTGCCTCAAAGTATAGTTTCATAGAAAAGCTTTCTCTAGCTGTAAGCACATTTTTTAACTTCCTATCTGAAAATTAACTTGCCAATTTCCAGTTTCTTCCACATGTCATTTACGACTGCGGATTTTCACCAGTATGGATCATAACATTTTTTTTTTTTTTTTCAAGTAATCCTTAGTAGTAAAGTTTGCTCCGCATGAAGCACATGAGTACGGCCTTCGACATTAATGAATTAAAATGTGTATTTTGAAATGTTATTTCGTAACGATGTATGCTGTTCATGTGGAACATGAACACGGCTTTAGACTACTATGCATGGGAATGTGTCTTCAATCTACTCTTCTCAATGAAGTTCTTCACGCACGTACTACAGGAGTATGCCATAACGCCACTATGAACAATAATGTGTGCCTTTAAGTGCCTTATGAATATTGTTAGCTCTCGCATATTGCGTGCAGAATGTGTGTATTCAAACTTCCCTCCCTTGTGAAATTTGTTCCACATGTAACACATGAATAAGGCTTTAAACCACTATGACTGCACATGTGTGTATTCAATCTTTCCTTCTGAGTAAGGATTGCTCTGCATATAGTACCTGAATATGGCCTTACACCACTATGAATGCTCAAGTGTTTCTTCAAAGTACTCTTCTCAATGAAGTTTTTTCCGCACGTACTACATGAATACGCCCTAACGCCACTATGAATAAGCATGTGTGTCTTCAAATGTCCCTTTTGGGAAAAGTTTGCTCTACATATTGTACATGAATACGGCTTAATACCACTATGACTGCGCATGTGTGTATTCAAACTGCCCTTGTCAAAAAAATTTGCTGAACATAGAGTACATGAGTGTGGCCTTACACCACTATGAATGCGCAAGTGTTTCTTCAAAGTGCTATTCTGAGTGAAGTTCTTTCCGCACGTACTACATGAGTTTGCTTTGACGCCGCTATGAATGAGCATGTGTGTCTTCATATAATCCTTCCTACCGAAGTTTGCTACGCAGGTACCACATGAATATGGCCTTACACCAGTATGAATGCGCAGGTGTATTTTCAAAGTACCCTTTTCAGTGAAGTTCTTTCCGCATGTACTACATGAGTATGCTTTTACGCCACTATGGACAAACATGTGTGTCTTCAACATTCCCTTCCTAGCGAAATTTGCTGCGCATGTACTACATGAATATGTCTTAACGCCACTATGTATAAGCATGTGTCTCTTCAAATGTTGCTTTTGGGAAAAGTTTGCTCTACTTATCGTACATGAATATGGCTTTTCGCCACTATGACTGCGCATGTGTGTAATCAAACTTCCCTTCTGAGTAAATTTTCCTGAGTATATAGTACATGAATATGGCCTTTCACCACTATGAATGCGCGAGTGTTTCTTCAAAGTACCCATCTCACTGAAGTTCTTTCCGCACGTACTACATGAGTACGCTTTTACGCCACTATGGATGAACATGTGTGTCTTCAAATGTCCCTTCCTAGCAAAGTTTGCTCCGCATGTACTACATGAGTGTGTCTTCACTCCTTTATCAGTTAAGATTTGTTCCCTCCTGTTACTCCTGACTGTCATGTGTCTCTTACCATTTTGAAAAAATGAGGTTCCGAGTGTATCATTTGCTAGGGAGTTCTCCGACCTGTGGTAGATAAGATTGCTTCAGTGGAAATTTTGTATTGCAAGTACTAATTTAAGTAGCACTTACATTATAATATATAAATCACATACGACGTACAATTACCGATAACTTTTCAATTATCTTCTGTTACCAAATATTGTATGTATGTTTATAATTTCTTTGCACTATTATTAATGGAAAAACCGTAATTGTGAAGCATCCGTTAATGATCGCTAGAAGATAAAACCTAGACCACCAAGTTAATTATTTATTCATTAAAAGAACTGCCCACAATGTGCATTATATTTCTTTAGCATTTACAATGATGTTAATCTCTTTATGCGAAATTGCAAATGGTATCTAACAAACCAAACATATGACTGTTCCCAAAAACACGATTAACACGATTAACAAGGTATAACACGAATCTGTTATTGGTGCAGACCCCATGATGGAAACCATGACATGTAAACCTGGTGACAGCATGCCTCAACTCGTAATTAATCAGAGGCCTGTGCCTATTCGTCGTCGCGTGAGTGCTGCAAAATTGTCACCGTATGTCCGCTCTTTTAGTTCTCTTCGGCTTGCAGTATCTAGGAAAGCGGTCGTTGATGACAGAATTATTCTATTTCTGATCTCTTATAATCCGATAGTCTTCCATAACTAGTACATATAAGAGTCAAGATCGATAGTATTTCGATACACGAAGTGTTCTCTTGAGGAAAGAGTATCTAGAGTATCTATTTAACTCACTTTTATTTTTCATTTAAGCTCAATTCCACAACTCAAAAGCGGTATTAATTTCACTCGAAAGAGTTTCATTCCGGTGGTCACGGTCAGTTTCTCGGGATTTCACAGCTCTAATCCCTGCTAATGAATTTTCAATAAAATGAAAATACATGTTTGATGGCAAATGCCCAGATATTTCAGCTGATACACAATGGATAATTTGTTTCCTCCTAGGTACAATTGGTCTTGTAATACATCTCTTCCTCTTTTCCGGAACGTCATTTGGACTGTCTTGTTGGTGTTGATTGTAATCTGATTTGCCATTACTCATCCCGAGAGTAGATCGATCGCATCTTGGAAGTCATTCAGGATTGACCCTCCTATGACAATGTCTTCGGCATACATGTATTCAACGACTTTCTTATCCATCCCTTGAGTGATTCTTGTCACATTGGCTGTTACTATATTGAATAATACGGGACTCACAGGGTCACCCTGTAGTACTCGGTTCGTTTGGGTTATTACACTGGATCTAGTAACGCCATCGTCTATGGCCACTCTTGTGTCAGATAGTACGTTTCTGATTATTATGGCTACATAATTTTTCATTCCTATGAAGTGCTCAAATTTCGTGGAGAGTACACCTCTAACCAGTAAGTCAAAAGCCTTATTATTGTCTATGAAAACTCCGATGAATTTCGCCTTTCCTTTCTTAAGGTATAATCTATGCCAGTAAATAAATTCCTTACTGCATGGAGAGTTGATCTTCCCCTTCTAAAGCCAGAATCAAAGTCCGGGATAAAGTTAGCAACCAACTCGGTCAACCTATTACAAAGGATTTTAGTGAACACTTTGAACTGTTGTTCTTTAGTGCGATACCTTGATAGGAATAGAAGTTTTCTGTGTTTCTTTTCTCCTTGTAGGGAATTTTATCTTTAGAAAACCTCCAGCGCTGTGGGATATGTCCTTTCTCTAAACATTTGTTGGCAAAGAATTATTTAAACTCGTGTACTTTTTCTCAGTTTTAGGGAATAACACTCATTACAATTTGGGTACAATCGTGTTGAATAGTGTAAAGTTAATTAGTGGAACTTTCAGCAGTACCATAACTATGCACATTTTACTCTAATACGAGGAACTGAGCGCGTTTGTACTCTTCAACGAAGAGGAATTCAAGCAGTGTGAATACATATTACTCAGACACAGATTTTGGAGTAACAGTTCTTCTGGATAAACGTGATAATCCTTCTCCTGCACGAAAATAACCCATTGTGCATGGGGAAAGGTAAATACATCCACCTACATCTGCTATTTCCTAAAGGTCAACATGGTCTTTCATTGTCTCGAATAAAAGGATATGGTAATTGGATGATGCTTTATAACTCAGGTACGAGCATTCAACTTTACTTTCTATCACTCATTACAGAGGAATATTGTCATTCACATTATTTTCCTGTGACGAGATAAACAAAAATATTACGTTGAAATAAAGACTGTACGAGAACATCACGATTAATTCATTGAAACGGGCAAATGAACACCAGACAACTAACGATGCGTCCGCTCATTGACATGACACAAATTTATCCTCATTCAATTCGCAATAGAATGACCATTCTGGCTATTTGGAATGTACAGGCCACTTGACTTCATATGGGTTATTATA
Organism: Meconema thalassinum; assembly: GCA_946902985.2. Classification (NCBI taxonomy): domain Eukaryota; kingdom Metazoa; phylum Arthropoda; class Insecta; order Orthoptera; family Tettigoniidae; genus Meconema; species Meconema thalassinum. The sequence continues at coordinate 112,007,352 of OX336397.1, read as the reverse complement.
CTTAACAGTTGTACATCAGGGATGATTGTATAGCAGAATTGAGGGCTACAGCGATGGTGTGGGGATGAGGGATTTACTTAAACTGAGCGCTCCACTTTCAGGCTGGCACCATTTATCCTAAAAGTTCAGTTTTCACAACGGAAGCACTTATATCACCTTCCTCCGAAGTAGTATTACGAATTGTCGAACTGTATTTGCAATCCAGCATGTTCACACTACGCACAAAGTATTTCTAAATTATTTTCTAATGCCAAAAATATGGATCTACCAGTTTCGCGCATCTGATAACGTTCGGGAAGTGTGCGTCACCATACGTCATTAATTATCATGTTAAAGAAATGACGTATCCTTTACAATTAAACTTCGCCAATCTTGATTTTTAGCCTACTTTTCACATTTTGGAAAAATGAGGAAAAAGTAGACTTATGAGATCGGGCAAATGTGTGTCTGTCTGTCCTTCTGTCTGTATGTCCTTCTGTCTGTCTGTCCTTCTGTCTGTCTGTCTGTCTGTCTGTGGGTCCCCCCCTATCAACTCCTAAACGGCTGGAGCAATCAAACAAAATTTGATAGGAGTAAAGGTCTATACTTGAATATCTCATGGCCGTATTTGAAAATGATGTCAGTGCTACCAACTGCTAAAAAATCGCAATTGAAATTTGAACTCCATGTTGGATACCTTGGAAGGTATGAACGGGAGCTACTTCAAAATTGGCACACGTATAGATAATAATATTGAAGTTTAATTTCCAGGAGGCCATACATGGCAGTGTTGCCAAAATGATTATAAGCCTGCTGATAGGTCCAAATTTTAATGCATATAACTTCTACACTATCAATTGGAATTCAACCAAATTTCGTATGTACTATGTGTACATAAACAGATATGACTGAGCGTATTCTTAAGCGCCTCCAGGGCTGCCAACGGTTAATAAATGCTTTCCATTTTTTTATCCAAATACCCATATATCAGAAAGTATGCAAGCCGACAGCTTTAAACTTTGCACACGTATAGTACCTGACATTCTATATTAATTTGGAGTAACTTATTTACGCCAGTGCTACCAACATGATTCTAAGCCTGCTGAGAGGTCCAAATTTAAAAACATGTAACATCTAAACTATTATTTGGATTTCAACCAAATTTCGTGTGTGCTATATGTACCATAACAGATATGACTATGCCGATTCTTAAGTGCAACAAGGGCTGCCAACTGTTAATAAATGCTGCCTCTATTCTTGTTACCCTAATATCAATATATCAGATAGTATGCAAGCCAATAGCTCTAAATTTTGCACACGTATAGTACCTGGCATTCTAGATTAATTTGGAGCAACTAATATACGTCAGTGCTGCCAACATAATTCTAAGCCTGCTGAAATGTCCAATTTTAAAATGCATGTAACTTCTATACTAACCAATGGATTTTATTCAAAATTGACACAACAATAGATCATATTATTTCCGATTATTTCTGACCAATACATGTATGTCATTGTTGCCAACATGATTTTACGCACGCAGTTATTTCCAATGTTTAACTGCGTCCTGCTGCACGGCTGAAAGCAAGGGGAAACTACAGCCGTTTGCTATTCCCGAGGATATGCACCTCTCTATGCATAAATACATGTGATGATGGCCTCCTCCCTTGTAAAATTTCAATCCGGAGGTAAACTAGTCCCCCGTTCGGATCTCCGGGTGGGGACTACTCGAGAGGGGGTTAACATCACAGAAGTGACAAAGAGGAACTCTGACATTCTACGGATCGGAGCGTGGAATGTTAGAAGTCTGCTAGGAAATGGAAGGTTAGAAAACTTAGAAAGGGAAATGGATAGGTTGAGGTTGGATTTGGTTGGGATTAGTGAAATGCGCTGGCAGGAAGAACAGGACTTTTGGTCAGGAGACTATAGGGTCATTAGCACTAAATCAAACAATGGCCAAGCAGGGGTTGGCCTCATATTGAGTAGGAAACTTGGACAGCGGGTGGAATATTATGAGCAATATAGTGAACGGATTATTGTAGCAAAAATAAATACTAAACCTACCTGCACCACAGTGGTACAAGTCTATATGCCTACCAGTCAAGCTGATGATGAGGATGTTGAAAAGGTCTACGAAGAAATAGACGAAATTCTGAGGTATATCAAGGGTGATGAAAATGTTATAGTAATGGGAGATTGGAATGCTGTGGTAGGAAAAGGGAGAGAAGGGAAGATAGTAGGAGATTTCGGATTAGGTGAAAGGAATGATCGAGGAAGCAGGCTGGTAGAATTCTGCACTGAGCATGAGTTGGTCATAGCTAACACCTTATTCAATAACCACAATAGAAGAATATACACATGGATGAGACCAGGAGATACAGGGCGTTACCAAATCGACTTCATTATGGTCAAGCAGAGGTTTCAAAACCAGATTTTGGATTGTAAAACATATCCTGGTGCTGACATAAACTCTGACCACAATCTGGTTGTAATGAAATGCAGATTAAAGTTGAAGAAACTGAAGAAAAGTCAAAAGCCAAAAAGGTGGGCAATAGACAGACTGAAAGAGAAGGATGTAAACGAAAGATTCAAGAAGAGTATAAAGGAAGGACTAATGAAAAACCCTAAACAAACTTCAATTGCAGACGAATGGGCACTTTTGAGGAATGAAATAACAAAATCCGCAGAAGAAAACATTGGTAGGAAAGAGAGAATAGGTAGAAAACCGTGGATCTCTCAGGATATACTCGAATTGATGGATGAAAGGCGGAAGCACAAGAATGTAAGAGATGAAAAGGGGAAAGCAGAATACAGACGTCTGAGAAATGAGGTTAACAAGAAGTGCAAGGAAGCGAAAGAAGAATGGTTGAAAGAGAAATGTGCTGGTATAGAAAATTGTCTGAAATTAGGAAAAGTAGACACAGCTTATCGAAGGATTAAGAATACTTTTGGGGAAAAGAAGACTAAGTGCTGTAATATTAAGGACACAAATGGAAAGCCTCTAACAGATAGGGAAGAAAAGGTTGAGAGATGGAAAGCTTACATAGAGAGTTTGTATACGGGAAATGAGATTGAGAATCATGTAATGGAAAGGGAGGAGGAAATTGATGAGGATGCGAAAGGAGATTTAATATTGAGATCAGAATTTGATAGAGATTTGGAAGACTTAAGCAGGAACAAAGCACCAGGCATAGATGATATACCGATTGAGTAGCTACGCTGCATAGGAGAGGAAGGTCTGATCAGGTTATTTCACTAGGTGTGTAGGATTTATGAGACAGGTGAGGTACCCCCTGATTTCAAGAAGAATGTAATCATCCCTATACCAAAGAAAGTGGGAGCTGACAGATGTGAAGATTACCGTACAATCAGCTTGATTACTCATGCTTCAAAGATCCTGTCTAGAATAATTTACAAGAGGATTGAGAGCCAGATAGAAACGGAGTTGGGTGAAGACCAGTTTGGTTTCAGGAGAAATGTAAGAACAAGGGAAGCTGTACTAAGTCTTAGGCTGATTTTGGAAGGTAGAATAAGGAAAGATAAGAGAACGTTCATGGCTTTTGTAGACTTAGAAAAGGCTTTTGATAACGTTGATTGGACTAAATTGTTTGACATTTTGAAATCGATTGGAATAAAGTACAGGGATAGGAGGGTGATATACAATCTATACAGAAACCAGACAGCAGTCATTCGAGTTGAAGGACATGAGAGAGAAGCTGGTATTCAGAAAGGTGTAAGGCAAGGCTGCAACTTATCACCCATACTTTTCAATCTTTACATTGAACAAGCAATGAAGGAAATTAGAGAAAAATTTAAAGTGGGAGTGAAGATTCAAGGAGAAATAATTTCAACTCTGAGATTTGCTGATGACATCGTCATCTTGGCCAACAAGCCTGAGTTTTTGAATGGTATGGACTCCGTCTTACGGAAAGAATTCATGATGAAAATTAATAAATGTAAAACAAAAATACTGGAATGCAGCCGAAATAAATCAGAAACCTCTATGGAGATCAAATTGGCAGGTGAAAAGCTGAAGGAAGTAGGAGATTTCTGTTACTTAGGAAGCAGAATAACCAGTGATGGACGAAGCAAAGAGGATATAAAAAGTAGGTTGGCTCAGGCAAGAAAAGCATTTCTACAAAAAAGGAATCTGCTGACATCGAATATAGATTTAGGTATTAGGAAGTCATTTTTGAAAGCCTTTGTCTGGAGCGTGGCGCTCTATGGAAGTGAAACTTGGACTATTGGTGCAGCAGAAAAGAGGAGAATTGAAGCATTTGAAATGTGGTGTTACAGGAGAATGATGAAGATCAGATGGGTAGATAGGGTTACAAACAAAGAGGTATTAAGACGAGTGGGAGAAGAGAGATGTTTCTGGCGACTGCTAATGAAGAGAAGAGATAGGTTGGTAGGACACATACTAAGACACCCAGGAATAGCAAGCTTAGTTATGGAAGGAAGGGTCGAGGACAAGAACTGTAGGGGTAGACCAAGGTTAGAATATGTTAAACAGATTGCCTCGGATGTAGGGTGTGGTAGCTATGTAGAGATGAAACGATTAGCTCAGGACAGGGAGGCATGGAGAGCTGCATCAAACCAGTCAAAAGACTGAAGACTCAAACAACAACAACTGCAAGTAACGTCCATGCTATCTATTCGACTTCAACCTAACTTTGTATTCTGTGCCTTAACAGATGGAACTAAGAATATATTCAGTCACCAGGGCTGCCAACTGTAGTTCTCTATTAGGCTACATTATGCCAGGTATACAGTATTTGGAACTAATTAGAAATTTCAAGATAACCAACTTAATTTCGTCATTATTCTAGATAGATCCATATAGATTAATCATTGGCATGAATCTTTAATTTTTAGAAAAGTAGGCTCTTTAGTTCGTCACGGAACTTCTTGTTACCCTTGTGTCGTGGATCAAATGATTTCGAAGTTGTAGTGATTTTGTTTCTATGTGGATGCGAATGGTAGATGGCTTGACCTGGTATAAATGTTCAGTGGGGACGTGATCAACTGGAGTTGTTCACATCCCGATGCTTGGGTTTTAGCTTAATCTAATCTTGTATTTATAGGATTATGTTTTAAACTGTATCTCCCGTGCAAGTAATAAGCGGTATTAACCACTCAGAGAATGAGAAAAATGGCCAACAGTTCAGTTATTCACAGAAGAGTAGGTGAGACGGACGCAGCACATTCCTCCCTCAACTACTTTATAAAATATACCACTAGTCAGTTGCCATTCAGCTGGTATTAGCAAGTGACTGAAAGTAAAAAGTGTCAATTTGTAAAATAAATTTGAGTTGTAATACTAAGTTAAGTTATTTCTATGAAACTGTGTTTCATTTAAGTTCGAAGAATATGAGGTAAGTTTGGTTTATGTATTATAATTCTTATTTTGAAGTGGATGTTATTCCTTCCAACTAGCCCATGCAGCAGGAATCACACACGGTTTAAATAATACAACTAAAAGAACTCAGAGCAACGTGTATCCCTCTTTCTCCGAACCGGAGACACAAATTTGAGCCGATCACAACATCGATAACAAATCTTATCTTATATATATATATATATATATATATATATATAAATGAATGCTCGTTTGTTCGTCTTTTATGCGCTCATAAACCATTCATTCGATTGCGATCAAATTTTGGTGAGTTGTTGTAAACACATCCAGGATGGTCATAGCCATAGTTAATCCATTTCACAATAGACAGCGCGCGAGTAGTTTAAACAAATGCGTAATGGCGATGCGTTCATATACAATTCGTCCGATAGCGATCAAATTTTTGTGAGTTGTTGTGCACAGTCCCGGAAAAGTTATAGACGTAGTAAATCCAATTTACAATAGGTGGTGCGCGAGTAGCTTCAACAAAATGGCGTGCGTTTGTTCCAAGAAAGTCCCACATGATTTCATATACCATTCATCCAATTGCGATGAAACTTGGGTGAGAAGTTCTGTACACTTCAGGTAAGGTTTCTGGCCTAGTGAATCCACTTAACAATAGGTAGCGCACGAGTAGATTCAATGAGCGACGACGGGCGAAGCGTTTCAACAAAGTCATGTATGCGTTCACACACCATTCGTCCAATAGTGATGCAACTTAGGTGAGAGGTTGCGTACACTACAGGCAAGGTTTCTAGCTTAGTAAATCCATCTTATAATAGGTAGCGCACGAGTAGATTCAACAAATGAGCGACGACGGGCGTAGCGTTTCAACAAAGTCCCGTATGCGTTCATATACTATTCGTCTAATAGCGCTGAAATTTGGGTGAGATATTGTGTACACTACATGGAAGGTTTTTTGGCTTAGTAAATCTATTTTACAATAGGTATCGTAAAAGTAGATTCAACAAATGAGCGACGACGCGTAAAGTGTTTCAACATAGTTCCATATGCGTTCGTATACCATTCGTGCGAAAGCGATTAAACTTGTTTGACTTGTTGTGTACACTCCAGGGAAAGTTTGAGGCTTTGTAAATCCATTTTACAATAGGTAGCACACAAGTAGATTCAACAAATGGGTAACGACGCGCGAAGCGTTCCAACAAAGTCCCGTATGCGTACATATACCATTCGTCCGATAGCGATTAAAATTGGGTGAGATATTGTGTACAATTCAGGGAAGGTTTCTGACTTAGTAAATCCTTTTAACCATAGGTAGCGCACGAGTAGATTCAACAAATGACTAACGGATCGAGTATCGTTTAAAAAAAATCCGTATGCGTTCATATACCATTCATGCGATTGTAATGAAATTTGGTGGAATGTTGTTTCCACTCCCGCGAAGATTTCTGTTTTAGAAAATCAATTTTATAATTGGTAGCGCACGAGTAGATTCATCTAATGAACGACATCGTGTGAATCGTTTCAACCAAATCCCGTGTGCGTTCATTTACCATTCATCCGAATGTGATAAAACGTTAGTGAGTTGAGTACAATCCTGCGAAGGTGTATGAATTAGTAAATCCGTTTTTCAATGGGTGGGGCACAAGTAGATTCAACAAATGGGTGACGGCGCGCGAATAGTTTAAACAAAATCCCGTATGCGTTCATATGCCATTCATCCGATTGCGATGAAACTTTAATGAGTTGTTGTGTACACGCCAGGGAAGGTTTTCGAATAAGTAAATCCATTTTACAATAGGTAGCGTTCGAGTATATTCAACAAATGGATGACGGCGTTCAAATCGTTTCAACAAAGTCCCATATGCGTTCATATACCATTCATTTCATTGCGATGAAACTTTGTTGAGTTGTTGAGCAAGCTCCCATGATTTTTTGAGACAGTAAATCAATATTGCAATAGTTTAGAAGTTGTTACCGGAAGAAGAAAAAATATTGGGAATCCAAAAGCACTTCAATAAGCAAAGTTACAACGCCAACACTTTCCTTGATTGACATTGCAACGCATGCCGGGTACAGCTAGTATATATATATAAAAGGATGTTCGTTTGTTCGTCTTTTATGCGATCATAAACCATTCATCCGATTTTGATCAAATTTTGGTGAGTTGTTGTGCACACTTCCGAAATCATTATTGGCATACTTAATCCAATTTACAATAGATAGCGCGCAAGTAGTTTAGCAAATCAGTGTTGGCGATGCGTTCATATAGTCAAAAATTCATCCGATTGCGACCAAAATGTTGGTGTGCTGATTAGCACACTTCCGGGACGGTTATAGGCATAGGTAATCCAATTAACAATAGATAGCGCGCGAGTAGTTTAAACAAATGTGTGTTAGCTATGCGTTCATACACAATTCATCTGATTGCGATCAAATTTCGGTGATTTGTTGTGCACACTTCCGGGAAAGTTATAGCCATATTATATCCAATTTACAATAGTTGGCGTGCGAGTAGCTTCAACAAAATCCCGTGCGATTCGTTTTAACAAAGACCACCTGCGTTCATATACCATTCATCCCATTGCGATTAAGCTTGGGTGAGATGTTGTGTACTTTCCAGGGAAGGTTTCTGGGTGAGTAAATCCATTTTACAATAGGTAGCGCACGAGCAGATTCAACAAACGAGCGACGATGCGTCAAACGTTTCAACAAAGTCCCGTACGCGTTTATGTACCATTCGTCCGATAGCGAAGAAACTTGGGTGAGATGTTGTGTACACTTCAAGGAAGGTCTCTGACTTCGTAAATCCATTCTACAATAGGTGGCGAACGAGTCGATTCAACAAATGAGCGACGACGTGCGAAGCATTTCAACAAAGTACAGTATGCGTTCATATACCATTCTTCCGATAGCGATGAAACTTGGGTGAGATGTTGTGTATACATCAGGGAAGATTTCTGGCTTAGATCATCCACTTTTCATTACGTAGCGCACGAGTAAATTCAACATATGAGCGACAACGCGCGTACGTTTCAACAAGGTCACACCGGCGTTCATATACCATTCGGGCGAAAGCGATGAAACTTTGGTGAGTCTTTGTGCACACTCCAGAGAAGGTTTCAGGCTTAGTACATGCATTTTACAATAGGTAGCGCACAATTTTATTCAACAAATGAGTGACGCTACGTGAATAGTTTCACCTAAGTACGGTGTGCGTTCTTATACCATTCATCCGATTGCGATGAAACATTGGTGAATTGTTATGTGCACTCCAGGAAAGTTTTCTGGCTTATTAAGTCCATTTTACAATAGGTAGAGCACGAGTACATTCAACAAATGAACGATGGTGCGCGAATCGTTTCAACAAAGTCCCGTATGCGTTCATATACTATTAATTCGATTGCGATGAGACTTTGGTGAAACGTTGAGGACACTCCAGGAAAAGTTTCAGGCTTAGTAAATCTATTTTACAATAGGTAGCGTACGAGTAGATTCAACAAATGGGTGACGGCACGCGTATCGTTTAAACAAAATCGCGTATGCGTTCATATGCCATTCATCTGATTGCGATGAAACTTTAATGAGTTGTTGTGTACATGCCTGGGAAGGTTTTCGACTTAGTAAATCCATTTTACGATAGGTAGTGTACGAGTAATTGCAACAAATGAGTGACGACGCAGGAAGCGTTTCAACAAAATCTGGTATGCGTTCATATACCATTCATCGATTGCGATGAAACGTTGCTGAGTTGTTGCGTACACTTACGTGAAGGTTTCTAACTTAGTAAATCTATTTCACAGTAGGTAGCGCAAGCGCAAATGTTAAAAATGAGTGACAGCGCACGAATCGTTTAAACCAAATTCCGCATGCGTTCATATCGCTTTCATCCGATTGCGATGAAAGTTTGGTGAATTGTTGTGCACGCTCCCGCGAATGTTTCTAAGTTAGTTAATCCATTTTACGATAGTTTAGAGGCAGTTAACGGAAATTGTAGAATGGTTGTTTCCAAAAGCACTTCAAGAAACAAAATTACAATGGCAAAACTTTATTTTATTGGCATTGCAACGAATGCCGGGTACAGCTAGTATATATATAAAAGGGTTGTTCGTTTGTTCGTCTTTTATGCGTTCATAAACCATTCATCCGATTGCGATCAAATTTTGGTGAGTTTTTGTAAACAATTCCGGGATGATTATAGGCATAGTTAATCTAATTTTCAATAGAGAGCGCGCGAGTAGTTTAAACAAATGAGTGTTGGCGATGCGTTCATATAGCATACAATTCATACGATTGTGACCAAATGGTGGTGGGTTGTTTAGCACACTTCCGGGAAGGTTATAGGCATAGTTAATCCAATATACAATAGTTAGCGCGCCAGTAGTTTAAACAAATGAGTCTTGGAGATGCGTTCATATACAATTCATCCGATTGCGACCAAATTTTGGTAGGTTGTTGCGCACCCTCCCGGGAAAGTTATAGGTAAAGTAAATCCTAATTACAGTAGATAGCGCGCGAGTAGCTTCAATAATATGACGTGCGATTCGTTTCAACAAAGACCCACATGCGTTCATATACCACTCGTCCGATAGCGATGAAACTTGGGTGAGTTATTGTGTACACTCCAGGGAAGGTTTCAGGCTTAGTAAATCCATTTTAGGATAGACAGCGCACGAGTAGATTCAATAAATGAGAGACGACACGCGAAGTGTTTCAACACAGTCCCGTATGCGTTCATATACCATTCGTCCGATAGCAATGAAACTTGGGTGAGTGGTTGTGTACCCACCAGGCGAGGATTCTGGCTTAGTAAATCCATATTACAATAGGTAGCGCACGAGTAGATTCAACAAATGAGCGACTACGCACGAAGCGTTTCAACCAAGTCCAGTTTGTGTTCATATACTATTGGTACGATAGCGATGAAACTTGGGTGAGATGTTGTGCACACTTCAGGTAAGGTTTCTGGCGTAGTAAATCCACTTTTCGATAGGTATCGCACAAGTACAGTAGATTAAACAAATGAGCGACGAAGCGCAAAGTGTTTCAACCAAGTCCCATATGCGTTCATATACCATTCGTCTGATAGCGATGAAACTTGGGTGAGTTATTGTGTAAACTCCAGTGAAGGTTTCAGGCTTGGAAAATCCATTTTACAATAGGTAGCGCACGAGTAGATTCAACAAATGAGATAAGACGCGCGAAGCGTTTCAACAAAGTCCCGTATGCGTTCATATACTATTCGTCCGATAGCGATGAAACTTGTGTGAGATGTTGTGTACACTTCAGGTAAGGTTTCTGGCTTAGTAAATCCACTTTTCAGTAGGTATCGCACAAGTAGATTGGTCATATAATAGTACCTTTTTCTCGGCAACACTAAGGTCCTGGAACTTGTAATTTATTTTAGTGGTTTCTATAACCTTCTTAATGTAAACCCTGGAGGCGTTTTTAAATCCATGCCTATTAAGATTTTTGAAAACGAAAGAACTTTTGAATTTGAAAAATTCACAAAAAATGCATACATATGAACCTCTGAAATCCATAAAATTACATATTTTGATATTCCCTTCCGGTAAAATGTGTTACAAAGTCTAACCTGTCTGTCTACCAAGTTTGGAATTGATATCTTTAGTACTTCAAGAGGAAAACGTACATTTGTTTTGGAAAAAGGAGGTCAAGGAAATGACAATTGAATTTTAGCAAGGTAGACATGCTCCTTGTCTCAACTCAACAACATCAAAATTGACCATATCCATAATGCTCATCATCCACCACTTCAGCTGCTTTCCTCCCAAGTGTTTTCTTTTGCCTGGCATCCTTATGGATGTCATCCACAGCCTTGTTTGCAGAACCAATACGCATCTTGTCGATGCCCTGTAGAAGCGACTCACTGCCGAAAAAAATTGCCTATTTTCATACATCCTACTTACGTTATTTGCCTCTATCAGCATAAAAAATCAGTTTGATTGCTGTAAGCCTAATAGATTCGTACATATTGAAAACCGTCTAAATATTTCGGATTGTCGCCATGTTGGATTTTTTAAAATATATGTAGGCCATAGAGTTGTATACTATTCGATGACGATTGTTGCGTAGGATCAATATTCAAACGTTGACTTCGATCGTGTGATTAGGACCCAAGAAATAAAAACTCAATTTCAAAATTTCGCACAGCCGCCATCTTGAGGTATGTAAACAATAGGAATAAATTAGATAAGCCCGGTATATTGTATTCCATACAATAGATCTTTTAACTTTCTTGAACACTCTAGCAGACCTGCTCATTGTTATTAATAATGTATCTTACACATTTTGAAGAAATAACAGCTCCCTACCTCGCACCGTATCTCTGAAATCAAAACAAACATTCCGCAGTAATCGCCACGCTTGATCAACTGGAAGTGCGCACCACAGCCTTCGTCAATATTACTAAGTGTGATACCGCCAACTGTCTGACTAAACTGAAGTAATGTGTATATCAAAGATGAAAAATAGCAATGCATTGAAAAGGGGATTTGGCACCTGACGCGCATATGTTAGGAATATGAATTATTAAATAGACTTAGGCATTGAATTCAACCAAATCCTTTTGGGAATAGATTGCCAAGATAATAAGTTTGCAATTTCAGCAACAGCAAAAAAATCATATTTCAGAAGGATTTCGGGCATGTCTCCCCTTAATGGGCTAATGTGCATACTCCCACAAAGGTTTCTGAATTAGTAAATTTATGTTAAAATAAGTGGGCCGCGAGCACTATCAACACATGAATTTTAACGAGCGAATCGTTTCAACAAAGTCCCGCATGCGTTCATACATCATTCGTCAAATTGCGATGACACTTTGGTGAGTTGTTGTCAACACTCTTGCAAAGATTTCTGAATTATTAAATCCATTTTACAATGGGTGGGGCACAAGTAGTCTCGACAAATGTGGCTCGCCCACTCGATGGAAGACTTTCTGATTAATTCATACACGCTCCAGACGGAAAAAATTGTGTATCTATATCCACTTCAATAAGCAAAATTACGTTTCAAAAACTTTCTTTCTGCGATTGGTTTCGCAATAAATTCTTGTGTTGAAGCCCTTGATATAGAAGCATGGCGACATGCTTAGTTGATAAGCACGACGCCGATGGGTTGAGACAAAACGAATTGCAAGAAATCTGATAGGAGGATAGCGTAGATGGTACTGCAAAGGTGAATGAAAATATTACATGTCGATGTCGGACAAAAACGAGGAGATTAAGTAACAAACATAGTTAATCTTATCTACTGTTTATCTTATCGTAATTTATATATGAATCAAATAAAAGACAGATTAGAGTAGAAAGTTAAGTATCTATGAAACATCACCATTGATACATCGAACCCTGGATCATGAGGATCGTGATCACCGATCCTTAAATCATGAGGATCGTGATCTCCGGGTAGGCTATTGCTTATTCTTCTCCATCTCTCTCAGTCTTCGGACAAACATGGTGCACCAAGAAGGATCCGCTCAGTCGTTTTCATGATAATGTTGGACAATCGAGTTGGCATTCGTCCACGGTCTTTCATTCCAAGGACATTCCCAAGGATAAACTCTTTCTCTAAACTGTCCTTCCCATGACGCATTGTGAGTCCAATGAAGATTGGTAACTCTTTTATAATGGACACATCGGTGAAAAATGGCATCAAAGCGATGCGAAACGTCCTTTGCTAGCACCACACCTCATCAGAATAATCTCATTCCGGGCTATTTCATGGAGTGTTCATGTCTCAGTTCCATACATAAATACTTTACTGCGTACTGTGTGATAACGAGATGGAGCGATCTTACAAAAAATGGGACACATTTGTAATTATATCTTAGGCCATAGCCGTTATCTTCTTATTTCCGGCAGCACAGCTGCTTGAATCAGAAATAATAGCTATAGCATTTCTAATACAACATGGAATTCCTTGAAGGTACCAGTATTTGTATTGGGTAATCTCCCGGCTCTATCAAGGCTAATGTTGGCCTTATTGATATCAATCTGCAGTCCAATAATTGCACTCACGATTTTGACACGAGTAAGGATATCGGTCAGGTTCATCTCATTAATAGCTATGAGTGCAGTACCATCTGCACAACGAAGCTTGGATATTTTCTTACCACCAACATGAAAGCCACCATCCCTTCTGACTAGTGCATCTCTCAAGATGTACTCTCCATAAACATTAAAGAGCAGCGGTAGCATTATACGAGAACAACCTTGACGGACACTATTCTGATCTTCAAATGTTCAGACAGTTCTCCATTTATTATAACCATTGCCTTATCTTGAACCCATTGAACACAATCAAAGGTTTTGTTATAATCTACAAAGGAGATAATGACGGGAAACTGAAATTATCTGCTAACTTCAATCAGCTGAGAGATGCTTCATATCTGTTCACTGGTAACTTTACCTCGGACAAATCCATTTGGTTCAGGGGGATCAGATGTGCAAGGAAAGCTTGTAGACTCTCTCAATATGTACAGCATGTCCCTACTTGGATATGAAATGAGGTCAAAGACCTGTAATTATCACATTTCATTGTGGAGCCCTTTTTGAGCAAAGGGACAAAAAATCGATTCACTCTACTTAGCTGGCCACATTCCAATTCCCCAGATTTTGTCCAGATGCCTTATGCAACCTTAACGATGTAATTGCACTTTCGGTCTCTAGAGGTAATATGTTTCCCTACGAAACCCTGGATTTGAATTTCGATCAAAACAAATTTGGAGCTCTGTACGATAAATATGTGGAATTCCACTTCTCTTACTATCAGAAAGAGCCGTGTCCGCTGTTTACACCCAAAGACTCGAAAATTAATGTGCCTCTGACTGTGCCGTACTGTTCGCCCCACGAGTTAACTATGAAAGAATCCCCTGTAGATGTCCGGTTAGAATTTGAAACGACTTACAATATTCTAACAAACACACCAACTCAATGCCGAATCGTGCACGAAATGTTTGTCTTCTATCACCGATTCTACAATATTGTAAATAAGGCTAAGGAAAAAATTCTGAATTGTTAACTCATTATAATACTGCTATTGAACAGCCAGTTGGGGTACAGTTCGATTGCAAATTAAGGGGTCTATGGCATAGACCTCCATTGAAAGTATAAATTTTGACCGTCAACTAAGTACATTTTTCAAAGTAAAACCAGTTTCATTTATAAATATAGGGGTAAATGGCACACGCCCTTAGTAAAAAAAAAAACTTTTATCAGTCACACAATTCCGATTTCTTAGATAAAATCAGTTCGAATCAAAAAAATAGAAAGGGTGTGTGGCATATGCCCTCAACAAAAAATGAGCATTATATCAGTCAAATAAGCTCCACTTCTAAAATGTTTGTCTACATATTCAATTCATTTCATAAGGATCGCGTACAGATCAAGTGCGTTGATAAAATCGTAAATGGTTGCATGTTTAGTGGTATATTCAGATTCATAAGATGTAAAGGTGATCCCATATTGAAATCATCTTTATAATTATGTTTTTCATCACCTACAGTTGCAATTTCCCAACTTTTATTTCTCGGTGTAAAACAAACATGAATGGTGTGACTCAAAAATAAAGACGATGAAGAAACTTTACCATTTTTGAAAGTGCGATTTTTGTCAGTCAAAAAAGTCTGATATCTTAGTTAAAATAATGTTTGGCTTCGAATTATTCTTTAATTTAATAAGGAGCTCATAGATAGTGAGTTCGTTACGAAAAACTGTATGAGGTGCATGTTTACTATATAGTACTTTGACTTGGAAGCAAAGATAGGAACGTTTCTCCTCAGTAATACAAGTGATAAATCCGGTCTTAAGGACAGAGGATTTTGGGTGCACCATGAAATAATGCTAAAACATCCCTACCACATTTCTCGCTGCGTCTGCAATAATATATCAGGTAGAAATATAAAACATTTACCATTATGAGTCCACGCCCTGCTGATTCCAGTGAATTACTATTTATTGAAAATAGTTTTGTAGTTTTCTCTAAGCACTTTTATCTGCCCCTCATCCAAGAAACAAACCCATATTTAATAATACTGTCTTGCGGTCATACGACATAATCCAATGCCCAGTCTCAAAATCAGGAAATGGACTCCATAACACAGCCCAATTTAGATCTTGGTAGGTTGCGAAAAATACAAATGACATTTTCTTTATATGCTACTTCCCCTATTCCTTCTTCCCAACTATACCCACTAGTACAGAGAAGCATAACTTCTTGCCGTCATGTCTCTAATAAGAATTAAGGTGATCCTTCCGAGTACATGTGGTCATTAAAATTTGACGGGTCATTTCTCTACGCAAATGTATTTTATTCGATTCCTTGCTGTATAAAGCCCTACCTCACATGGAAATATCTTTTATATCTTCCTAAGTTGGTGATTGTATTAGTTTTTCTGTGTTCGCCAGTCGCTGAGTGTCTGCCGTGTTTTGATGCACATCTTTGCTTCTTGTAACATGTGTCACGTCTCCATCCACTCTATCAATTGACTGAAATTGTAACTACTGCTATATCTTAAAGAATGTGGAAAATATCTGAGGCTCGAATTACCTTACAAAGTGGTGTATGTTAACGATTCTGGAACTTTCTCATCACTACTGTAAGCCAAATATTTCACCCGTCACAGCGTAGATAAAATTAATTTTTGCTTGCAATCGGTCTTAAAGGTGAGATAGGAACCTAGAGAACTGCCTGCCTGAGGCCTTGGTTTGTTGAGAATAGGCATAGGGTGCATCCTCCTTAAAGAAACATGCTTCCCTAATTATTCCTTCCCATATGCAATCCTTTCCTCATCTAATCATTATGATTGTGGATTCACCTTATTTAGCAGTACGAATAGTGGGGGTCTTTCTAGAAACTTATGTTTCTTTCGATTAACGTGATTATCTTTTTGGCTAGATATATTTCAATGGACTCCTTACTGTGAGGAGCTCTGCCCTTTGAATCATGGTGTAAAATCTTTGGATATGTTTCTATGTTGGTTAAACGATGGGTAATGGTCATGCGTTTTTTTTTTTCACAAATAGCTGAGTGTTCATAAACTGTTATTGAATCTTGTGTTCTTTATATCGTGTTGCAAACTATCTTGCACTTAGACCCACATAGTTACTTTTACATCCTTCTTCTTTGCGAATAAATACACACCTGAGTTTGATTGTGGGTTTTTCTTCGTTAGGTTGCTGTTATGTATGTGCTTACCAAGTGTGTGGTTTGTTCTGAATGCTATATTGAGTCCTTTTTCATGAAAATATTCGTTATTTTTGTGTCTTTATTTACGAATTGAACCGCACATAATATCCTCTTTTGAGGGGGGGGGGGGATGGGCTCGTTAATAATGTCCCCTATTTTATTTTGATGTTTAATTAGCATCCGGTTTAGTTGTTGAGTGTGAACTTGTTTTAACTTTTCATTTTCCTTTTGAAGTTCTGGATTGACATCGCAATATTGTCTCAACTTAATTGCCTTCTTCAAAAATACTTATCAACTAAATAACCTAGTAAATTTATCATAATACATTAAAAGTCTCTACTGCAATCCATGCCTAGTCGGCATTCTCCTGCCACTTACTCTCACATGCTTAAGGCTATACTGTAGTACACTATTTAAAACACATATATCTATTGATAGTTATCTTGACTTATACTATAATACAATATTTAAAGTACTTGCATAAAGTGATAATTATTTTGGTTTTATAGCACTTAAAGCACATGTTACACTCTACTTATGTATTAGACTTTGTTGTACTACTCTACAGAACCTGTCTACCCAATGCTTTCCTCGCTACAAGTCATGTCTATCCATACTGGGTAAGCTGGTCTTGTGAAAAAGTAAGAACATATTGGATTTTACTTCCTGCAACTTTGGATCAGGAGGAAACTATTTAAGCTTGTAGTTTGGGTTACAGAAGAATCATTTGGGGTTAAGGACTCAGTGGAGGGGAGTTTGAAGTAATGGATGTTCCTTACAAGACTCCCTCACATTCTCATCACTGCGGCATGTGAACTTCCTCCAAGCATACTTCTTCAAGACAGAAATAGTTCCCATTAACAGACTGACAAATGTTTCTTAAATACTTCAAGACAGAGGGAACTCTGAACGAGAAAGGATAATTTGTGGGCTGCTAAATAGAAAGTTAATAACAATATCAACTTCAATGACGAGACACATACAATAAGATACACATCAAACGTTACCAACAGAACTTTAAAAAATTCAAAACTTACAGCTATCCAAGCGTAATGCGGAAGATAATATTTTATGTATGTTGAACACTTACTCATTTAATTGATTTCCGATTCCGTCACTTTCCCGCTCCTGGATTTCTTCATTCTCATCCTAGGGAAAAGATGGAACAATTTATTTTTATGCCATAACGTTATAAACTAGCGCAAATAACACACCATGTAATTTTACAGCATTGCTCAGCTGAAGTGAAGATATATAAGCTTAACGATTTTCGAACGGTCCTCCACTTCTTACTCCTAGAGATGAACACTATACAGATAAGTCGTTATAATCCTCAGTAAAATTAATGCCTCTAGAGGGAGTCTATTGTAGAGTATGTAAAGTCTATATTGTTGCTATATTATCCTGGTAACTACAAGAATTATATGACTGCTAGTGTACGGGAGTACATAATGGGCAACTAGTAAAACGTGATTGTGCCAAACATATGCTAGCTTCACATAATGTATCTTTCTAAATGACATATAAGAAGCATCCCCCAGTATCTCAGTGATCAGAGCAACATCGCACAAAGCCGGCGGTCGAGGGTAGAAGTATCGCATGTGACAGAAATTTCAATTCCCTGTCCTTCCATTAAAATGGAATGTGCTGACAGTACAAAACACAACCAAACAGTTTTGTCATCAACAAAATTGTAAAAATACCACTCCTTATCAGGAAATGCTATTAGGTGATAAGGAGATGTCTTGTAAAGAGGTATAAAGATACTTACCTCTTTCATATCTGAAGATGGTGTTTCTGTTTTGACGCAAGGAATGAGATCAGGAATGGAAGATGCCTCAATCTTAATATCAGTGTGAAGGTCTGTATCAATCTGCAAAGAAATGAATGATTTACAAATATGTTCCATTGCGAAGGTGGAATAATATGTTTCAGATGATTTGCACTGAAGGAATCAAATAACATACCAATGGTTATTGAAAACCACATTCATACTTTTGTTACGTCAACCTGACAGTTTTTGTGGAGTTTATATCAGAAAGCATTTCAGTTCGTATACACTCGCAGAACGTAGGTCTGGCATATTGTCACTAGCATTGAGTGTGTATGTTGCGAATTCGCGGTGTACATGCAGTTAAGTTACATTGATTTACCATAGAACGTTAATAAGGACAAGAATCGTTGATAATATCGTGATTGTTTCGCCCTCTTGAGACCAGATTAAATCAAAGATGTTTAAAGTAGAGAGAAATTTAACGGGAACGAGAAAGAAATCGAAGTTTATTCGTAAGTACAGTGGCAGCTACTTGAAATTTTATTGCATACCAATTCACTTGTAATAATTCATAATAGACGACCAATTGACGTTGCCAGGTTTACGCAATGTATTAAAATTAGAGAACTGAACATACATATGTGTATAGACAAGAGCTGAAGAGTTTTTTTAATTGAATTTGCCCACCACGGTCTGATAAAGGCTGAACACAGCGTCATAGACCATACCCGGGGTGTTCTTCAAGGTGAATTCGTGCCAGTCAACAAAAACACATTCTTCTTTCTCCTCCGTACAACGCTCCGAGAAGAACCAAGGAACCCTCGCCATCAAATTAACAGTAGACTATGTATGCTGATATCAAGTGTGTGTGTCAGTAACAAGTTGTTGGTCATGTGAAGCAGTGGAGTTCAACACAAGCCTCACAGTCAATTTCATATGAGTGTTGGGTTACTGATCTCATAATGTAAATTTCCAGTTGTAACCCAATGCGCACCAGAACACACATGTTTAACGTCTACCGGGCTAGTCAAGGTTTTGTCAGGAAACTCAACATTCATGTGTGTTTCGTCCTAAACTGTTGGGACAATTTGAAAAGTATTATCAACAGTGTATAATGATACCATGAAAAACATCATCCACAACTGTAC
Organism: Meconema thalassinum; assembly: GCA_946902985.2. NCBI lineage: Eukaryota > Metazoa > Arthropoda > Insecta > Orthoptera > Tettigoniidae > Meconema > Meconema thalassinum. Next base: position 111,987,884 of record OX336397.1, on the reverse strand, counting down.
CCATTCTAGAAATGTATTTTCACCTACAATTCAGCTACTGGCCCAGTGTTTGCAAATGCCGGCAAGGGAGGTAGCTAGATATTTGCCGTTCAGAAAACATAACAAGACACAATTTGCAGAAAGTGATAAGTATTCACAGAACACCTAAAAGCTGCCAGCTATCGGAACAATACACTGCGCAGAGCTTTAGCGGCTCTCGTGGCATAGTCGGTAGCAAGCTGAGCTTCAATTCCCAAGATCGCGCGTTTAAAACCGGCCGAAGTCGTCAGATATTTAAGAGCGTTAAAAGTCCCTCAGTATGCCTTCCTTCAGAGAGGAAGTAAGGCCGTCGGGTCCATGTCATCGATTTATGGCATGTGAATGAACCTTCCACTAACTACAATTGTGTGAAGCTAAATTTGTAAGTTAGATTTAATGAACGCTTTTTATGCTCCAACATTCGCCAGAAGGTGCTGGTTGCAGTCGCAACTGGTAATCAAGTACGCAGCTAGGTGTCGTTGACGGTAGCATTTGGTAGCAAAAGAAGGAACTACTTGAAATTGATCGTCTGCAGTCTTTACCTGAATAACAGATAACTTACAATAATACAGCCATCACAATTTTCACCGGTTATCAGACAGATTGTACACACACCCAAAGTACACGGGGCTACATGACCGAATTCTCGCAAGCCCTAGACTTAGGAATCAACCAAACAACTGCGCGGAGCACATTCTTGACACGGATTAACTAATCATCAGTCTACAGTACACACAGTTCAGGTCGTCAATGAATGAGCAAAAGTCCAAGTACATGGTCTTGTGATCATGATGTTCCAAGTTTCTAAAGCAACCAAATCCTATTACGGCTTTCCAGTCTGGCATCCACAGTCGAAAACGTTCTTGTTTGCTCAACTTTCTGATAACTAGGAACTTGATTTAATCACGAAGATTACACATTTTGAGTTTTTTATATTAGTTAGTGTAGCACGAGACCGTTAGTTCCTTCTTTGTCATATGGCAAGGAAACCCTATGTGATAATATTTCATCCTCCAATTCAAATGAACAATCGTGGGAGAGGCTAAAATTGTACGCATTTGAAACACTCGATAGACCTGGGGCAGTCCGAGGGGGTGTGCCCATATCATCCTCAGCCTATTGCACTAAATCAACCATTCCTTCGGTAGTGTTATATGAGAGTATATGAGAATTGAGAAACCCTTCAGTGCACCATGTCGCCCTTCCATGTAATTGGGGAAACAAGTATCATCACATATCAATTTAGTTGCAGCTAATCAATATTTGTGTCACGTTTTTTCGAGATTTACATTGGCGATGTACTCTTGTTAGTATTACCATGATTGTACGATTCAAGGTGGGATACCACATCCACTGCCCTTATGTTGTTGTTTGAGTCTTCAGTCTTTTGACTGGTTTGATGCAGGGCTCCATGGCTCCCTTTCCTGAGCTAATCGTTTCATCTCTACATAGCTACCATACCCTACATCCGAGGCAATCTGTTTAACATATTCGAACCTAGGTCTACCCCTACAGTTCTTGTCCACGACCCTTCCTTCCATAACTAAGCTTACTATTCCTGGGTGTCTTAGTATGTGTCCTACTAACCTATCTCTTCTCTTCATTAGAAGTCGCCAGAAACATCTCTCCTCTCCCACTCGTCTTAATACCTCTTCGTTTGTAACACTATTTCCCATCTGATCTTCATCATTCTCCTGTAACACCACATTTCATGTGCTTGAATTCTCTTCTTTTCTGCTGCACCAATAGTCCGCGTTTCACTTCCATAGATCGCCACGCTCCAGACGAAGCCTTTCAAAAATGACTTCCTAAAACTTAAATCTATATTCATTGTCAACAGATTCCTTTTTTGTAGAAATGCTTTCCTTGCCTGAGCCAACCTACTTATTTTATCCTCTTTGCTTCGTCCATCACTGGTTATTTTGCTTCCTAGGTAACAGACGTCTCCTAATTCCTTCAGCTTTTCACCTGCCAATTTGATGTTCATAGAGGTTTCTGATTTATTTCGGCTGCATTCCAGTATTTTTGTTTTACATTTATTAATTTTCATCATGAATTCTTTCCGTAAGACGGAGTCCATAACATACAAACATACAAGACTTTCTTTTCCAGAAGCGGCAGTTAATACAGAATTGGATACGTCATTATCTTACACAGCATAACCTATCCACATATAAGTTGACACATTTGCCAACATTGTGCATTTAGAAGCTCAGGAATATGACACTTACTGGGTTAAATATACCTTAAGTGACGTCCAGAACCCCACTCCAGTGTAAGACTTAGAGTAGCTCGGTAATTTATTATCGTATATAACTGTTTATCAAGAGGAACCTTTTCTGCATATTGTTTATTTAAGTAGTTTTTCTGCCCTCAAGTTACATGACTGGAGATTTTTGATTGTGACAAATTTTTGTGTTGATTTTTCATAAAAGATTATTTTAAAATATACAATAAAATTATTGTTAAAATATTATGCTTCCTAACTACAACCCTGCAAGATTTTCTCAGTTTCAACCCGTACAAGCATCTTATTACTCGTTTCAGCAATTTGAATAGTCTCCCCATTATTCCCAATCCAACCCTTATCTCATTGCTGTATGATATATAACTGGTAACTGCTATTCAGTGCTTAAGTATCTTGAAATTCACTTTAAAACAAGAGTTTCTTTATCTTTTACGTATTTCATTTAAATTCTCTTCCCATGATAAGTCATGATCAATTGTACTGCCCAACCATTGTGCTGAGGCCACCTGTGGTATATCATCGGTATCACAGTAAAATGTTCGACCTATATTTAAATAGTTTCTGTTATGCTTGAAAATGTTATAAAGCTGAATACTGAAGGGTTTCACTTACCATTAGAATCAGCAATAAAGTTATTCAAATAAAAACGTTTACCAATTCTGAAGTCACCTTAAAATTCTAAACTAGCTACAATAAAAAAGAGTGAAACCCTATATCAAAGGAGTCCTTGGGGTAGTAAAATCCTCAAAATCAAGACTAGTATAACTCCTGGCCAGAGAATCATTTTAAGAGAAGACATCAGGTCTCAATTTCATTTAAAATCCACTTTAGTGTTTGAAAACCTAAGGGAAAGGATGCTGACAATGAGAATAGAAGTATGGTCAATATTACTACTCTACTGGGACAATGATTGACATCTGCTAACTTTGAGATGCGGCATGTATTCACTAGTCTATCTATACATGGTTTTCCCAATCTACTGTGCAGTAACAAGAACTACCATGAGCCTGCAGCGATGTGTACATATGTGCTCGATACCATATAGAAATATATAGGAAAAGCGTAAGTTCAATAAGTAACTATGCGAAACACAATGATAATAATAATATCGTATGGCCTCGGCGGCCGGGTGCAAGCTTTGTTATTTGACACCCAAAGGGTAGCTTGCGTGTCAAATTTCGTTGTTCCTTGAAGCACTATTAAAGTCAAGGAGGTTAGATATCTAAGCTCCATGAACACTATAGCGCTTTCTAGTAGAGAAATGAGGAATTTTATGTTGGCGGAAAACTCCCGAGAATAATTTTGCCATTATGAACACGGCCTACTGAATTCAAATGGCTTATTTGACATGCCAACATCGTATGACATGAAGTCGTAAATTTTGCCGCCTTTCAAAAATCATGTACCACGGCCAGAAGCGAACCAGCAAGCTTGGGGTTACTAGACCGACACGTTAACCACTCACCCACCGTGGCAAGCTAACACAATGATAAAACAGTATAATTCATACTGAATTGCACATTCGTGAGCATAACTATAAATCATAATATCTATGAAGAAGATTTACGACAATCATATTGGTGTGAGTTTAATTATAAAGTCTCCTTTCGAGTTGAGATCTTACTTCCACACCGTTGTTGTGAGCCACGTCTTTTTTCCCACCGATAATTTCAGCCACATCAATTTAGTTACCTCTCATGAAAGTTAGAGCACATCATGAAAATAAGGAAGAATTCTGACCCCTTAAAAATAATGGTAACAGGTAGAACAGAAAAGAAGCTGAGAAAGTGGAATGGAACGTTTAACTGTCGGAATCTGAACTAAAGGTGAGTTAACCTAGGGAGGTGCAAAGAGAAGATGAAAACGAGGAGCATGGCACACGTCAGTAAAAGCAATGACGGGTTCAGCTCAGGTTTCGTGGGTTTCAAGCCACTTCCTTCTACTGTAGTTGTGTGGAGTAATACGTATAATTCACGCCACGGTTTTTCGCCGGTGAGCTCCGATTGCGCAGTCGTACAGAGGACAGGTGGTGAACCTCAGGCATGTGCAATTGCTGCATGAGTTGCTTTCCACGCAACTGGAAACTCACGTATCAATTGCACATGAGTAAGGCTCGCCGACTGCCCTCTGTACGACTGCGAAACTGGGTCTGACCGCCCAAAACCCGTGGCGAGAACTGTACGTATTCCATTGAGCCATCTACAATATGGAATTATACAAATTATTCCATAAACTCATCATTTATATCAAGATTTGACAGGTTTTGGTGTAATTGCTTTGCACATTTGCACGAAGCGTAAGATATCCTGATTTCAGTTCAGATGCACTCTCGTTTCCAGGAAGAAGCGGAAGGAAAGATGTGGTGGTGGTGATGATCTCTCATTTGAAATATGATTGTTGACAACCAAGTTGGGATCTAAACATTAATTAATTAAAGCCAGTACGGAGCTCGCATTTCGTACTATAGCAGTATTCCTTGTTACACGCTACGGTATCCTATAAGCACTAGGATAAACAAACAGCAGCGCAACTTTACTTCATAATTATTTCAAATGCCTAGGTATATGATTGAGTATTAGCATGGGCATATGATGTATTCTTCACCTGATGTGAATGCCAGAGTGCCAGCAGTGTGAACCTAGATTACCAATCAATTAGCCACTGTTGACACGGCATATGGTGTAGTCTTCACATACCGTAGAGGGGGATGGCTTTATGACTAACAGGGTGACTTTATGACACGTGGTTACTTTTAAAAATTTTGAATATCGCGCCGTAATTGTCATAGAAGAATGTCAAAGAGTAACTGCAGAGGGTGGCCGCATATGCAGAGCTACCTATTAACAGACTCTCGAATCTGCTGCTATTCATTTGTTTCAAGCAACAATTTTCAAATTCAAACCGTTCGTGACGTTGATTCTAGAAAGTCCGTGTACTTTGTTTTGTAGAGTGCGGTGCGTTTGCAGACAGAGCAAGACAGGTCATAATTCTTGAAGATAAATATGTTCGCTACACTATAATCTATATATTTAAAACAGTAAGCTGATTTTTGTTACCGCGAGATTAACAGAACGGCTGAACCGATTGACTTCGCAATGCACTCTGACGAAAGCCCTTGATGTGTATATTTGCAGAGTGTCTTTAAAATAAACAAATATGTTATAATATATTTTTAAATTTATAAACAAAAATGCAAATTTATTGGCCCTAGCGCATGCGCACAATCACCTTGCCTCATGACAGTCATGGCGGTTCAAGTGCATGGCGTTTCAATTTGATAGTTATGTATAAGAAGTATAATGGAAGGAAACATTATTTATGACGTTCCCACGATTTATACTGGAATACAATTATAAACAACGGAAAATGTTGAAATACGTAAACTGACAGTTGAGTGTGTAGGGCCTATATTGTTTAACTATCTTAATATTGCGTCGCATTAACTTACTAGTGATTCGGTAGCTCAAGCCGTAGCGGCAAAGACTCTAAATTTATGTATGCATCGCGCAATGGAAGCTGTTCGAGTCCCACCTCCCACATATTTTTTTAAATTTCCGTATTATTATTTCTTGGTATTGCTATTCCATTGTCAAAACATATTTTACTCTTGGCATTCCCGAAAACTAAGGAATTCATATAGTTTTAAATTAATATAGAAAATTGCAGAATCCTTGCCCCTCACGCATGCGTACAACCACCTTGCCTCATGACAGTCATGGCGGTTACAAGTGCATCGCGTTTCAATTTGATAGTTATTTATAAGAAGTATAAAGGAAGGGAACATTATTTATGACGTTCCCACGATTTATACTGGATACAATTATACACGACGGAAAATGTTGAAATATGTATACTGACAGTTAAGTGTGTAGGGCCTATGTTGTTTAACTAACTTAATATTGCGTGGTTTTACCAGTGGTTCGGTAGCTCAGGTCGTAGCGTCAAAGACTCTAAATTTATGCATCGCGCAATGGAAGCTGTTCGAGTCCCACCTCCGACACTTTGTTTTATTTCCGCATTTTTATTTCTTGGTATTGCTATTCCATTGACAAAACATATTTTACTCTTAACATTCCCGTAAACTAAGGAATTTGGCGCGATTGACGTTGCCACATATATATTTAAAACACTAAGGTAACAAAAGTATACACCACTGTTACAGATTAAATAATGAATATGAAAGCCAGATACTTCTTACAGAATTCTTTAATTCCTCGGAATTTTGCTTCCACATATTCATACTCCTAATGTTCGAGCCACAGTTATACTCCTCAGGAATCTGAACATTTCCCAAGAGCTCCTAAATGGTGCCAGATTGAAATGAAAATCCACAGCCTGCTTCCAGTCTCCGACCGGGTCAGGAATGGAATTAATGAAGCCCCTATCTAGCGGCGAGGATATGGACTGTGCCGGCTGCCGAGGCCTGACGCACTCCTCTGGGGCAATGATTAAATGAATGACAGATGAAATGAAATGATAGTGGAGAGTGTTGCTGGAATGAAATGTTGACAGGGAAAACCGGAGTACCCGGAGAAAAACCTGTCTGCCTCCGTTTTGTCCAGCACAGATCTCACATGGAGTGACCGGGATTTGAACCACGGACCCAGCGGTGAGAGGCCGGCGCGCTGCCGCCTAAGCCACGGAGGCTTGGTGCCAGATTAATTGTAAGAATTATGCATGAGAATTGCTTGGATTTGGAAATAATAAGTGCAGATAATATTGAGCAGAGAGTTCTAATCCTTCGACTTTATTTAACACACTCCGATATAACACTTCAATTTTCGTTTAGAGCACCAATTTCCAATCGCTTGCCATACCTTATCACAATCAATAAAGCAGAAGGGGGAACTCTGGAACGTGTAGGTCACTATTTGCCTCATCAAGTTTTCAGTCGTTGCCTCCGTCGCTCGCCTCTGTAGCGTAGTGGTCAGCATGGTTAGCTTCCGCCCCGTCCTGAGTTCGATTCCCGGCTCTGCCACGAACTTTGAAAAGTGGTATGAAAACTGGAACGGGGTATACTCTGCCTCGGGTGGTCCAAATGAGTAGAGGGGGTTCAATTCCCACCTCAGCCACCATCGAAGTGGTTTTCCGTGGTTTCCCACTTCGTCTTTGGGAATGCCGGGATGGTACCTACCGCAAGGCCACGGCTGCCTCCTTCCCACTTCCTTGCCTAACCCTCCCACTCTTCCCATCCCTTCATCAGGCCCCTGATCGCTTTGCAGGTGAAGCCGCCTGGGCGTAGTGCTGGTCACACACCCGAGTTGTATCCCCGACTCAGAGTCACAAGCTTCAGGACACTGCCTTTAGTGGCGGTAGAGGTGGGATCCCTCGCTTACTCCGTGGGAAAAGACAACCCTGGTGGGGAAAAAGGTTAACGCAAACGTAACGTAACGCAAGTTTCCAGTCATGGCCAGTTATATGTAGCAAAGTCTATCATTCTCTGTAATCATACAGAGAATGCATATAAGAAAGTCCTACAGTAAATATTTTCCCAATGACCGTCATGTTTTGCACATCATCGCATTTCTTCGTTATATTTCAAAATTAGAAGCGACGGTTTGTGGCCAGTTGTATTAGACACCTCAGAGTTCTTGAATTCCTTGGAATTAAAAGATATGCCTCCACATACTCTAAACGCTTCACCCATAGTTATGCTGATTAGCAGAGGCGTAGCGCTATAATACGCCGATACGCCGGGCGTTCCCTGATTTAAAATGTGTATTATCAGAGAGTAAAATATAACATTGTTTTTATTTGATATAAATGCGGCGTTAGCATATTACATGGCGCTTAGTTATTTTATATCCGTACCCCCCATATAACCAGTCTTAGCCCGGCCGCGGTCTACTGCTGTGCGTTGCTCTTCTTGTCTGTACGCCAGACCTTCTTGGCGTCAAGAGGTATGTACCACCCTGGTCAGGCCATGTTGCAGCGCATGCGCCAGTGCATACTTGTTTCTCGGAAGGGAAGCGCTACCGTACGCTGGCGTTTGAATTGTATGATCACTGTTCTGTTAACTCAATAGCCCAATCGCTGCGCTAGTGCTATAGTTCGAACTGTAGAAGTGTAGTTTCTTTTAATTGTGCGTGTGTGTGTTTAATGCTGCCAATATGTCTGAAGTAAGTTCACCTGACTCTAATGTTATTAATTTTTTAAAGGCAACTCCTTTGAGCACTTTATCATATGAACAGCGATGTGAATTAAAAACAAAAAGACCAAAGCCAAATTTATCAATTAAAAAGTCGGTAAAAATCGCACACGGAGTTTTCAGCTTTCTTGGTATGACAGGTTTTCCTGGCTAACTGGGTGTGTTGAAAAAAACAAAATGTTTTGTTACGTTTGCCTTATGTTTGGAGCGAAAGATACTGAATGGTGCACCGAAGGAATTTCGGACCTGAGTAATTTAATTAAAAAGGCTGTAAAACACCAGTCTTCAAAACACCACTTGTTACATTGTGAAGCATTTCATCTGCTAGGTAAAACTCGTATTGAGCATGCATTATCTGAAGCTGCTCGACTACAAGCAGTAAAACATAATGAGATCGTGTCTTCGAACAGGCAGTATGTGCGACGACTCATTCAATCAGTAGTATTTCTCTGTACACAAGAACTAGCCTTCCGTGGCCATAGAGAAGATGAAAGTTCTATTAACAAGGGGAATTATTTGCAATTGTTGAACCTGCTCGCTCAAAATGAATCTATAGTTAAGAGACCATTTACAGTCATCATCATTATTAAAAGGAACATCTCCAGACATTCAAAATGACTTGATAGAAGTTACAACAATTGCATTAAATGAAAAAATCAAATCAGAAATAAATAAAGCCCCCTTTCTCTCCATACAAGCGGATGAGACATTAGACGTATCGTGTAAGAGCCAGGTGAGCATAATATTTAGATATTGTGTGGATGATAGGATAGAGGAGAGATTCGTCGGCTTTTATGACGTTTCCAAGAATAAAACAGCTGCGGGATTATCAGAAATCGTGCACAAAGTTTTACTTGACTGGGAAGTAAATGGAGAAAAAGTTGTAAGCCAGACATACGATGGCGCAGCTGTAATGGCAGGCAGACAAGGAGGAGTTCAAAAGCTAGTGAAACAGTTTTGCCCATATGCTCTTTTCGTCCATTGTTACGCCCACCAATTAAATTTGGTACTTCTGTATGGCTCAAAAACAATAAAACAGGTTCGTTTGTTTGTCTGTGCCTTGACTGCTTTTCATAGTTTTTTCAGCAAGTCTTCTAAAAGGATGGTTTTGTTGACCGAAAGAGGATTCAAGCTTCCACAAGCTAGCAATACGAGATGGAATTTTCATTCGAGGGCAGTTTTCACCATTATGAAACATTTCCAAGGATTGTATAGTACTTTTGATGAAATTATTGATGATGAAAATAGTGAATGGGACGACGACTCTGTGAACTGTGCCATTGGTCTCAAAAGACATATGGATGACCCTACCTTTGTATATTTGCTATGTGTATTCGAAGCTTGTTTCATTTACACTGATCATCTTTTCAAATTGTTACAATCATCGACAGTGAGTATTGTAACTTGCCATAATGAGATAGAGGCTGTCGTCAAAAGAATAGAAAACTTAAGAAATGAAGATTTCACTGACAGATGCGTTCAAAAAAGCATCCAGTTGAATGTAAACGTAATGTATGATGGCAATAAAAAGAACACTTTGAGAGTGCTAACTTTTGAAATAGTAGATTCACTAACAGCTCAAATGAAAAGTAGATTTGAAGATCTTAATCATCTAAATTTCATTGAGTTAGTACAAGAAAAGAAGTTTAAAGAATACACTGAAACATTCCCCCAGGGCAAATTAGATATTTTGGTAAAACAGTATCCATTCTTTAATGTTAACCAATTACTAAATGAACTTCACATTGTTTATGGAGATCAGACAAAGCATTTAGCTCCAAAAGAGCTTTTAAAATATTTTGTTGCCAACGGTCTCGACTCCATCTATCAGGAAGTAACTAAACTACTGCGCTTAGTACTGACTATTCCAACTACTACAGCTAGTAGTGAACGCAGCATGAGCACGCTGAAAAGAATTAAAACATACCTTAGAAATTCTATGAGCAATAGTCGCTTGTCGTGTTTAAATTCACTGGCCATTGAAAAACAGTTATTAGGTGAGCTTTCATCAGAGCCGGCATTTCTTGAACACATCATTGACATTTTCGCAGAAAAGAAGAAAAGACGAATGGAGCTGATGTACAAGACTGTGTGAGGTATGTGACAGTATCTTTCATATTAGCTTTCTGATTTTTTCCTTAGTTTGTCGTTATAAACTTTGGCGTCCCCAACTCAAAAGTTCACGCTACGCCACTGCTGATTAGAAATCTGAAGATTTCCCAAGGGCTACTAAATGCAACCATATTGCTTGGATTTGGAAATAATAAGTGCAGTTAAAATTAGGCAGAGAGGTCTAATCCTTCGACTTGATTTAATACCATCCGATATAACACTATAATTTTCTTTTAAGAGGCAATATTTTCCAATTCGTTTGGCATACTCTATCACAATCAATAAAGCTCAAGGGGAAACTCTGGAACGTACAGGTCTCAATTTGCCTAATCAATTTTTCAGTCATTGCCTGCAGTATTTTGCAATGTCAAGAGTGCAATCTTTTGACGCCCTTATAGTTTCAATAGAGCCAAGAAATAATCGTACAAAGAATGTACATTAGGCCTATATAAGGAGATTCTTCAGTAAATATTTTCCCTTTGACCGTCACCTTTTGACGGGTTCCAACTAGTATAATATTAAGTGTGTATGACGCTTAGTGTTCAAGTTATTCGTGAGTTTGTAAAAAGTCGACGGTTTGCTGGGTGACTTTGCGACAGTCCGTTATGATGAAATTTTGTATTCAAGGGACGAGGTCCTCTTCAAAATAGATCCACCCAAGCAAATTAGCAAACGCGGAATGTACCAAGTTCGAGAATTAAATAATTTTGCATTATCTGATTAGAATCCGATTTAATTTGATTAGTATACCTTTGATAAAAAAAATAGTAAAATAACTGTCTATTTATCTAAAATATGGTATAAATATGTAATTACTATTATTAAGTTATGTTCTAATATGTTAATCAAACATTTAGTGGGGTGACTTACTGACACTGTGTTTTCCACATACGTTATAAGCCTAAAAATAGCATATCACTAATTCACCACGCATGCTGGGGTGACATTATGACAAATGTTAATGCAAATTTTTCTGTGGTTATGTAAGATTGAGACTCAAACAATATACTAGCAGGTAACAGAAGGATGGAGCAACCAAATTCAGTAGTTAGTTTTGGGTTCAGTTGAAAAATGGTGTACTGGAAACACAAAAACCTCAAAATCTGTCACAAAGTAACCCCCCTCTACGGTAATGCGAATGCACAGTGAACCAGCATTGTGAAGACAAATACATCAGTTATTGCTAAAATAAGAAACAACTTTGAATAATCCAAATTGTGAAATAATGAGTAAATCAGTCAAATTATTAGTAGAAAAGAAATATAGAATCTATGATCACCTGTATTTGATGCTCCACTTTGACCGCCATGTTTTCATATTCAAATATATCACAAGATTCATCCAGCAGGTTAGAAGTGGGAAATTGGTCATGTGCCTCCTAGAAGGAATTATACAAGCATGACCCAACATGAAACATACCTATAGAAAATCAGTAATCTGTTATCGTACGTGAAACAATAAAGGAAAAAACATCGTGGTTATCCTACTACAGTATTCTGTAACAAGCTTGTCATGCACATCACTAAGATTGCTCTGTTACACGATATATGAACTAATTACAACTCACAATATTAAGGAATTCATCCGGCTCACTCTTAACAAATGGTTGTTGTTCCATATTGTTCAGGAAGCTACAACACACAAATCATTATCATACATAACACATGAAATTATATAATATCAGAACACCGAATTCATGTTAGCCGACTGGTTATCCAAATATATCCCTCCAGGCGCACAAACAGAAGAAGAAGTTAACAATAAAACGTATTCGACAATAACGCTCGACATTATAAGATATGAGTGAGGGTAAAATATCGAGTAAAATATTAATGTCTATCATTGCGATAGGATAAGACTTGGCCTACTGGTGGGAGCTTGTAGAGCACTGAAATATTGCAACCTATTGGTTTCTGTATTCCTAAGTAGGCTATACACAAACCTTTAGCACAATGTGATGGGGCACGCGGAATAAATATAATTGTCCAACGCTAAAATACCTTACTTTACAAACTTATCAACGTAAAAAAAACTCAAGTTACTGCACGAGCTATTATATTGGCAGAAAAGGGAAACAGTTAGTTTCACAAAATACACGACAAAATTTCCGCCTCGTATTACAAGAAACCCACTTCAAATGAAAAATAACAAACATGCTCCATTATACCAATATTGAACGGAAGAAACTGAAAGATGTATTTATCCTTACAAAGTTATAAATACTATCGCCTGCTAACTTGCGTAACAGCCGTCATAAAGCAGTTCCTAGTTACACATTTAAACCTGCGTATCATCAACAATTAAATATTGCAAAATTATCCACACAGGCCAAACTACGTTTGAAAAATATTATTATTAAATTATAATTGTTATTAAATTTAGTTACGTCAGTAGAGAGCATTTCAAATATCCCAACACGAAAATAAAAAGTTTCAGATCTTAATATTTCGCCGCGAGGTTCATCCAAGACACGAACTCGATGTTGATATTGCTAGCAACGCACCCGGGAAGGAAAAAAAAACACATTACACCGTTTATAAATTGGCACAGTGTAAGGAAACAAGTAGTTCCGTGACGAACTAAAGAGCCTACTTTTCTTAAAATTTAAGATTCATGCCAATGATTAATCTATATGGATCTATCTAGAATAATGACGAAATTAAGTTGGTCATATCGAAATTTCTAATTAGTTCGAAATACTGTAAGTTATACCTGGCATATTGTAGCCTAACAGAGCTCTACAGTAGGCAGCCCTGGTGACTGAATATATTCTTAGTTCCATCTCTTAAAGTACAGAATACAAAATTTGGTTGAAGTCCAATGAATAGCATGGACGTTACATTAAGTTAAACAGTGGATCTAACAGCGCGCGTAAAATCATGTTGGCAACAATGTCAATCATGTATTGGTCAGAAATAATCTGAAATAATATGATCTATTGTTATGCCAATTTTGAATGAAATCCATTAGTTAGTATAGAAGTTACATGCATTTTAAAATTGGACCTATCAGCAGGCTTAGAATCATGTTGGCAGCACTAACGTATATTAGTTATTCCAAATTCATGTAGAATGCCAGGTACTATAAGTGTGCAAAGTTTAGAGCTATGGGCTTGCATACTTTCTGATATATTGATATAAGGGTAACAAAGTTAGAGACAGCACATATTAACAGTTGGCAGCCCTGGTTGCTCCTAAGAATACGCATAGTCATATCTGTTATGGTACACGTAGCACACACGAAATTTGGTTGAAATCCAAATGATTGTATGGAAATTACATGTATTTAAAGTTGGACCTCTCAGCAGGCTTAGAATCATGTTGGTTACACTGACGTAAATAAGTTACTCCAAATTAATATAGAATGTCAGGTACTATACGTGTGCATAGTTTAAAGCTGTCGACTTGCATACTTTCTGATCGATTGGTATTTGGATAAAAGAAATTAAGAGCATTTATTAACAGTTGGCACCCCTGGTTGGTCTTAAGAATAAGCTCAGTCATATCTGGTTATGCACACATACAACATACGAAATTTGGTTGAATTCCAATTGATAGTGTAGAAGTTAAATGCATTTAAAAATTGGACCTATCAGCAGGCTTATAATCATTTTGGCAACACTGCCATGTATGGCCTCTTGGTAATTAAACTTAAATATTATTGTGTATACGTGTACCAATTTTGAAATAGCTCCCACTCATACCTTCCAAGATATCCAACATGGAGCTCAAATTTCAATTGCGATTTTTAGCAGTTGGTAGCACTGACATCATTTTCAAATAAGGCCGTGAGATATGCAGGTATAGATCTTTCCTCCTACCAAGTTTTGTTTTGATTGCTCCAGCCGTTTAGGAGTTGATAGGGGGGGGACATACACACAGCCAGACAGACAGACAGACAGAAGGACAGACAGACAGACACACATTTGCCCGATCTCATAAGTCTACTTTTTCCTCATTTTTGCAAAATGTGAAAAGTAGGCTAAAAATAATAATATGGATGCATTACTAACACAATAGAGACAATATCAGTTATTATTTTATGTTCCTATGTCCATTACTACTCCTAGCAATTACTGGGATGGTTGTTAACTTAAGGCCACGGCCGACTCCTTCCCAACATTCACCTAGATTAAAAATACACACACTATAATACAGACACCACAATAACATATATCATCAAATTCTATACACACCTAAGTACACGGGGCTAAATGACCAAGATGTCCTAGCCGCTCATATGAAACATTAGCATCATGACGTAATCTTCACCCCATGTCATTCTGGGTAACAATGCTACATGGACGCTTTATAAGGTAGGCAATAGAAATACAGTAAACAATTCAAAATGATCAGTTTCCATTTAGCCTATCAGGGACGAGCGTGTGGTGTAGTGGCTAGCATATTTAGCTGTCTCCCATGGGGTCTGGGTTCGATTCTCGATTCATTCAAGAAATTTAGATCTGGTCTCAGGGTGAAAACGGGGTACACTCGGTCTCGTGAGGTAAAAAAAAGGAAAGGTGAGTTTACTCGCCTTAATTATAAAACACACTCACTATTATTGCAGATACCACCATTACACAGGTTGGCAGATAAATTTTAGTTATCACGTACCGGTATTTCTGTTTTTGAAGGCTTCTATAAAAAAAATACATACGGGTACACACTGAGAATTATATTTTTCGCCTGGCCGTGAAAAACTGTTCGGCTGTCACACAGTTCGCTAAGGAACATGCTATGTGTTCAAAGCACTTTCTGAGCTCCACTACTGAATTGATACAGCAAAACTCAGAGCTGGATTTAAGAGTGTGACACCTGCAGGCTAAAGTCCATTCGCCGCCCCCTCTGTTGTTCATATTTGCTTAGGTACATTATTTGTTTTATAGAACAAAGGGATAGAGTTCATTCCCGCGCTAGGCTGCAGCCTACTTAGCCTATTAAGAAATACGGCCCTGGTAATACTGTCACTGTAGTTTGTACTTCCCCGGCGAACCCTAAATACCGGGATTTCAACACTTAATCTTTCACGCTCTATCTTTCCCATACCAGTATGTTAAAAGACAGATGCTATCTCTCGAGTGGCTGGTCGTAGCGTCATAGGGTTTGGACAGCCATCTTCTCAATGTTCATCTTTGTAACATAGCTTCATCAACATAATTGAATAACATAGGCGCCCGCAGGCCTTTTTTTTTTTTTTTTTTTTTGCAAAAGGGTCAACAGTATTCTAATTTATATTGTTCTAAACTTACGTCGGGCGCAACATTTAACATAGCGGCAGTGGGCGCATTAAGCATGTCTGGCACTGCTCAGAAATCTGAACTGCTGGCGAGCAGTTTTGCTAAAATAGTGAATACAATCACACGTTCTCTACATATTACGTAACGGTGCACGATCAGGCGTAATCTGCCTGGCAGATCACATTTGCAACAACTGCAAATACGTAGGAGGGTCAATGACAAACTGGTCGATATGGACTTGAATGGCATGTGGATAAAGGTAACTATTGAAAGGTGGAAGTAGCTTCTCCCCCGCAACTGACGAATATGAGATATGAATTTTCACTCGTGTGCCTGTCAAATCAGTTGCACCCACAGGAACGTTAAAAACATCCTATCTTAGTTATGCAATGGTGCTAGTGAGCTTTCGCTTTATATTAGACACTTGAGTAATATTACAAAGGAATATTGTAATTTATATGCCCGTACATTTCATTCGTGTGTATTGTGTTTACTATGAACGGCTCTAGGCCTAGACTGTGTCTGTGTACTTATAGTATTATTTATTTATTTATATATTTCGTCGCATGGTGTATGAATGGATTTATATTTCATTAAAAGGTACGGTAAGTAATTCAATCTTATCTTATTATATACCTATAATTCATTAATTCATTCATAATCACCGCATCTTTGTAGCCACAATAGCTATGACATTGCAATTTTGCATGTTGATTACTCTCAGTTTGTAGGTGCTCACTAAGACATGTTCATAGAATATTCACGCTTTAAGTGGGTCTGTTCAGCCATTTGGCTCTCATGCATGGGTTAATATAGGAAAATATAAAAGTTGTACAAAGACTGGACATAGCACATTTTACGCCTCTCGGCTTGGCACGTGGAACAATACTTGGGAAGTCCCCGAGGGACCCCGAAATCAAAATTTAAGGCCCGAAAACCTGCCCTTTTTTGAGACGGGTCTATTTCCAAGTTACCATCCATTCTCTAGCAAAAAGATTAACAAATGACCAAAAAAAACATGGAAACAGTAGATCAACTTTGCATTTAAAACTCAGCAATATTTCTCGGGCCGTGGAAGCCAATACCCCAACTTTCCATTTCTTTATGTAAAACGGTGAGAAGCGTCTGCTGACAACATCCTATTATTCTGTTGCTTCCCTCTTCGGCTCGCCTCGTTCCAGCGAACCAACTGATTAACAAAAACAGCTGTGGGTTTTCTTTTCGCCTAGTCTCAGACAAATCCAGATCGCCTCTTGATTGATTCTCTTGCTACGTTTTTCTTCTTTCTCTCGGCTCGGATAAGTTAAATTCGTGTTTTGCGCTTGTTAGCGACCGTCTTTCTAGATGGCTAGTGGTTAGGTGTCTGACCCAATGTATTCTATGTGCAGTAAATTAGAAAGTGGCAACATAAGAAATAGTGTTGTTTAAGCATATTTTGTAGGTTCTAGGTTTAAAGTGTATTTTCTAGAGGATATACAGTACAATATTAAACACATATTTCAGTAGGCCTAAATACTTACCGTAGTTAGATACAGTGTCAACTCAACACTCGACACTGGATCCTTTTTAGACATTCAATGTAGGCTGCACAACATGACCCGATAGCAGAAAGTCTCCTTGATCATCAAATCCAAAAGTTGTCTCAGGAATGTGTGACGTCAGTACACTGTTGGACACCGCAGACTACGACTCAACTTCTTCATTAAAATGGCCTCGTTGCGTAGTGGCTAGCATTCCCGGCTTTCGCAAAAAAAAAAAAAAAAAAAAAAAAAAACACAACTGATATTGAGAAGAAGCCGGTTCAATTCCCACCTCAGCCATCCTGGAAGTGTTTTTCCGTGGTTTCCCACTTCTACTCCAGGAAAATACCGGGATGGTTCCTAACTTAATGCCACGGTTCCTTCCTCCCAATTCTCATCTGATTACAAATACGCACACTAATACAGTCATCACAATAGCACATGTTATCTAAAAATTTCAACACACAGCTTAGTACACGGGGATACAAAGCCACGATGTCGTAAAGCTCCTAAAGAATCAACAACCAAAACAAGTAACTCATTAACAATGGTAAACTGACTTCGTTACAAAGCTGTACGGATTCAGAATAAATGGGGACTGGATCTGGCGCTAAGATGAGTGTTTTGGGTTGAATTGAGGAGAGATATGCAAATGGAATCTTTATTATTGAAAATTCTCTTTACATAATTTCGGGTGAATATAAAATAACCTACAAATTCCATTTAATCTCATTATTAGCAACATTTCAGTTTAGTACCTCCTCACTTTTCCATGGGTTATCGTGGGGATCTACCCATATGACATTGGTACATCAGTAGGCCTAAATTTTGTGGATCTGACTATTCTCTAGACTGATTACCTAACGGACAGTCAGAGTTTTCAAATTGTTGTGAGAATGGTTTAAACGTAGAGTTCGGATGATTAGGTTCGTCGTAATTTTATTTAAGCTTTGAACGTTTGGGTGGCAGCCATTACGTATCCGTCAAGATGGAGGCGATATAAAACATGACACTGAGGTGCCCTTTACTAGTTCTACCTCCGTACCAAATTCCGTTCAATTCGGTTTCACCGTGTTCGAATTGATAGGGGGAGGGGGACAGTCATTCAGAGTACACACACACACAGACAGACACACAATTTTTGGCCCCCTGTAGTTCTCATAAGTCTACTTTAATTTTTTGCAAAAATCGAAAGTAGGCAAAAAATAGGGTTATAAGATTACCTTTTGTCCGTGTGTCTGTCTGGGTGTGTGCCCCCCCCCCCTTATAACATCTAAACGGCTGGAGCGATTTCAATGAAACTCGGAAAGTTCAGAGCACTATTCCGGTCGACCACGACTATGCCCTCCAAATTTTGTTATGTCCCTCAAATCCAACAATGCGGCTGTGCAAAATATTTCACCAGCATTCAATATCTCCGAAACTATTACCGATATCACCCTGGAATATGGTACGGTGATAAAGGGAACTACTAGAAGTTCACCTATGTGACATTTGAAAAAATGGTAAACACAAAACGAAAATGGCGGGCTAGCGAAGGTTCGACTTATAAATAGACGTTTCTCACTATTTAACAAACCAAACGCAATAAAACTTGGTACAGTATATTTTATACACATTGTAATGCACCGACATCCAAATTCGTTCAATTGTTTATATAACCTCAAGATGGCGGCTGTGCGAAATATTTAACCGGCATTCTATATCACTGAAAGTAGTAGCGGTATCACCCTGAAATTTTGTACAGAGATAAAGGGCACTACTGAAAGTTCATCTTTAGGACTTTCAAAAACCAGTTAGCTACAAAACGAATATGGCGGCCACGCGAAGTTGAAAATTTTAATATATTTTTCTCGCGATTCAATGTTCCAAAATCAATGAAACTTGGTACAGGAAATGTGTATACACATTGTAATGAACTGGTGCCTAATCTAGTTCAATTGTTTACATAACCTCAATATGGCGGCTGTGTGAATTTTAAAATTAAGTTTTAATTTCTTGTGTCGCAATCATGCGATCGAAGTGAAAGATTGAATAATGAACCTACGCAATAATTTTCTTTTAATGGTACAGGACTCTATGGCCTTTACAAATAACAATCCAACATGGCGACCATCTGAAATATTTAGATGGATCTCAATATCTACGAATCAATTACAACAATCAAACTGAATTGTTTAATGTTCATAGGGGTTATGAACATAAGTTCACCTATAGGACTTTCAATAACCTGGTGATCACAAATCCAACTTGGTGGGACGCGAAGTATAAATATTCACATGGTCGTTTCTCGCAATTTAACCAACCGAGTGCAGTGGCACTTGGTACAGTAAATCCTTATACAAATATTAATCCACTGGCATGTAATTTTTTCAATTGTTTCCATAACCAAAAGATGGCAGCTGTGCGAAATTCTATAATCTTGTTTTTACTTCTTGTGTCCTAATCATGCGATTGAAGTTTGAATACTACATGTACACAATAATCTTCATATAACAGTACATAACCTACTGTACATATATAAAAATCCAACATGGCGACCTTCCGCAATATTTAGTCGGTTCTCGATATCTACGAATCTATTACAGCAATCAGACTAAAATTTTGTATGTTGATAGAGGCAATTAACATAATTAGGATATATGAAAATAGGCTGTATAGTTCTTCACGGAACTACTTTGGTGTATTTTTTCGAGATCTCGGGAACTAATCGTCGCTCAGGGTTCAAACCTCTACCAATCGAATCAGAGTCGATTTTTTTAAGTCTGTCTGTCTGTATGTATGTATGTATGTATGTATGTATGTATGTATTGTGCCCGTTTCCCCAACGTCACGTTGGCCCGGCGATTGCAACGAGAAACCGAAGAAGGGACACAGGCGATAAAAAAAATTAAGTGCAGGAAATATTTGTCCAATAAAAAAATCAAACAACTAGCTCGGGCAGGCAAGATATCGAATATCTCGGGTCGATTAAAGGGAGAGGCATGCAAGGTTCAACAGGACAAATACCTCACAACAAGAGAAAGAAAAAAAAATCACTGACTCGGGAGAAGTTCCAAACTACAGGAATAACCAGAGCTTGTAAAATCGAGATCCTAAATTTATTTTTGAGCAGACGGACAAAAAAATATGAACACTCTTATTACTCAAGGCAAATCATTAGGTTGGGATACAAATATCCAAAATGTTCATCTGTGCCGTTGAGCTGTCCTATTTCACTTAAATGGGAAGTTCTCACAAAAGAAAAATTAATCATCAAAACTCAGCAATTCTTCTAGGTTTGTGCCGTGTCTTGTGTGGGGTTTGGCCTAGGACACCAAGCTAGGCTCATCGGCGGGCTCTTGGTGTCCCCGCCCGGACCCCCACAGGAGTGACGAACTGCGCGCCACCTCCCTTTATATAAGGTGCAACTGCACCACTTGACTACGAGAACTAAAAGCTCAAGCAGCCTCAACCTCCCTATGAAGGCTTCCAAAAAGATGGTATATTGGCTTTCACGGCCGGTGAATTAAAACTCAGCAATTCTTCTAGGTTTGTGCCGTGTCTTGTGTGGGGTTTCGCCTAGGACACCAAGCTAGGCTCATCGGCGGGTTCTTGGTGTACCCGCCCGGACCCCCACAGGAGTGACGAACTGCGCGCCACCTCCCTTTATATAAGGTGCAACTGCACCATTTGACTACGAGAACTAAATGCTCAAGCAGCCTTAACCTCCCTATGAAGGCTTCCAAAAAGATGGTATATTGGCTTTCACGGCCGGGCTTGGTGTCCTAGACGAAACCCCACACAAGACACGGCACAAACCTAGAAGAATTGCTGAGTTTTAATTCACCGGCCGTGAAAGCCAATATACCATCTTTTTG
This sequence comes from Meconema thalassinum, assembly GCA_946902985.2. NCBI lineage: Eukaryota > Metazoa > Arthropoda > Insecta > Orthoptera > Tettigoniidae > Meconema > Meconema thalassinum. The sequence continues at coordinate 111,966,742 of OX336397.1, read as the reverse complement.
GAAGCCTTCATAGGGAGGTTAAGGCTGCTTGAGCTTTTAGTTCTCGTAGTCAAGTGGTGCAGTTGCACCTTATATAAAGGGAGGTGGCGCGCAGTTCGTCACTCCTGTGGGGGTCCGGGCGGGGACACCAAGAGCCCGCCGATGAGCCTAGCTTGGTGTCCTAGGCGAAACCCCACACAAGACACGGCACAAACCTAGAAGAATTGCTGAGTTTTAATTCACCAGCCGTGAAAGCCAATATACCAAAATTAGTCATTGTTCGAGAGTGCGTTGTTAAGCTGAATATGAATTTAAAAAAACACTCCACTATCAATTTCAGCTTTTTAGAAAAAAATAATTAATTAAACATTTTTTTCATCCCATAAAACAGACTAAATTAATAATTCACACACAAATTATACACATCCCTGATATTTACATATATAAGATTGGCATTAATGACCGTTAATTAATTTATTGGATTAAATTAATTATAGACAAATAAATGATTATTATCATTATATTACCCAAATAATTCCAAGTTTCCTTATGGAAAACATCTCAGCTCAAAGTAGCATTAATCTATCGTAATTTCTCAAAACATTGGTTTACAAGGGAATTCTAATCACTCAAGTCATTCTCAAATAAGAAACTGGATTCAACATATGCTTATGGGAGAAGTTGAATTGTTCAGAATGCGATGATGTAACAGTTATATTCAAAGATAAAGGAATACAGTAGAATTGCCGAAGATCTGCATAGTTATTAAATTGAATTGACCAGCTCATTAACCCTAACAACAGTGCACAAAATGACGATAAATTGGACGACAAAGAAACTGTCAGTGCACTGTTTCCCAAAGTTGGAAATATAGATAATTACTATAATAAAGCACATACTAATTCATTTGACCTAGGACTGCACAGACCCTGAATCCTGGCATAATCACAAACATTAATATCATCGAAGAAATTCATTATTTATTAATTTATTAAAGCGTTGGAATGGAATTACTCATTTCCAACAGTTGCTGCTCTTAGACCACTATAAAGTGTCTACAACTTATTAATAATTGTGCTTTATTCAAAAACCATTTCCAAAATCCTTTTGACATAATGCCAAGTAATCCTTAAGTGGCAATAATAAGACTGGTCAGAATCTTTTAATGTCAACGATTATTATCGGCTTCGTATTTTTTATACAATCTGAATTAATTACTGTAGGGTTCAGGATCACACATCATGAATCCAGATGATAATTACTGTACCAAGAATTAATAATCAAGTTTCAAAAATTAGCTCTGCAGAAAGTTTAATATTCCGCTTGGAACTGCTATAAAGGTATAATACGCCATTAGTAAGAACGAAACTAAGTTTAGAATAAGTTAAAAATAAATGGAATCCAACCATAAAACATTTTGTTAAATATCTTACATATATGCGTGAAGTTACTCTTAATATGCATAAATTATTTGCTCTTTAGTTTGGGAATTCACTCGAAATATATCAGTCACCTGAGAGAAAGAATATTATGATAACATGGTAATGGCTTGTCATATCATTTCAGACATGTTGTCTGAAGGCATGCTCAGGGTTACGGAGAGTGTGTTGCCTATGTGTTTTCCCACGACGTGGTTGATCTTGGTCCTATACTTAATTTTGCAAGATCGCCGCTTAGGATACTCTTGTAATGCATCCATCGTCGTGACGTTAGATCTAACGTGACTTCGGTCCCCCAGAACTTGGACTCATCCTGGTTATTAAGCTTCCCTGTTGATGGCTTAAGCTATCATCTTGAATAGTAATAAAGTCTTTATTAAAGTTCCCATGTTGCTGTTCTGAATTACAAGTGGCATCGTGAGATTACTTCATACAACCTTAAATCAAAATGGGTTGTACGCCACTGATGGTAAAATGTTCCGACTATTTTATCAGTGTGGAATAGGTGGTGTAATTACAATATAGTTCATTAATCATGAATGCAATGGCTATTAATTCAATTAAATATTGATCTAATTCTGTTACATTAAGTACAGCCATCGTGTCGAAAAAGAAAGTTCAATATTGTATATCTTTGTGCCTGGCAGAATACTATGGCGAGATCTGTCATATGTTGTGCGCTGCAACAAGTTGTGTTTCAATGTCTACTGGCCTGCGTCCTACGGTGAATATATTTCCAGTGCTGGTGCTGTGAATGTGTCCGCTGAATAATATTATAATTCTAACTTACAGTATTTCTGCCTCTTATAGGAAACACTGACTTTGCTTTACTTAACACTGGTAAATAAATTATTATAAGTATCGGCGTATCACCAGCCAGATTGTGATGGTTAGTTAAAATAGTGCACACACACGCTTTCCACACGTATTAGAACAACTCAGCTACCGGCACACATGAGTGTAGCCTGTGAAGAAAAATTCTCGAATGACTGTGTTCTGGTACTGACAGAGTGCACGCTGCCTAGTCACCTGATTCATAGCGGTGTGTGGGGAAATTTCCACCCCTCATCTATTGCGTCACGCCTTGTCAAAGCCGTTAGGAGTTGAAGATGTTCGACTCTCGCTTGTGCTAAATTTTAGCTCAATGCCACAAGGATAGATCCATTTATCAGCTAGAATAAATATGAAGAATGTTTCTTTAGCTCTGGGTATGCTACAAACACATGCTGGAATGCATTACAATATGTTACATTCATCAACTACTTCCAAGATTGCTTTGCGAATCTCGGCAATTAAAGATCACCAACATGGTGGATTTCGGTCACATGTTCCCCTCTCCTGGTTTTTATAAGTTTCGGTCAGAGAACTTATAAAACATCATTATGCTAAGATTATGTGAAGAAATCAAACAGGTCTGTCCAGTATTAATTCTCAGGTTTGAAATATTTTCTTAGATTTCCAGCGTTGTAGTTTCCATTCACTCGGTCGGAGTGTATTTCTGCCAAACGATAACTGTTGCCGGAAACTCTTACAATCTTTACTGGACCATAATAAAGCTTAGCGAATTTGTTATAGACTCTCATGGGTAAGTTGGATGATACTGGTCTCCTTATCATGACTAAATCGTTTTCCCGTAGAGGTTCTCTGAATTTTCTTCCTGCCTGTCGTTTCTTTCTCTTTTCGGCGTGGCGTTCCAAGCTCTCTCTAGCCATGTCAATGCGCGTGGGAATTGATTGAATTATTTCCGGTGCTGTGGAAATAATTGCATCCCATACTCTGTCTGGTTTACGTCCATAATGTAACATGTATGGCACTTGCGATGTACTTTCATGTATTGTCGAATTAGGGCTTTCTTCAATGATGGGTATAACCTTCATCCATTTATCATGATTATCCGAACAGTAAAGTCGACAGAATTTTCCAATTTCAGACATTATCCTTTCTGCAGGATTTCCTTCAGGATATCTGATAGTATTGAGGATGTGCTTTACATTTAGCCTAACCATTGCCTGCTGAAATTCTTGACTTGTGAATTGGCTCCCATGATCACTTAATAAGAATTCGGGTGTGCCGGCTTCTTTGAAAACACAATTCTCTAGCCGCCTATTGATATAACGCTTTGTAGCCTTCTGAATCGGGTGCAACATTACCAGTTTAGAGAAAACATCTATTGTAACCAAGATATACTGGTTTCCTCTAAATGATCTTGGAAGAGGCCCATAAATGTCCGTCGCATATAATTCTCTCGGTCGGGACGGAATTATAGCAATCGGTGGTTCTTTAGCAAGCTTCGAAATGTATTTGCTCCGCTGGCAATTATCGCAGGACCTTATAACCTTGCGTATGGTTTCCCTCATACAATTCCAAATAAAAGCTTCTTTAGCTGCGTGCAGAGTTTTGTCCAATCCGGAGTGTCCCGTTGAACGATGGACTAGCCAGATTACTTTATTAACAAATTTTGGTGGTAAGACTGTTCTCAACTTCGTATGATCCTTGTCCGCATATTTCATGACAATGTGTCCCACGATGTGGTATTCTCCTGCTTGTCTCGAAGTTAGTGAAATTCGGATCATGCTGATCCATTCTCTTCTTTAGGAAACGATACATGTTTCTCAAGGGTTCATATCTCTTCTGTGATGCTGCGATTCTTCTAAGTTTATCTAACGTATCCGCATCTTCCGGAACAACCTCAATCAAGTCTATGTCTTCCCCACAAGGATTACGACTTAGAACATCGGCTAATATGTTCAATTTGTCAGATCGATGAACTATATCCACGTTAAATTGCTGCAAGAATAAGGTCCATCTGGTAATTCTATCATTAGCGAGGTCTGTTTTCAACATGAATTACAAAGCTTGATGGTCGGTTATTATTGTGATTTTATATCCTAGCAATATCTTTTTCCAAGTCTGTAAAGCATATATGGCAGCTAATGCTTCCAATTCTGTCACGGTGTAGTTGGCTTCATGGCTTTTAAGTTTGCGGCTGGCAAATGCAAGATAGTGATGTTTTCCCTCGGCATCCATTTGATACAATACAGCACTCACACCAATCTTTGACGCATCCGATTCTATGAAGAAATTCCGAGAAAAATCGGGGTATTCCAATTTAATATGATCAACCAGCATTTGTTTAGCTCTATCAAACGCCTTACTACATGCTTCGCTCCATTTCCATTTATTGTTTAATTTCAACAAATTCTGGAGTGGTGCCATCACCTCCGTATAGTTAGGACAGTGCGTCGAAAAGAATTGACACATTCCTAAGAATTGTCTAACTTGACAAACTTTCTTCGGTTGAGGAAACTCCGCAATTGCCTGAATCTTCGTAGGATTAGGCCTATATCCGTGTCCGTCGATGATGTGACCTAAAAACTTTATTTCAGTTTGAAAAAACTGCATTTGTCACGGTTGACTTTGAAGTTGGCTGCTTTCAAATTATCAAACAATAATCTGAGGTGTTGCAAATGTTGTTCCTCGTCTGTAGATGCAATTATTATATCGTCTATGTAGCATATCACATTCGCTTTGACTTCTTGCTTTAGGTTGGAATCCAATGCTCTTATCATCACAGGACCGCTGTTCTTTAAACCGAAAGGCATTCTCTTGAAAGCATAGGTAATGTTATTAAATAGGAAACCAGTGTATTTGCGGCAATTTTCAGATAACGCTACGTGATAAAATGATGAAGTCAAATCGATGGTAGAAAAATATGTTTTTCCTTCAAATTTCCTCAAAATTTCCCGAATTTTTGGAGGGCTATCATGTTCCAAGAGCAGACGTTCATTCAATCCCCTCGCATCCAGACATAAGCGTAATTGTCCATTCGCCTTTTGCACAACCGCCAGTGGATTTAGGAAAGGCGTGGGCATTCGACAAATGATGTCATCATCTTCCATCTTCTGGATCATGTCTTCTACTTCAGCTTGCCCCTTTTCCGGAATCGGATATAATTTCTTTCGATAAGCAGTAGCATCTGTTAACTGGATTTCATACTCAAAATTCTTAACTAGTCCAGGTTTGCTGTTGAAAATATCATCATATTCTTCTAATAAATCATTCAACTTCTGTTGAGTTTCTGGATTGATTTTTCCTCCTTCTATATTCCTATGCTCTGTTTCCACTGAATTGATTATTTCATCCATAACATCCATATTTCCAAACTCCCATACTACACCTTCACGAGCCTCTTCTTTCAGTCCCTCGGTGGAAGTAAAATATATATATCGGTTCTTCATATCAATGACCAGAACATTGTCAGATATGAAATCAACTCCGATTATGATATCGAAATTTGAATTTGATAATACCAGGAAGATGTGTTGTATCTTCCTTCCGGCAAGTTCCATTTCTAACATTACCTGTTGTTTACATTTAATTATCCTGTCAGGGATAACTCCTCTAATCTTTACAGTTGACACCGGAAGATTGTCAAGTTTTCCTTTTGACTGGAGCAATTCTAAACATGACTGTGATATAAAGGAAACCATGGCCCCTGTGTCCACTAACGTCTTTATTTGGCATCCCATTATATTTAAAGAAATAGTCGATAAGTCATGTCTGATCCCTCGGCGTACTTCTTCATTTTCAAATATGAGGTCTTCATCCTTTATTTCGTATAATTCCTGAATTTGTACAATGTCCGAGTTGATTAGAATTTCATGACCTATTGTTGATTGGACTTTTTTTTCTTGGTTCAGCCCACTAATACCAGGCTGGTTTAACTCTTCTTCTGTTGGTGCTGAAGGTCGAGTATTTCTTAATTGTTCTATATATTCTTGGCTTTCCTGATACCTGGAGTCCAAATTGTTACTGTTTTGCTTGTTCCTCTCTTCTTGAGACCTATTATTCTGGTTGGAGTAGCTGTTAAACCTCCCGCGTTGGTACCAGTTATTTTGTCTTCTGTTACGATACCTCGAATATCTTCGATTGTACGGGGTATTTCTCTGATTATTATTATCATTTCTACGATTGTAGTGATAATCATCTTGCTGGTGGTCAGAATCCCTCGATGTCTTCTCTTCTTGTTGCGCTGGTCTTTCTGTTTGGGCTGTCCTATCCATTAAGACTGCATTTATTTCCCGACTTTCCTTTCTGTCATGTCTACCAATATTGCCTAGAGTAGCGTGATCCATACGCCTAAGAACTTCTTCAAAATCTTCCAGGGTTTCTACTCCGGATACTATGAGCATGCGCTGTACTTCAATGGGAAATTGCCTCGTTATGGCTCTTATCAGTTCCTGGCGTGTTAAAGGTGGAGTTCGAAACTGTAGCTTTGCGAGCTGCGCGGTGAAGTAATTCGCATATCTAGTCGGATGGGACGTGGCATATTTCTTAGAGTACATTTCCGCTCTAATATCCAATTGTTCATCTGAACTCCAAAAACGGTGTAGAAATGATTGACTAAAGTCTTCCATATTAACAAACGAACATCTAAATGCCCTAAACCAATTTAAAGGAACTCCTTCCAAGTGTCTTTCAACTATTCTGAGCTCTCTGTCCTTGGATATCCTGTTTTCATCCATAATATTCCCGAATATCTCTCAGGAATTCCATCGGTGTCAAGTTATTACCCCCATTAAACTTGCGTGGTCGATCATCAATGTTTCGAATTATTGTGACGTGTCCCTTCGTAGTTGAATTGGCTATATTCCCTTCCGTATCTAACGTTCCACAAGCATTAGGACTATCTGATGTTCTTAAAACATTGGGACTATCTGATTGTAATATTTGTCCCGGTTGCTCATAAGTGTGGCTAACATTATTTTTCATGTTGGATAGTTCGGTTTCCAGATTCGATATCCGAATTGTGGTCATGTCGTGCTCTAAATTGTGTTTATTTTCCATATCTGCCGCTGTAATAATTACACTAATCCTCATCTGTGTCTGTAGCTCATTACGCACGTGCTCGAAATCGATGTTATATTTCTCTGTTAGCTGGTTTACTTTCTCTTTGATATCTGCTATCTCCGTAGAATTAGTGTCAGTGACTGTTAGCAAATTCTTAACTACTGTTTCATTTTTCTGCTGTACCCTCTCATTATGTTCTGATAAATCTTTAATTAAACCATCTAAATTGTCGGTCAACTTCTTTTCTAAACCTTGCAATCTGTCTACAAATTGTGTTTTGACAGCGTTAACTTGACCTGATACGTGGGTATGCAATTCCTTTCTAAGAACTTTGAGATTATGGGTAAGTCTTGTATCACAAGCATCTAACTTTTTGTCTAAGGCTAAATTACTTTTTTCAACATCTGCCTGCACTTGCGTAATTTGCGTTTGAAAACGGACATCTGAACTCTTTACATCGCTAGATACCATTTGAGTATCTGTATTTAAAGATTAAATATCTGATTTAATATCTATTATAGAATAGTTAATACTTTCTATTTCCATATTGGCTTTTAATATATCAGTTCTTACATTTAATATATCAGCAGGAATATCCTGTGTATCATCTTTAATCAACTGCACTTTGCTTGATAAATTGTCAATATCGGCTTTTAGTTCGTGCCTACCAGTAGCTAAACTTTCATTTAATGTGGTTATTCGTGCATTACGTTCCTGCTTTTCAGCAGCCAAATTATCTTTAAGTTCCTGCTTATCAGCAGCCAAACTATCTTTAAGTTCCTACTTATCAGTAGCTAAAGTGTTCTTTACCACATTCAAATCCTCATACAGTCTGTCAAAGCCCCTTTGGATTTGAGCAAGAATGCCCTGGGGTCCTTCTGCTTCTGCTGCACCAGTCATTATAATTACACAAATATATAACTATACTTAAGACTAGGGAAACTTAATAGTAGGATGACGAACCAAGACCATGCGACTGAATATATTCGAATGAATTCCAAACATGTTTTACGTCTAACAAATCCAGCACAACGATTTCTCAAACCTCCAATAATACTGACATTTATCTTTACCTGATAAGTTAAACAAACAACATCTAGATTTGAATTTAAAAATCCCGATTCAATGACATTGCAAGATATCAGAACTCGTCTGACTATCCGACTATCCCAAAAAAAATGGACTGAAAAAAAAATACCAAACCGTCGAGCTAATCACGCTCGGCATCAAATTGCTGCCTTACGTAACGTCGCCCACACATATAGGGTGCCAAATCGCTGTGCCCGTTTCCCCTACGTCACGTTGGCCCGGCGATTGCAACGAGAAACCGAAGAAGGGACACAGGCGATAAAAAAAAATTAAGTCCAGGAAATATTTGTCCAATAAAAAAAATCAAACAACTATCTCGGACAGGCAATAGATCGAATATCTCGGGTCGATTAAAGGGAGAGGCATGCAAGGTTTAACAGAACAAATACCTCACAACAAGAAAAAGAAAAAAAAATATCACTGACTCGGGAGAAGTTCCAAACTACAGGAATAACCAGAGCTTGTAAAATCGAGATCCTAAATTTATTTTTGAGCAGACAGACAAAAAAAAATATGAACACTCCTATTACTCAAGGCAAATCATTAGGTTGGGATACAAATATCCAAAATGTCCATCTGTGCCGTTGAGCTGTCCTATTTCACTTAAATGGGAAGTTCTCACAAAAGAAAATTAGTCATTGTTCGAGAGTGCGTTGTTTAGCTGAATATCAATTAAAAAAACACTCCACTATCAATTTCAGCTTTGTAGAAAAAAAAAGTTTTTCCTTCCCATAAAACAGACTAAATTAATAATTCACACACAAATTATACACATCCCTGATATTTACATATATTAGATTGACATTAATGACCCGTTAATTAATTAATTGGATTAAATTAATTATAGACAAATAAATGATTATTATCATTATATTACCAAAATAATTCCAAGTTTCCTTATGGAAAACATCTCAACTCAAAGTAGCATTAATCTATCGTAATTTCTCAAAACATTGGTTTACAAGGGAATTCTAATCACTCAAGTCATTCTCAAATAAGAAACTGGATTCAACATATGCTTATGGGAGAAGTTAAATTGTTCAGAATGCGATGATGTAACCGTTACATTCAAAGATAAAGGAATACAGTAGAGTTGCCGAAGATCTGCATAGTTATTAAATTGAATTGACCTGCTCATTAAACCCTAACTACAGTGCCCAAAATGACGATAAATTGGACGACAAAAAAAACTGTCATTGCACTATTTCGGAAAGTTGTAAATATAGATAATTACTATAATAAAGCACATACTAATTCATTTGACCTAGGACTGCACAGACCCTGAATCCTGGCATAATCACAAACATTAATATCATCGAAGAAATTCATTATTTATTAATTTATTAAAGCGTTGGAATGGAATATCTCATTTCCTACAGTTGCTGCTCTCAGACCACTATAAAGTGTCTACAACTTATTAATAATTGTGCTTTATTCAAAAACCATTTCCAAAATCCTTTTGACATAATGCCAAGTAATCCTTAAGTGGCAATAATAAGACTGGTCAGAATCTTTTAATGTCGACGATTATTATCGGCTTCGTATTTTTTATACAATCTGAATTAATTACTGTAGGGTTCAGGATCACACATCATGAATCCAGATGATAATTACTGTACCAAGAATTAATAATCAAGTTTCAAAAATTAGCTCTGCAGAAAGTTTAATGTTCCGCTTGCAACTGCTATAAAGGTAAAATACGCCATTAGTAAGAACGAAACTAAGTTTAGAATAAGTTAAAAATAAATGGAATCCAACCATAAAAAATTTTGTTAAATATCTTACATATATGTGTGAAGTTACTAGAAGCCTCCGTGGCTTAGGCGGCAGCACGTCGGCCTCTCACCGCTGGGTCCGTGGTTCAAATCCCGGTCACTCCATGTGAGATCTGTGCTGGACAAAACGGAGGCAGACAGGTTTTTCTCCGGGTACTCCGGTTTTCCCTGTCAAAATTCCATTCCAGCAACACTCTCCACTAGCATTTCATTTCATCTGTCATTCATTTAATCATTGCCCCAGAGGAGTGCGTCAGGCCTCGGCAGCCGGCACAGTTCATATCCTCGCCGCTAGATAGGGGCTTCATTCATTCCATTCCTGACCCGGTCGGAGACTGAAAGCAGGCTGTGGATTTGCATATGTGTGAAGTTACTCTTAATATGCATAAATTATTAGCTCTTTAGTTTGGGAATTCACTCGAAATATATCAGTCACCTGAGAGAAAGAATATTATGATAACATGGTAATGGCTTGTCATATCATTTCAGACATGTTGTCTGAAGGCATACTCAGGGTTACGGAGAGTGTGTTGCCTATGTGTTTTCCCACGACGTGGTTGATCTTGGTCCTATACTTAATTTTGCAAGATCGCCGCTTAGGATACTCTTGTAATGCATCCATCGCCGTGACGTTAGATCTAACGTGACTTCAGTCCCCCAGAACTTGGACTCATCCTGGTTATTAAGCTTCCCTGTTGATGGCTTATGCTATCATCTTGGATAGTAATAATGTCTTTATTAAAGTTCCCATGTTGCTGTTCTTAATTACAAGTGGCATCGTGGATTACTTCATACAACCTTAAATCAAAATGGGTTGTACGCCACTGATGGTAAAATGTTCCGACTATTTTATCAGTGTGGAATAGGTGGTGTAATTGCAATATAGTTCATTAATCATGAATGCAATGGCTATTAATTCAATTAAATATTGATCTAATTCTGTTACATTAAGTACAGCCATCGTGTCGAAAAAGAAAGTTCAACATTGCATATCTTTGTGCCTGGCAGAATAATATGACGAGATCTGTCATATGTTGTGCGCTGCAACAAGTTGTGTTTCAATGTCTACTGGCCTGCGTTACGGTGAATATATTTCCAGTCCACTAATGGTGCTGTGAATGTGTCCGCTGAATAATATTATAATTCTTACTTACAGTATTTCTGCCGCTTGTAGGAAACACTGACTTTACTTTACTTAACACTGGTAAAGAAATTATTATAAGTATCGGCGTATCACCAGCCAGATTGTGATGGTTAGTTAAAATAGTGCAAACACACGCTTTCCACACGTATTAGAACAACTCAGCTACCGGCACACATGAGTGTAGCCTGTGAAGAAAAATTCTCGAATGACTGTGTTCTGGAACTGACAGAGTGCACACTGTCTAGTCACCTGATTCATAGCGGTGTGTGGGGAAATTTCCACCCCTCATCTATTGCGTCACGACTTGTCAAAGCCGTTAGGAGTTGAAGATGTTCAACTCTCGCTTGTGCTAAATTTTAGCTCAATGCCATAAGGATAGGTCCATTTATCAGCTAGAATAAATATGAAGAATGTTTCTTTAGCTCTGGGTATGCTACAAGCACATGCTGGAATGCATTACAATATGTTACATTCATCAACTACTTCCAAGGTTGCTTTGCGAATCTCGGCAATTAAAGATCACCAACATTGTGGATTTCGGTCACAGTATGTATGTGACGTTTTTGCGTTTAGCAAAGTACAGGTCGCAATTTTCAAGACATCGAGCTGAAATTTGGTACAGTGAAGGAGTGACGAACCCTATTGTTGGGCGTTAAAATCGGTACAGGGCCGGACCTTTTTTGAGGCCCTGAATTTCATCCTTTTTTTTCATACCCGTATTATCTCGGAAACGGTTGTTCTTATACATCAAAGTTAAAACTACAGGTGTAAGATCTCAGTGATTAGCAACTTTTTTTTATCCATAACGATTTTTTGATATATTTCACAGTTTTCATTTTCTGGGGCCCTGAATTTATTTCTGTTTATTCGAATCGTTATATCTGGGAAACGGTTGGTCGTATCGAACAAAGTTGCAGCTATATGTGTAGGAACTCAGTGATTAGGAACTTTTTAACCCTTTTGAATTTTTGATATCTCTCGTTATTTTCATATCTTGGAGCGCTGAATTTCATCCTTTTTATTGGAATCGACATTTCTCGGAGACTGTTGGTCGTATCGAAACAATTTGAAATTATAAGAGTAGTTCGCGGTGATTAGCATCATTTTCATCCCTTATGACGTTTTGATATCTCTCACCGTTTCGATTTTCTGTGGCCCTGAATTTCTTCCTTTTTTCGAATCGTTATATCTGGGAAACAGTTGGTCGTATCGACAGAGTTAAATGTTCAGGTGTATGATCTCAGTGATTAGCAACTTTTTTAACTGGAATTATGTTTTGATATCTCTCACCGTTTTCATTTTCTGGGGCCCTGCATTTCTTTCTCTTTTTTTTTTTTTTTGAATCATTATATCTCGGAAACAGTTGGTCGTATCGACAAAGTTAAATGTTCAGGTGTATGATCTCAGTGATTAGCAACTTTTTTTAACTCGTATTATGTTTTGATATCTCTCACCGTTTTCATTTTCTGGGGCCCTGCATTTTTTTTGAATCGCTATATCTCGGAAACAGTTGGTCGTATCGAAACAATTTAAATTTACAGGAGTAATACCGAAGTGATTAGAATCTTTTTTACCCCTTATCATTTTTTGATATCTCTCACCGTTTTCATTTTCTGGGGCCCTGAATTTCTTCCCTTTTATTCGAATCGTTATATCTGGGAAACGGTATTCGTATCAGACAAAGTTAAATCTACAGGTGTAAAATCTCAAAGATTAGCAACTTTATTAACTCTTATGTTTTTTTGATATCTACCACCATTTTTTTTGGGGGGGGCGGAATAGCATCCTTTTTTTCGAATCGTTATATCTCGGAGATCGTCGGTCCTATCGAAAAAAATTAAATCTACTGGTGTAAGATCTCAGTGATTAGCAACTTTTCCATCCCATATAATGTTTTGATATCTCTCATCGTTTTCTATTTTTGGGGCCCTGAATTCCATACGTTTTATTCTAATCGTTATATCTCAGAAACCTTCGGTCCTATCGTAAAAGTTAAATATATAGGCGTAAGATCTCAGTAATTAGCAACTTTTCTGCCTCTTACCATATTTTGATATCTCTCACCGTTTTGATTTTATTAAATGTTTATGGTTTTTGAAAAAAAATGGGGCCCAAATGTATATAATAATTGGTAAAAATTAAAATGATGGTTTAATTCAATTCTACGGAAAATTATCTATAATAACCCGTTTTAACCTTTTCAATAAGTTAAATAATGTATTTACAGCTGTAAGATATTTTCCATTTCCGGGAACGTCCGGCTTTCATAACCACGTCATTGTGTCAGCATTGCCTAGAATATTATTTTCTAATTTTCCTACATATCCACGCAATCAGGCGTAAGGTCCAAAATGCAAGGCCTTGCGCCAACGAAGTTGTTTGAGATTATTACCCCTCTTGCTCGCCGTTATGTATCCGCACCTTCTAATCCAAAGCAGGCTGTGTGGCGTGGACTCCTACTTGTTAAATGTCTTGCGGAGTCATTTAAGTTTTGCGTGCATGGCGCTTTAATAGGTGTGCCAGTCTATTCGACTATCACAATAATTTTCCCCCGCCCCTCCTCCTTCCCCGGGCCACTTGACCCGGAATGAGGGCTCTCGAACTGATAAACTCTTCTTCATATTTCACATTCCCGCTTGTCTCCCTTGTCCTGCCAAGTGTACTTCCGGCCTCGGAAGGAAGGTGAACTTACGAGACGCTGCGAGAATCTTCCAGGGCTTTCTAGAAGGAAACATTCGTAATACCGGCCGCGCAGGCAAATGCCGCGGCCTGATTATTCTATGTGCGCGCGAATGCGCGAGAGCCGATGTGAGCTCTATTGTCTAACTGACAAGAACTATTCTGCTTGGGTTGTTGAAGTGAACAGTCGTCTGTAAATAAGCTAAGATGTAACCCTTAACGAAAGCTTGGCCTGAGGTCCTCGGACCTAGGCCGACTTCACCGCGGATCGTGGCTGCCTGTATACAAGGTACTGTTGTTTTACAAACAAACATGCTTGAGTTATTACTTTATTATCTTACTCCCGATGGAGTTTTCCTTTTATTAAGTATTTGCTGCTTCTGTGCGGGTGAGAAGCCTAGTGACTGACGAACTTTTGGACATGAACTTGTGTAGGCCACACATTGTTAGAATATCAATTTTCTACATTTGATATTTCATATTATTCAGGAAGATATTACTTCCTACATTTTCTGAGTTTGATGTCATATTATACGCTTGGGAAAGCTTTGCAAATTCAAACACGTGCTGGACGTGTAATTTCAACGGTCATATTTCAGACGCCTACATAACTTTGGAAATAAACTAATTACCGTACACTATTTTGATATGGACATAACCACCTTACTATTCTGTGAAATACTGCTTGTATTATTTTGGATGGGGATTTTGTTGTAATTCTTGTCGACATGACCTTTGTATAGTCGATAGCGGGACAGGCCATTGTTAAGTGCCTCGTGGCACATTGTGTTTAGGCCTATAGCTTCCTTTCCTAATTCCTTTGCTCGCAATGATTTGATATTTTATTAAGAGCCATTTGGAGCTCAGTAAGCCCTCCTGGGCCCTTCAAATTTAAATCTAGATTCGGCATGGCGCCCAAGCGAAGTTGGAACATATTCGTAGAATTTTCTCGTGATTTAACCATCTGAGCACAGTGAAATGAGGTACAGTAAATGATTATACATATTGTAATGCACTCGCATCTAATTTAGTTCAATTGTTTACATAACCTCAAGATGGCGGATGTGCCAAATTTTAAAATTAAGTTTTCATTTCTTATGTCGTAATCATGCGATCGAAGTGAAAGTTTGAATAATGAAGCTACGCAATAATTTTCCTTTAATGGTACATAACTCTATGGCCTATACATTTTTTTAAATGTATTTTATTTACAGCATGCCCCATTACAATGTAGTAATACTACATGCTTAATTATTACTTATTTATCATTTCAGACTAAAACTATACAATATATATTATAAATATTTTATATCTATGGCCTGTTAAATGGAATTGTGTCACTAAAATGATTAACAGTTAAGAAAATATAAATAAAAATAATCTATTTAGTGTTTCAAATGAGATAGAGTTTGCAAAAGTAAAGAATTCCCTAAGGTAGTTTCTAACAAGTTTATCTTTCTTTATAGGCCAGTTGCTTGATCTTAAAACATGTGCTATTAATATATCTCATTCTTTCCCTAATAACTTACACTCAAATAGTAAGTGATCTACAGTCCGGTGACCGTTATTGCATATACATGTTGCACTATCTATAATTTTAAATCTGTATAAGTATGATTTAATATTGCCGTGTTCTGTTGTCATAACTGTAAAATTGGGCGTTATGTTCATTTTCAATTTTAGTCTGTCCTGTACACTGGGGAAAATAATTTTGTAATTTCGCCCTTGGATGTATTGTCCCAGTCATTCTGGCACTTTTTCAAACTAAACACACTTAATTCTTTTAGCATATTATTTTTGGAATTATATTATAGCACTCACTTAAATGCTTTGTGCTGCTTCATTAGCCAGCTGGTCCGCTAATTCATTTCCCTCATTTCCGTTATGCGCCGTAACCCAACTGAAGACAATCACCCAATTCTGTTTCTCCATTTCAATTGCTTTTCTTCTAATTTCCTCTATGAGAAATGTATGGTTTTCGTAGTTTTTAAGTGAATCTATTGTAATTTGGCTGTCTGTGAAAATGAGTGCGGTTCTCTGCTCCGTGTCCATGGATTCTAGATGTTGCAATGCCTTAACGATAGCTAGCTGTTCTGCTTGATTATTAGAACATCGTTTGTCTAGTTTATATTGCAGCTGTTGAATGAACTCGTTTCCATTGTATATGGCAATTCCAGATCCTACTCCATGCTCCCTTTTTACTTCCATCAGTGTAAACATTGAAAGAATGCATCTGTTCATAATTTTCGTCAATAATTTTAACAATGTCAGCAGGGTGAGACCATTGATTTACTTCCATGTCCATGTTAATTGAGCGATCTTCTTTACTATTAACTTTAATAAGATCGTAGTATGCCACCGTCTCCTCAATTTGAATATTAATTGGAATTAATCCTGTTATCACACAGAGAGCTTCAATAGATACAGTGCGATAAGCTTTAGCTATTTTGATATTTATCAGCCTTTGAACTCTTATCAATTTTACTTTATAGCAATTTTTCTCTATAACCTTTCTCCATACCGGTGCTCCATACAAAATGAGAGGTAAGATTCCACCTTTGTATATTACCTTCAGAGCTGTATGCTTTAAACCCCAGTTTAGCTTTGCAAATCTTGAGAGACTAAATATCAGTTTCCTACATTTTTCAGTCATATAGTTAATGTGCACTCTAAATGTAAGTCTGTGGTCGAAAATAATTCCAAGATATTTAACGGTGTCCACCTGACCTAAGCTTTTGTAATTAAGATAAATTTTAATCTCTTTTTCTTCTTTTCTTTTTCTTCTCGACAAGACCATAACTTTTGATTTCTGTTCATTAAATCTGATCTTATTGAGTTTAGCCCAAATTGAAATTTTGTCCATTTCTATATTAGTATAATTTTCTGCCTCTTTAATAGATGTTGCTTTAACAAGCAGTAATACATCTGCAAATGCAACTACCTTCGTGCGATTTGTATACTGCAATGTAAGAAGAGAATTATATTGTATATTCCAAACACCAGGACCACAGCATGAACCTTGCGGACAACCTTTAGTAAGTCTTCTCTCAGTGTTGTTGCTATTAATGGACATGAAAGCTGCTCTTCCTTGGAAATAGTCTTGAGAGAATTTGTATCGATTTCTAGGGCATGTCATATCTTTTAGTCCTTTTAGAATAGCAGGCCACCAAGCGGCGTCAAAAGCACCTTTAACGTCCAAGCTGGTCATAATTATTACGTTCCCTTTTTCTAATTCCGGTTCTATAAATTGCTTTACTTGCATTGCTGCATCGGTTGTGCTCTTCTGTGGTGTAAATCCAAATTGATTATTATTCATTAATTTATTTTTGTACATATGATGCATTATTCTACTAATCAATAACTTCTCCAGTACCTTGCCCGCTAGATTCAACAAGCTAATTGGTCTAAATTTCAATGAATCAGTACTCTTTTCTTTTCCTGGTTTAAGTATGAGAATTATTTTTGTTCTCTTCCAAATTTGAGACATTCATTATATATTGACGTTAAAAACTTAGGAAAATTATTGAACGTTCGTAGGAGTATTTCCATAGTTATTCCATCTTCACCTGGCGCTTTCTTTGGATTGAAGCTACTAATGGTTTGACGAATCTCCTCCTCGGTGAAATATCTATCATCGCAAGTATTAATTAATTCATTAGTTAACCTCCTTATGTTTTTATGGTGATCTGTATCTTCTTCTTCTCTATCTTCCGTAATAAGATAATCCATAATATATTCTATAGTGTCTTCCATATTTAATGTTGCCGTTCCGTCAGGTTTCTGAAGAGTTGAGATGAGAATGTTGTTCCTTATTTTTCCTGAAGCCAGTTTATACATTTCATTCCACGGATTTACAGATGATGTTGTGTTGCAGTATTGTTTCCAGGAGTCAAATTTCTCTTTTCTGATAGCTGCTTGGTACTTCCTCTTCTCAACAAAATACGCTTGCTTACGGATCTCTCTGAGTTCGTCATTATTTTTGGTTTGGTGGAATCTCCGTCTTAAGGCTGCCGTTCTTTTCTTAAGTATAGTAAGGGCGTCAGTCCACCATGGAACTGATTTCTTCCTTTCTGACATATTTGGTCCATTAAGTGTTATAAATGTTTGCCTACAACTTGACTGTAATATCTCAGCAAATTTGTTAACAATAGATTCTAATTCTATTTCTCTTTCCACACTCTGGGACAGAAACTGATCTAATTCCTTCATGTCTCCAATATAACTAGCCTTGTTAAAATTTCTAGAAAGATTTTTGGCGAGGTTATTATCAAATTCTTTATATTTATCGCCTTGCACTTTGAACCTTACACCTTGCAAACTACACTCTTGCTTGTTACGTATCGTTATTTCAGTCCTGATTTCAAATTTTATAATATTATGATCTGAACAACTCTCCTCTTCGCTAATATTCGATGCCTATACATATAACAATCCAAAACGGCAAACATCCGAAATATTTTAACGGTTCTCAATAACTACGAATCTTGAACAGAAATCAAACTGAATTTTATAATGTCCATAGAGGCTATGAACATAAGTTCAACTATATGACTTTTAGTAACCTGGTGAGCAGAAATCCAACATGGCGGCGACGCGAAGTATCAATATTTAAATGGAAGTTTCTCTTGATTTAACCAACCGACTGCAGTGGAACTTTGCAAGTTAAATACCTATATAAATGTTAATTCACTAGCATCTAACTTATATCAATTGTTTTCATTTCCACAAGATAGCCGCTGTGCGAAGTTTTAAAATCCTGTTTTTACTTCTTGTGTCCTAATCATGCGATGGAAGTCTGAATACCACACGTACACAATAATCTTCATGTAATGGTACATAAATAAAAATCCAACCTGGCGACGATCTGAAATATTTAGACGGTTCACAATATCTACGAATCTATCACAACAACCAAACTGAAATTTTGTATGTTGATAGAGGCAATTAACATGAGTAGGATATACGAAAATAGGCTGTATAGTTCTTCACGGAACTACTTGTTATGTTTTAAATATCTGGCAAGATGAATGCTAGTATGTAAGAGTAAAATGGTCAACAGCTTCAACGCCGGATGAAGACTTCGAGTCCCAACGACGAAGAAGGTGGATGAACTATTTTTAGCAGCGTCTGACTCGGATCGAGCGGCTGCAAAGGGCGTCTGTTCTCCATGTTAGGAGCGGCCCAAATTCCTGCTGGCAGTAGCTCTAAAATGCCCGACGCCAGGCTGTGGCGACAAGCCGGTCGGTAACTCTGTCGCAACCCATGGATCATGTCTACGTCAATTTTGTCGGATAATGCTAGGGCGTCCCCCAGAAGCGACGCGCGTCGGCCTCGCCTGACCGCCGCGACAAATGGACAAGGGCTACTGGTTCAAGGGCGGAACCAGTTAAAGAAGCAAGTCCAAAGCAGACAAAATTTACGCATCGCCACGCTCAACATTGGGACTCTTACTGGACGCAGCCGTGAACTAGCAGCGATGCTGAAAGAACGGAAAGTGGACATTGCATGTGTACAAGAAACACGCTGGAAGGGGCAAAAATCTCGTGACATCGGAGATGGCTATAAACTGATCTACCATGGTACGTCCAACAGAAATGGTGTTGCTGTCATCGTTTGTGCCAGCCTGAGAGACCGAGTTGCTGAGGTTCAGCGCTATTCAGACCGCCTTATGTCAATTACAATCGACATTGCATCTTCTCGGCTTCGTGTCTTCTCAGCATATGCACCACAAACTGGCTGTGATAAGCTAGAAAAGGAACAGTTTTGGCAAGAGCTACAAGATCATGTTTCAGCATGTCCTCAAGATGAGTTTCCACTTCTCTGTGGTGATCTTAATGGTCATGTTGGTCATACCAAGGACGGTTATAGCTGCCACGGTGGTAATGGCTATGGTACCCGGAATGATGATGGAACACAAATTTTGGATTTCGCCGAGGCGAATGACTTGGTTATTGGTAATACGTTTTTCAAAAAGCGCATAAACCACCTCATCACCTACACCAGTGGTGACTACAGCAGCCAAATTGACTTCATCCTTGTTCGACACCGTGATCTCCGACTAGTATCAGATGTGAAGGTCATACCATATGACTGTGTAGCCCCTCAACATAAGTTGCTAACGGCAGACTTAAGGATCTCTAAACATCGTAGAGGCAGAGGGATAAATGTCCTTGAGAAGATCAAGTGGTGGAAGCTTAAAGACCAAAAGGAGACTTTAGCTGGCAGTATAAATTTTCCTCCCATCGACCTGAATGCGATAGACAACACCTGGACTACATTCTGTAAATCTGTCACTGAAACCGCCACAGAAACTTTGGGTACAACAAAATCTAGCTCCCACCGAATTGATAAACAAACGTGGCTATGGACACCCCAAGTGCAAGAAAAGGTGCATGAAAAAAGGAAGGCATACAGAAACTGGGTCTCACAAAAGACTCTAGAGAACAGGGAAAGGTATGCCATAGCCAAACGTGAGGCTAAGAAAGCTGTTGCTGAAGCTAGGTGCAGTCACTATGATGACCTGTATACAACACTGGACTCAAAGGAAGGAGAAAAAACTATCTTCAGGCTGACCAAAGCTAGAACAAAGTCAGTACAGGATATTGAGCACTATGTGTGCATAAAAGGCAAAGATGGTCAACGTTTACAAGACAAACAGTATATCCTCAAACGTTGGCAACAACACTTTGAAGAGATTTCCAACATTGAGTTCCCACATCCCTCTATTCCAGAAGGTACTCCAACAGCAGGTCCTATCTCACACATCACATCTGAGGAAGTCACCAGTGCCATTAGGAGTATGAAGAATCAAAAAGCACCAGGACCAGATGACCTGCCGGCAGACTTCTGGAAGTTGCAGGAATTAAAAGAACCCGCGATCAACTGGCTGACCAACTTTTTCAATGCCATAGTTGACTCTGGAACTGTTCCCAGTGATTGGGCTACAAGCATCACTGTACCTATCTTTAAACAAAAAGGTGATCCAGCAGAATGTGCAAATTATCGTCCAATTCTCCTCCTGTCGCACACAATGAAGATTTTTGAGAGAATCCTTGATCGACGACTGCGGGACATCGTCAGTATTAGTACCAACCAGTGCGGCTTCGTCAAGGGTGCGGGAACAACTGATGCAATCTTCGCTGCCAGAATGCTCATCGAAAAGCATCGCGAGAAACAACAGCCACTGCATATCGCCTTTCTTGATCTTGAAAAGGCTTTCGACCGTGTTCCACATCGTGTGATCTGGCATGCACTTCGTAACCATGGTGTACCAGAAATGCTTATCAGCTGGATCAAGATGCTATACACAAACACCACAAGTTGTGTACGTTGTGCTGTTGGCACCTCGGAGAGCTTCCCAGTGAAAGTCGGTGTACACCAAGGATCTGCACTGTCCCCATTGCTCTTTGTCCTAGTCATGGACACAGTCACACGGGATCTGCAAAGGAATGTCCCTTGGACACTCTTATATGCTGATGATGTCGCACTTGCTGATACCACCAGGATAGGATTGCAGCGTCAAGTTGAAAATTGGAACAGCCGTCTCTCACAATACGGTCTTCGACTGAACAAAAAGAAGACCGAATACCTTGAAACTGTCCCAACCAACGGATCCATCCAAATTGATGGAGAGACATTGACGAAGACCTTAAGCTTCAGGTATCTAGGATCTCGCCTACAAGCTGATGGTGAGATAGGTGATGAAGTGCGAAGAAGGATAAAGGCTGCATGGATGAGATGGAGGGAAGTTACAGGCGTACTCTGCGACAGAAGGATGCCACTATACCTTAAGTCCAAAATATACCGCATGATAGTACGTCCTGTTGCTTTGTACAGAGCTGAACGTCGACCAGCTGACAAAGCTACGGAGCGCCAATTACATAGCATGGAAATGCGTATGCTCCGTTGGTCGATGGGCATCACACTCCTAGATCATATAAAGAATGACTCTGTTCGCCAGCAAATAGGAGTTGCACCCATCACTGAGAAGGCACGGGAAAAACGGCTTTGATGG
This sequence comes from Meconema thalassinum, assembly GCA_946902985.2. Taxonomy (NCBI): domain Eukaryota; kingdom Metazoa; phylum Arthropoda; class Insecta; order Orthoptera; family Tettigoniidae; genus Meconema; species Meconema thalassinum. The sequence continues at coordinate 111,944,773 of OX336397.1, read as the reverse complement.
TATGGCCACGTCTTGCGTGCTGCACCTGGAACTGTTGCCAATTCCGCTCTCTCCTTTGAAGTTAATGGGCACCGTCCACGTGGGCGCCCAAAACAGCGCTGGCATGATACAGCAAATGCGGATATGAAGGCTCTCAATCTAAGACCTCATGATGCCCAAGATCGTGCAAAATGGCGAGCCAAGACCAAAACAGCGGACCCTGCAGCAGCGGGAAAACGCTAGGAAGAAGAAGAAGAAGATGAATGCTAGTATGTAAATTAATACCCCTTTATCAGCGTCTGGCAAATGATGAACTGTTGAAACGATGTGCTAGGGGGAATACACAAAATCCCGAACGAAAGTTTGCGTTCAATGATTTGACAGAGGAGCCTTAACTATTCTTCTACAACAAAATCAAGAGTATACATGGCAGTGGCTAATGTCGTAAGTGTTTGTAATATGGGTGCACTTACTACTCAGAAACTGGAAATGTCCCTTTTAGGCAGTGAAATAAGTGACAGTGTATATAAGACAAGCAAACACATAGACGAGGTGCGAAGAAAGAAGAGCATAGCTCGGACCAAACATGACAATAAAAACTGCTAGGAAAAGATGAGACTGGCGAACACCAAGGCTGAAGAAATTCCAAAAAAGTACAAGGATGAGGATATGTATGTTGCTGGCACGTTCTGTGGCTGGTATACGTGTCTCCTTACTAAAATCGCTTTATCTAGAAAGTGTATTTTTCCAGTGTTCAAAATGGTCCATACGCACCAGTTTTGATCAAAATGACTTGAAATTGTAAAAACACGTACAGTTTCATAGTATTCGTAATTTGTAGTATTCACTTTCAGAATGGTTGGTAAATAATTGAATTATGATGTGCCAAGCCATGGAATATTGGAGTTTTTTTTGTAAGTTTATACCATGTATTAAAAATACCTTCATAACATTGAAGTACTAACCAGATTATAAAAATAATACTGCAATTTATTAACTAGTCCTTCATAACTAAAATGAAAGAGTTTTGAGATGGAAAATGTTAAATTGGTGCAACTGGGACATTTTGAAAATCATTAGCCTATTCTTAAATGATGATATTTTCAAACTAACCAATTAATCCGGTTCAAATGTTGGAATATTCTTATGTTACAAACAACAACTCAATCCTAGAATTTTATGTTAATTGGATGGTAATTACAAACCATAGAAAACTCAGTAGGGTCCGCCCTTTATAATGTAGTAGTAATCATTATGGGCAGGTTAAGCCTGTCAGAGAAAATCAAACATCGAAGTTCAATCAATAATAAATTGCCATTACATTTAATTATTAAAAATTGTACAAATAATTACTAATGTTATAAGAATTCTCAATGCCAATGAACAATCACCAAATCTAAATCTAGATGATAATGTTGGAAACAATAAATAATCCTAATAAGTAATTTTTGTTCAACTAAATAAATGCTTATGTTATAATAAATGCCATTAGGCTACTAATATTATAAATATTTGATAAAATAAAAGCTAATGATGTAAACAATTGTCTATTTTTTTCAACATTTCTAATCTAAATTACGGTACAAATTTTATAAAGAATTATAAATTTTATAAACAATTACAAAAAAATATAAACAGTTACAAATTGGACAAAGAATGAAACATTCTATATACAAATACTAAATGTTATCAAAAAATTAAAAATACTTAATCAATTACAAATTTTATAAAGAATTACAAAAAAATATTATTATAAACATTGAAATATTTTACAATCATTTACAAAATTTTATAAACAGTTAGTACTATTATAAACAATTATATATTTTATATACCATTTCGACTTAGAAAATCAACCGTTGCTAAGTCTGAGAAATGGTGTTGAGTAAAGTAAATATTGTCGGAACAATGTAAATGATGGTAGATAAAAGCTAATCAATGGAAGAATATAATAATTATGAAATAGTTTTTTATATTATATATCTGTGTGTGAAGCGGCCAATTCAATCAGTTTCAGGACCAGAAATACAAGAATTTTCGATGATGGTCGTTTGTAATGAAGTATTGTACATGTTACTGTCATTTATTCAGCTATTAATTATTTTTTCCTTACTAAAAATCCATCCATTGTATATCATGTTTCCGGTAGTATTTCTGATAATCCCGAGACATGAATCACTGCCAACGTGATCCTCATTCATAACCAGCAACGCAGCAAGTGGCCGACTGATTTTATATTTCAGTTATATTTCTATCTTTCTACAAATTCATGTCTACAGTATATATATTATACTATAGTAGTATCTCCAAACTCACAGACGCAATACGTCTGCAACGAATCCAAATTTTGGGACACTTAAAAAGAATGGACCTAAAGGGATAAAAGTAACTTATAAAATTCATACATACCAGAAGAATAAAACAACCAGATCATATTGGTTCAAACAGACTGAGAAGAACCTTATTGAATTAGGATCGCCAAATGAAATAGACCAAACTAAAAACAAGAAAATTGAACTTACACGGAGTTTCGAGGACAAAGAGATAGGGTCCAACCACCATATATGGTCCATGCAACGAAATATTCATTCGTTGAGTGTAGAGGAAAACAGGGCTAAAAGAAAGGCCAACCATTGTTGATTCTACGCGCTCCTAAGAGACACTTTCGCGACGAAAAAGGAGTAATTTTTAGAAAGGCTTTATCAGGAGTTTATACTATACCCTTTAAGAATTAAATAAGAAAGCCCTTCATACCAATAAATTATATTCAACAATATTGTTGAATATTTATACAAATATAAGGCAAACGGATATCCTTATAAAAATAACATAACGATAATATAGTGGATATTATGAAATTTGTGGAAAACTTGTCTCAAAGATATATATCTAAAATATAAATTACGGTTGTATTTTTAAAATAATACTGAGGACTGCAACAACAGCTGCCGAAAAATGTATCTTGTAGGCAGCAAATATCACCGTGTTTGCAGGTAATAAGTTATATTTATAATTTCGAAATAAATTCAATTCGATATATTAATTGTTGGAGGCTATCAAACGTAACTGCTTGGGAGTTCCGTAGATATACAGTATTACAACAGATCATAGGGTTTTCGTGAGTAGCTTCAGGCCATATGAACTAGCATGTGATTTCAAAGATCCTATCGTTGCAAATTTTACACTGCATTAACTACATTAACGCACATTTGAACACAATTAATGAGAATGTGTCTATCTAAAGAACTTAGCGGAGTAAAGTTTGTTTCGGGTGTACTTAATGATTTTTGTTTCAGCCCACTATGAAACTTTCCTAAAAAAATTGCTCTATATTAACTGTTTAAATAATCATGCGTGTCTCAAAATATAGATTCATAGAAAATCTTTCTCTAGATGTATGCACATTTTTAAATTCCTTTCAGAAAAATTACTTGTTGATCTCCAGTTTGCTCCACATGTATATAATTTTAAACATTTAATGCAGCCAAGTGGCCACAGGTTTACAAAAAATACTATTTACAAAAACTTAATTTCTTTTGATTCGCATAATCACTGATTGTCCTTGTAATAAAGACAATGAAGCAAAAGAATATTTATCGATAATGCTGCGGAATATAGAAGGATTAAAAGGTGCATTAAATATAGCCGCAGGAGATTTCTTAATGGGATATGATATAGTAATTCTAATGGAAACGTTTTTATCAGACGAATGGCAACACCCAGATTATTATTGCACACATCTTTATGCAAAACAAGGGGAAAGAGGAAGACCAACTGGAGGCATAACAATCCTTACAAAAACTAGTCTAACAACAATAATCTCTACAGCCCAAAGGGAACATACCCTTATGATTGAAACTAATACCACTACAATAATTGCAGTCTACTTCCAGCCGAACAAAACTGCTATTGACATACTAGATGAAATAGGCCAGTTGTGCGTCCAGAGTGATCAGAACAAGCCAATAATCATAGCTGGAGTGTTAAACTGTAGACTGGATATTCAGAGTTACAAAACAAAGCTAGTAATGGATAAGCTAGAGGAGGAATGCTTCCTTCTACTAAATAAACCAAATATTCCAACATACATGTATATAATTTACGACTGCGTACTTTCACTAGTACGGATCAGCACATGAACTTCCAAGTAATCCTTAGTAGTAAACTTTGCTCCGCATAACGTACATGAGTATGGCATTAGACATTTATGAATTAAACTGTGTCTTATCAATGTTCTTTCCTACTGAAGATTGCTGTGCATGTAGAACATGAGTATGGCCTTAGACGACTATGCGTGCATATGTTTCTCTTCAAATTACCCTTCAGAGTAAAGTTTGCCCCGCATGTACTACATGAGTACGCCATTAAACCACTGTGAATGCGTATGTGTCTCTTCAAACATTCCTTCCTTGAAAAGTTTGATCCGCACGTACCACATGAATATGGCTCGAAGTTTTTTCCGCACTTACTACATGAGTTTGCCAAAACGCCACCTTGAATTATCATCTGTGTCTTTAAATGTCCCTTCTGAGTGAAATTGGCTTTAGACGACTATGAATGCGCATGTATCTATTTAAATCACCCTTCTGAGTTAAGTTTTTCCCGCATGTACCACATGAGTACGCGTTTAAACCACTGTGAATGCGTATGTGTCTCTTCAAACATTCCTTCCTTGAAAAGTTTGATCCGCACGTACTACATGAATATGGCTCTAAACCACTGTGAATGAATGCGCAGGTGTTTCTTCAAACTGATCTTCTCAATGAAGTTTTTTCCGCACTTACTACATGAGTTTGCCGAAACGCCACCATGAAATATCATCTGTGTCTTTAAATGTCCCTTCTGAATGAATTTGGCTTTAGACGACTATGAGTGCGCATGTGTCTATTTAAATCACCCTTCTGAGTTAAGTTTTTCCCGCATGTACGACATGAGTACGCCTTTAAACCGCTGTGAATGCAAACGTGTCTCTTCATACATTACTTCCTTGAAAAGTTTGATCCGCACGTACTACATGCATATGGCATAAGACCACTATGATTGCTCATGTGTTAGTTCAAATGTCCATTCTGAGTAAATTTTGCTCCGCTAGTATCACATGAATATGGCCTTAAACCATTATGAATGCTTCTCAATGAAGGTTTTCCCGCACGTACTGCAGGATTATGCCAAAATGCTACTATGAATAAGCATGTGGGGTCTTTACTGAGAAAGGACATTTTTAATTTTGCTCCACAAGTATTGCATGAATATGGCTTTAGGCCACTATGAATGCGCATGTGTCTATTCAAATCTTTCTTCCTAGTAATAATTGCCCCGCATGTACTACATGAGCATGCATTACTGCCACTATGAATAAGCATGTGTCTTTTCAAAATTCTCTTAGTTGTGAAGTTTGCACCGCATGTACTACATGAATGTGTCTTCACAACTTCATCAGTTAAGATTGGTTCCCTCTTGTCACTCCAGACTGTCAAGTATTTGTTACCATTTTGAATAAGTGAGGCTCCCAGTGTATCATTTGTAAGGGTGTTCTCCGACCTGTGGGAGATAAGCATGCTTCAGTTGATACTTTCTATTGCTAGTACTAATTAAGTAGCCACTAACATTATAATATAAAAAATCACATACGACGTACAATTACTCATAACTTTTCAATTATCTACTGTTACCAAAATATTGTATGTATTTTTATAATTTCTTTAGACTATTATTTGTGAACATAGATATTAAAACCCTGAATGTAAAGCATGAGATAATGATCGCTAGAAGATGGTAACTATTCATCCAAGTGTTTTTTTAAGAACTGCACACAATACGCATTATATTTCTTTAGCATATTCTTACAATGATGTTAATCTCTGAATGCAAAATTGCAAATGGTATCTGACAAACCAAACATCACACAGTTCCCACAAACACAAATTACAAGGTTCATGATATCTCTTATTGGTGTAGACCACATGGTGGAAACCGGACATGCAAACCACGTGACAACATGTCTCAACTCGTAATTATTCTGAGGCCAATGCCTATTCGTCATCGCGTCAGTGCTGCAAAATTATCATCATATGTCGGCTACTTTTTGTTCTCATCTGCATGTAGTATCTTGGAAAGCGGTCGTTGATGTCAGAAATATTCTATTTCTGATCTCTCGTATCAGTTAGTCTTCCATAGTTAGTACATATACGAGTCCTGATCGAGAGAATTTCGGGACACCAAGTGTTCTCTTGAGGTAAGAGTATCTAGAGGAGGTGTGTCCAACCCGCGGCCCGGGGGCCGCTTGCGTCCTTAGATCCCTTCACATGCGGCCCGCAGTGATATTTGCTCTATCACATCGCTTGTGGCCCGCAGTGATATTTGTAAGTTATAAAATTATATATGAAATAAGTAATTCTATTTGGAATAAGATAAACTTGAAAGAGCAAGATTTTTTCCGTTCACAACACATGTGTTTGTGAAAGTTCATCTTACTCGAAACATGGAGAAATATATCCATTTTAAGAAATACTCAGCCCAGAGTTTTATTTATGATCCTACCTACCGCGCATCGCTTTGAAGTCTCCGTGCATTGTTGCAACGTTACTACTTTAAAAGGCGAGTGTGTGCCAGATGTTTTATTGCCGTTACATTGTAGAACTTTCAAGTTTGTTTACTGTTTGCAGTTGTTCGCTCGCATTGTAGTGAGTGGTTTGAAGAATATAATTAATTCTGTGATTTTTATGTGCTAGTGAGAGGTTTGAAGAACATAGTTTTTTCTGTAAAGTTTTATAAGTGATAATTATGTTTTCTAAGTGTAGAGGCAAGAAAAGAAAAGTTTCAGACGAAGGTAGACCATTTCAAATAAAATGGGCTAATAGGCACATTTTTACTAAAGTAAACAAGAAAGCAGTGTGTTTATTTGCAGTGAAACAGTTTGTATAAGGGGAGTATTACTTAAAGCGACAATACGGCACCGAACATACATCTTCATATGATAAATTTGAGGGTCAATTTCGAAAACTTTCGGGACAGCAGTTATTCATTATTAATGTGTCACTTCAAATTGAATCTCTGGTAAAAGCAGAAATTATTGCAAACAAATCTAAACCATTTTCAGGTGGCGAGTTTGTTAAAGAATGCATTGAGAGGGTTGCTGTTATTGTATGTCCTGACAAAAAAGTGCAGTTTGCAAAATTAAAATGTCGCGACCGTCTGTAGCGCGCCGTATTAGCGACCATAAAATACCGAGCCAAAAATGTCCAATTCTAATCTCTGGTACTTGAGAGCAGTGATGCGATACTGCCCAATTAGCAATTTTCGTAAGGGGAGTTGATTAATATTTCAATATTACAGAAGAATTAGCTGCTATTGTGTCTCTTAAAGGCTCCACTAAAGCCAATGATTTAATGAGTGGTGTAACTGAAACCTTGAACCAGCTTGGCTTCAAAATATACAAATCTATCTGGAGTAACATTCCTGCATTTGCAGGAAAACGACAAGGGTTAGTTAAGTTACTGCAAGCAGAGGCAGCTAAAATAGGAAGCATTTCTGTAATGCAATGTCACTGCTTAATACACCAAGAAAACCTTAATGCTAAATCCCTAAATTTAGATAGTGTTTTGAAGGTCGTTGTACAAGTAGTGAATTTCATTCGTTCACATGGTTTGCGACATAGAGAATTTCAAAATCTCTTACAAAATTTCGATTCAGAATTTGAAGATATTTTATATTATACTGAAATAAAATTGCTGAACCGTAGCAAAATGTTGAAGCGAGTGTTTAACCTAAAAACCGAAATACAAACATTTATGGAGAAGGGCAAACTTATAGTTAGTTATTGTTGTTTTTTGTTGAATTTAAAGACCCAGAATGGATGTGTGATTTTTGCCTTTCTGGATGATATTGTGGCGGAGACATCTAGCGGGAATAACTTTTACTTGTATATGTTTTATATCTGACGAAAAGAGAACCTTTACTTGTATATTTTATCTCTGACTTTTTTGTTGTTGTTTCATTATTGTTGTTCTCCTCATAAGAATTCCTCACTAGTTCTTCTTATAAAATGTGTATGTCATTCCCTCTTAATAAATGTGCCAAACAAATGTGAGTACGACATCATTAAAATCACAGAGGTGACCCCGACGTGATATTTGAGTGAATGATAAATTTTCGTGTAATAAAATAACGACATTGACCATGCCTCGCACGGACAACACACCAACCGATGCAACGCTATCAGGTATGCCTACATCTCATATCGAACCTGAAATTTCACGAGTGTCAATTAAAATCCCACCAATTCGGCGTAAAAAATGTTAAGGTTTGGCTACAGCTGATCGAGGCCCAATTTGCTACAGCTAACATCACAAAAGAGCTTACGAAGTTCAACTATGCTATCGGCTCACTGGAGCCAGACGTTGCCGAACTTATAAGTGATTTGTTAGTAAGACCACTTTCGAATACACCTTTCTTAGACCTGAAGGCCCGGTTAATAGCTGAATTTGAAGAATCAGAAGGACGGAAAGTGACGAAATTACTGACAGAGCTTGACTTAGGAGACAAAAAGCCAAGCCAGCTTTTACGAGAAATGCGCGCCCTTGCGGTGACACAGGTCAAGGATGATTTTCTACACACAATCTTTCTGCAACGACTCCCAGTTAATTTAAGATCGATACTAGCATCCTGCAACGATACTCTCGACTACCTGGCCACATTAGCTGACAGAATTTTAGATCTCTCAAACCCCTCGCAATTTCTATCGGTGATTCAATCTCGCCAACCCGCCGCAGAACCTCCTATGCAGCAGGTGGACAGGATTTTCAGACTAGAGTAAGAATTAGAAAACTTACGTTATCCTTAAACAGTCTGAATTCGAACCCACATACAACCCGTCATCGAACGAGATCTCGATCTAGACCTAGATCACCTTATCGAGAATATCGACCAGATAGTTCATTATGTTGGTACCATTTCACATACCAAGACAAAGCTAGGAAGTGTGTCAACCCATGCTCATATAACACAGCCTCCTCTGCTTCGGGAAATGTTCAGGCCCCTCGCTAGACGCGGCACATAGTGATGTGGGCCAAGGAAATTCTCGCCGTGTATTTGTAACAGACCGTTCCTCTGGTACACGATTCCTGGTTGATACAGGAGCAGATATGTCAGTCCTACCGCAAACTGCACATGACAGAAAGCAGACCTGTAAACGTATACTTTATGCGGCTAACGGCACACCAATTAAAACCTACGGCGAGCGTTTAATGCAACTTAACCTCAATCTAAGACGTCCATTTTGCTGGCCATTCATCATCGCTGATGTCCAACACGCTATCATTGGTGCTGATTTCCTCAAAAACTATGAACGGCTTATCGATGTCAAACATAAACGTCTTATCGATAGCACCACCAGTATGTCAACCTCTGCAGTGCCAGTTAAACGTCTAATTTCAGGGAGCATCCATTACTTGACCCTCAGAATAAGTATCCAGAACTATTGGGAAATTATCCAAATATATTTCGTGACAATCCCAATTATTTTGCATCCGATATCACATTCATTCATACCATTTCAACGATAGGCCCTCCAGTTTCGGCCAAGGCTAGACGACTATCCCCAGATAACCTAGCACAAGCAAAGATGGAGTTTCAGAAAATGATAAATCTAGGTATATGTAGACCTTAAAAGAGCCCTTGGTCCAGCCCACTCCATTTAGTTCCTAAGAGTGATGGTTCCTGGCGACCTTGTGGAGACTACAGGGCCCTGAATGCAAAAACTATTCCAGACCGCTACCCTATTCCACATCTACAGGACTTCAACAGCCGCTTATGTGGCAAAACAGTTTTCTCTAAAATAGATTTGATTCGAGCTTTTCACCACATTCCAGTCGCTGAAGAGGATATACCTAAAACAGCTGTCATCACTCCTTTCGGCCTATTTGAATTTCTTAAACTTCCATTTGGGCTTCGCTATGCAGCACAATCATTTCAAAGGTATATCGACGTCATTTTGAGAGATTTAGACTTTGTTGTCTGCTACCTTGATGACGTTCTCATAGCGTCTGTCGATGAGCAGGAGCATGAGATTCACCTGAAATTGCTTCTGGAACACCTAGATAAATATTCTATCAATGTGAACCTGTCCAAATGTATTTTTGGGGCCTCTGAAATTTCCTTCTGAGGGTACTCTGTTACGTCTACCGGAATCAAACCATTACCTGATCGAGTTGAAGCTATCCATTCATATCCACAACCTAGTTCAATCGTTCATCTAAGACGATTCCTAGGATTGGTAAATTTTATCGTCAGTCCCTTCCCAATGCGGCAAAGACTCAGCAGAGCCTCTTCAGCTTATGTATGGACACACGAAAGCGTGAGCGCAGAGCAGTTAAATGGACACCAGAGGGCGTTCAAGCTTTTAACAACCTCAAGAAACAAATTGCTGATGCTACCCTACTTGCACATCCCTCAAGTGATCTACCATTGGCATTGACGGTTGACGCTTCCGACTTTTCGATTGGAGCCTCACTGCATCAAATCCGTGATGGTACAGCAGAACCTCTTGCATTTTTCTCAAGGACTCTAAATGACACACAAAAAAAGGTACAGCACATATGATCGTGAGCTTCTCGCTGCCTATTCTGGAATAAAATACTTCCGCCATTTATTGGAAGGTAGAAATTTTACACTTTTTACAGACCACAAACCTCTAACGTTCGCATTTCAGCAGCGCCTAGATAAAGCATCTCCACGGCAACTCCGACAGTTGGATTTTAGAGGCCAATTTCCAACTGACTTGAAGTATCTTCCGGGAAAGGATAACATTCCAGCAGATTTTTTCTCCCTCACCTCATCTATCTTCGTTACGTCACAATTGTCATTTGATGATGTAGCTAAAGCACAGGCATCTGATGAAGAACTACACGCTCTGCTACAATCAACTACCACATCTCTTCAATTCAAGACCATCAATTTACCATCCGGAGCAGAACTAGTCACTGATGTTTCAACAGGAGAGGTGCGGCCATATTTACCTAACCAATTCCGCAAGCTTGCATTTGAAATGCTTCATAATATGACGCACCCAGAAATTAAAGCATCTACCACACTTCTACAAAAAAGATATGTATGGCCATCACTCAAGGCAGATGTCAAACTCTGGACAAGATGCTGCATAGCCTGCCAGCGCTCCAAGGTTACCAGACATACCAACAGTGCAATTAATAAATATGATTCAGTGGAACGACGCTTCTTACACATACATGCGGATATTGTTGGCCCCCTTCCACCATCTGAAGGATATACATATATCCTTACAATCATCGATCAATTTTCAAGTTGGCCAGAGGCAATACAATTAAAAGACATAACAGCAGAATCATTAGCTCATGCCATCCTATACTTTTGGATAGCTAGATTTGGTGTACCAGCCGTCATCACAACTGACCGTGGCAAGCAGTTTGACTGCTCGTTATTCAGTCATCTGATGAAAATACTGGGCATACACCACATTAACACGACAGCTTACAATCCTGCAGCAAATGGTAAAATAAAACGTTGGCACCACCAGCTCAAAGACGCACTTCGGACTCAGTTAACCAACAGCTGGGTACCCCAACTTCCAACAGTCCTGCTAGGCCTCAGATCACTCATCATACCTCACCTAAATTCCTCCTCAGCTGCAGTCATTTATGGAGAGCCTATTCGCCTACCAGCAGACTTCTTTGACGAATCACCACTGACAGACCTTCCTGCTTTCGTCCTCAAGCTCAAACAGCATGTTCAATCCTTACGCCCCGTCCAACCAAAACATCATGCTGTTAAAAGAACATTTATACATCCTGAACTGTTGCGTTCTTCCCATGTGTTCATCCGGCATGACTCTCATCGTAAAACCTTGCAGCCTATCTACGATGGACCATTCCGTGTAATATCTTGCTCCGACAAACACTTTGTGGTTATTACCAACCATGGTGAAGAGACTATTTGTATCGATAGACTTAAACCAGCATTTCTACTAAATAGTGAATACACTGGCACAGCTACCACAACTTGTGCCAGTAGCCAACAGCAGATTCATAGGGACATCTGCATCCCACAGACTCAACTGAAAGAGTCCTACACCCGTTCTGGAAGAACTGTTCGATTCCCATCACGATATCTCTCCGTTGTCACTGGGGTGGGAGTATGTGGCGGAGACATCTAGCGGGAATAACTTTTACTTGTATATGTTTTATCTCTGACGAAAAGAGAACCTTTACTTGTATATTTTATCTCTGATCTTTAGTTGTTGTTTCATTATTGTTGTTCTAGTCAGAATTCCTCACTAGTTCTTATAAAATGTGCCTCTTAATAAATGTGCCAAACAAATGTGAGTACGACATCATTAAAACCACAATATAACAACACAACTGAACAAACTTAAAGCACGTCTCCAAGGTAAGGACCAATATTGATCACTACTATGTTTGATCACATGAATGCCTCTGAAACAAAATTGCGACTTTGGGAATCGCAGATTAAAAGCAACAACTTTGTGCATTTCCCAGCCCTACAAAACTGTAATAATCAAAATTCTCGAAAGTACGCAGAAATCATATCAGAATTAAGAACCGAATCCCGTGTTGGATTTCAAGACTTCAAGGAGAATGTTATAAGTTTCAATATGTTTTCTTCCCCTTTCTCCATTAACATAGACGAGGTTGCCGAGGATCTGCAAAAGGATAGCGTTGATTTTCAATGTTTGTCAGACCTAAAGAATACGTTTATCAATGTCCCCTTACTACAATTCCATCGCGACTACTTTTCCAGAGAAAAATATCCGGGCATTAATAGACACGAATTTTCTTTTGCATCACTTTTCGATAGCACATACATATGGGAACAAGTGTTCTCCAGAATGAAAACATGTGAAATGCGCAACGAGAACGCGAATCACCGACAGTCATCTGGAGAGTTCTCTTCGAGTTGCTACAACATCAATCAAACCCGATAATGAATGCCTTGTTCGTGAGAAGCAGTTTCGCATCGACAGGTAAAATATTAATTCTATTATTCATGTGTAACATCTTTCCTCTCGGTTGCTGGATATTTTTTGTGGGAATGATTTTGGAAAAGGGACGGAAGTGTGTTACAGGAAACAATGAGCGCACGTGGTGGCGGAGATTGGTACCACGACGTACTGTCAGCCAACATAGTGTTGCCTCTCGGTTGCTGGATAGTTTTTGTGGGAGTGATTTTGGAATATGGACGGAAATGTGTAACAGGAAACCAGGGAAGCGCGCGCTATTTGATTTGACCAATGAGCGCGTGCGGTGGCGGAGAGATGGCTGTGAGATGGTGCCTACCCATTTTGCGTGAGGTGACGCCCCCTCTTTTCCTATAGCCCCCTTAATTTTACCAAAGGACTCGAACCGAATAAGTCATTGGCTTTTTAATATCTGCTAAGGATGCTAGGGACTTGTATGAGGTGTCCTAGGACTAGGGGTGACACCCCCCGTTTTCCAATAGCCCCCTTCTTTTAACCAAAGGACAAAAACTAAAGGGTCATCGGATTTCTAATAATTCGCTAACCAATAATGTTAGGGACTTATATGAGGTGTTGTAGGACTCGGGGAGATACCTCTTTTTTCATGATTTTGTGATTTGCAGAGACGGGTAAATCCAGAGCAGAATATATGCGAATTTATCGAGAAAAGAAACGTCAGAAAGAAATTAAAAACTGGAGGAGTACAGCTGAAAATATGACTTCACATATATTTCTTCTCAATTTCATAGTAGGATAACATGTCAGATGTTACACATCATATGCGACTACTGTAAGGCTCGTTTTATTTTAATATAACATTTATATATATTTAATTTAATTTTAAAAATTACTTATCTGATATATGATTAATATTTAAATTAAAAAACATACCAATGTATTCGTTATTTTTTAAATTAATTGGTTTATCTTAGAATTCAGATCCTATTTAATACGGTAGAAAAAAATTGAAACATGTGGCCCGTAAACCAATTCACCTAAACGACAGTGGCCCTTTTCCAAAAAAGGTTGGACATGCCTGATCTAGAGTATCTCGATCGCTCACTTTTAATTGATCCCATATAAGCTCAAATCCATAAGTCAAAATCGGTATTACTTATACTCGAAAGAGTTTCATTGCGGTGGTCACGGTCAGTTTCTCGGGCATTCACAGCTCTAATCGCTGCTACAGTATCTTCTCTAACATGAGAAGAGATCTTTGATGGCTATTGCACAGATATATGTGAACTGATTCACAATGCCTAATTTGTTTCCTCCTAGATACAATATTGGTCTAGTAATGCATTTCTTCCTCCTTTCCGGAACGTCATTTGGACTGTCTTCTTGGTATTGATTGTAATCTAATTTTCCATTACTCATCGCGAGAGTCGATCAATCACGTCTTGGAAGTCTTTCAGGATTGATCCTCCAATGACAATATCTTCGGCATACATGCATTCAACGACTTTGTTATCCATCCCTTGAGTGATTCTTGTCACATTGGCTGTTACGATATTGAATAATACGGGACTTATGAGGTCACCCTGTAGTACTCGGTTCGTTTGGGTTAAGGCACTGGATGTAGCAATGCCATCATCTATGACCACTCTTGTGCCAGATAGTACGTTTCTGATTATTATGGCTAGATCGAATTTCAGTCCTGTGAAGCGCTCAAATTTCGTGGTTAGTACTTCTCTATCCAGTAAGTCGAAAGCCTTAATATTGTCTATGAAAACTGCGAAGAATTTCCCCTTTCCTTTCTAAAGGTATAATCTATGTCTATAAATTCCATACTGCATGGAGAGTTGTTCTTCCCCTTCTAAAGCCAAAATCAAAGTCGGGGATAGAGTTATCAACCAACTCGCTCAATCTATTACAAGGGATTTTAGTGAACAGTTTGAACCGTTGTTCTATAGAGCGACACTTTGATAGGAATTGAGGTTTTCTGTGTTTCCTTTCTCCTTGTAGAGAATTTTAACTTCGGAGAATCTCCAGCACTGTGGGATATCTCGTTTCTCTAATCACTTGTTGACAAGGAATTATTTAATCTGACGTAATTATTCTCAGTTTAAGGTAATAACACCCATTTCAATTTGGGTACAATCGTGTAAATTGTTAAGTTATTTAGTGGAACTTTCAGCAGAACCATAAGTATGCACGTTTTCCTCAAATACGAGGAATTACGCGCGTTTCTACTCTTCAATGATGAAGGATTCAAGCAGCGTGAATACATATTATTCAGACAATACTGTTTTAAATGTCAGAGATTTTGGAGTAACAGTTCTTCTGGATAAACGTGATAATCCTTCTTCTGCACGAAAATAACCCTTTGTGTAGGGGAAAAGATAATAAATCCACCTAGAGCTGTTATTTCCTAAAGGTCAACATGGTCTTTCATCGTCTAGAATAAAAGATATAGTAATTGGATGCTGCTTTGTATCTCAAATACGAGCAATCAACTTTATTTTCTATCACTCATTACAGAGGAATGTTGTCATTCACATTATTTTCGTCTGACGAGATATACAAAACGAATACGTTGAAAAAATACAGGCTGTACGAGGACATCACGATAAATTCATTGAAGCAGGCAACTGAACACCAGACAACAAGCGATGCGTCCGCTCATTCAAGTGCCACAAATTTATCCACATTTAATTCGCTATAGAATGGCCATTCTGGCTATTTGGAATAAACTCTAACTCTAACTTCTCAAGGCCCAACTACTGTATATTGCCCAAGCAGAACAATTACTGTCCATCTCTTATGACTTCACATGGTTTTATTTACTTATCGTATGGCTTTTAGTGCCGGGAATGTCTGAGGACATGTTCGGTTCGCGTGAGTCTGTGGCTCCTTCCGGCGGACACTCTTAGGGTGAGCAACAAGTTCCGTTCAATTGCAAGTAGTTCCAACTTTCGCTACCAGATATCAGTGATAACTAGTGGTGAACGTTGGAACTTTGATAGAGCGTTCCGACGAAATCTAACCTAACAATTAACTTCACACAAGTTTAGTCTGTGGAAGGTTCTTTTACATGCCATAAATCTATGACATGGGAATGCTGGCTTTTCTTCCCCTCCGAAGGAAGGCTTCTGAAGGATTCTTAACGCTCTTAAAAAATCCGACGACATCGGCCGGGTTTGAACCCGCTATCTTGGGCACAGCAATTCAGCATGCTACCAACTACCCCACCGAAGCACTTCATACGGGTTATTATACTTAACAGTTGAACATCAGGGATGAATGGATAGCAGAATTAAGGGCTACGGCGATTGTGCAGAGATGACCGATTTACTTAAACTGAGCGTTTCACTTTCTGGCTGGCACCTATTATTCTAAATTTTCACTTTTCTCAACGAAACGACTTAATCACCTTCCTCCGAAGTAGTATTACAAATTTTCCACCTGTATTTACAACCCAGCATGTTCACACTACGTACAAAGTATTTCTAAATTAATTTTCAATGCCTAAAATATGGATATACTAGTTTCGTGTATCTGATAACGTTCGGAAATTGTCATTAATTATTATGTTAAAGAAAGGACGTAGCTTTTACAATTAAACTTTGCCAGTCTTGATTTTTATCCTCGTGTCGTGGATCAAATGACTGCCTAGTTGAAGTGAGTTTGTTTCTATGTGGATGCGAATGATTGATGGCTTGACCTGGTATACATGTTTAGTGGGGACGTGATCGACTGGAGTTGTTCACATCCCAATGCTTGAGTTTTAGAGTAATCTAATCTTTTATTTAAAGGGTTATGTTTTGAAATGTATCTCCCGCGATGGTAATACGCGGTATTAACTTAGAGAATGAGCAAAATGGTCAACAGCTCAGTTAGTCACAGAAGCGTTGGTAAGACGGTTGCAGCACATTCCTCCCTCAACTACTTTATAAAATATACCACTATTCAGTTGCCATTCAGCTGGTATTAGCAAGTGAGTGAAAGTAAATTAGTGTCAATTTGTCAAATAAATTTGAGTAGTAATACCAAGTTGAGGTATTTCTAGGAAACTGTGGTTCATTTAAGTTTATAGAATATAAGGTAAGTTTGGTTTATGTATTATAATTATTATTTTAAAGTGGGTGTTATACCTTCCAACTAGCCCAGACACAAGGAAACACACACGGTTTAAATAATAAAACTAAAATAACTCAGAGCAGCGAGTATCCCTCTTTCTCTGGGTCGGAGACACAAATTTGAGTCGACCTTAACAAATGTTAAATAAATGAGACTACGCAAGTATATCACACGCCGTACAAATAATTAGTTGATTCTCTTAAAACTACTTAGTCAGGTGCATACCACACACACAAACTCACTCCTCAACACTAAATACTGAGGCATTGCTATATCAGATGCCTCCTCAGCAGCGACTTTAAAAACAGAACGCCATCTCATTAGACACTGAATTGGGGAACAGTTGTTGATGATTTAAATATTCAGTCATATGCAAAGTACGGTACAGTAAAAAATAACCTCAAAGGCGCAGGTAGAATTCACCGGACAAAAAATATTTCGGATTCATTAAATTTGCCAATTGTTGTATATTTACAAACATTCCCATGTTCAGCATACGAGATGGCCCATGTTATAATTCCAAAAATATTTTTTTCATCCCTTGGCGTAACGGTGGGTCATTTATAAAACACTCTCACACAAAAGTTTTAGGTAATTCTTAGAGGATAATTGACCAAACTAAACGGTTTTCATCCTGCGTCTATTGAGGGTGGTATGAATTTTGTTCTCAAAAAGCTCCAGTTCCCCAGAACTTTAATCAATGGACTGTGCTATTACGAAAATTTACGGATATAAGTTTTTGGTTCTTATGCGAAGAATTGTATGAACTTTGAATGGATTCGATTTTTCACATATTAAGAAAGCAAAAGCCATATTTCACATTTTGAAAAAGGCCCACTATTTCCCCACCCTTGGCCCAATATTGCCCATTAACATACACGACCGACATTTAGATTGGCTTTATTTCCTGTATAAGTTTAAAAGTGATTGGTGGTAGTTATCGTGTCAACAGGAAAGTGAGATATATGGTTGGTTCCTGAGTTTAGGGGCTGCGACATCGCGGTCATGTAGTCCCGTGTACTATGGGTGTTAGTAGAATCTGTCTGATAATCTGTGATAATTGTGATGGCTGTATTAGTGTGTGCTATCTGTAATTCAGGTAAGGAATGCTGACGATGATTTCAAGTAGTTCTTACTTTTGCTACCAAATGTTACCGTCAACACCACCTAGCTGTGAACTTGGCTACTAGATGCCACCACAACCGGCACCTTCCGGCGAACGATGGAATGTAATAAAGCGTTAAACAAATACACCTAACCATTGCATCTAATGAAATCTACCAAAAACAAGCAATTTATATTGAATTTGCCGCTTATTACCAAAGTCAACAACACGTCGCCAATAGTTACATAGGTTACTAGAAGATTATAAAACAAGATGTTCAGTAAAGAACATATAGCCTACTTTCTCCTAAATGCATGAGCATTGTTATAACTCTTTGTTCTTATCAAGATGTATAATTGAATGTTGGTTGTAGTAACTTGTTGAAATACAACGTGTTATACGGTTATTAAACATAAATATGAGGTGCCCTTTGCTCTGTACAAAATTTCATTCGATTCGGTTTCGCCGGGTTTGAATTAATATGGAGAATCGATTTGTACACATGCATGGCCGCTATCTGCAAACTATTGGGCTGATGACATTGCAGTTCAGTCAAAAGATGCTCCCCACAAAAAAGTATGTTGTTGCAAAATTCGGTAGCGATCAAATAATTAGGTTGGACGTAATTTGATTTAAGCTTTTAAAATGTGGGTGGCCGCCAATCCGTTTCCGTCAAGATGGCGGCGATATAAAACATGACCCTGAGTTGCCCTTAGATAATGCTACCTCTGTACCCAATTTCATTCAATTCGGTTTTACCGTGATTCAATTGGTAGGGGGGATCGATTTGTACACATAAATGGCCGCTATATGCAAACTATTGGATTGATGACCTTGTAGCATGGTCAAAGAACGCTTCTAACACAAAGGTATGCTGTTGAAAAATTTAGTAGATATCAGATGATTAGGTTGGTCGGAATTTGATTTGAGCTTTTAACAATTGGGTGGCCGCCATTACGTTCCCGTCAAGATGGCGGCGATATAAAACCTGACACTGAGGTGCCCTTTGCTAATGCTACCTCTGCACCTAATTTCGTTCAATTCGGTTTCACCCTATTTGAATAGATAGGGGAAATCGATTGCACACATTGATGACCGCCATCCGCAAAGTATTGGACTGATGACCTTGTAGTTTGGTCGAAAGATTCTTCATACATAAAGGTATAATGTTGCAAAATTTGGTTTAAGCTGTTAACATTTGGGTGGCCGCCATTACGTTTTTGTCAAGATGGCGGCGATATAAAACATGACACTGAGGTGCCCTTTGCTAGTGCTACCTCTGTACCAATCTTCGTTCAATTCGGTTTCACCGTGTTTGAATAGATAGGGGGAATCGATTATCACACATACATGGCTGCCATTCGCAAATTATTGGGCTGATGACCTTGTAGTTTGCGTAGGGATTAATATACATGTCACGTTCTTAGTTTGCTTTCAACTTTACCTTTTTGTTGACAGGACTTCTAGGGGGAACCCTGGGTATTAGCTATGGTGTGTTTTCCATCCAGGAGGGTTTACTATTAGATAATAATGGAATAACCATTTAAACCCCTCCTAGAATTAGGATAGGGATCTGATTGTTTTAATACATTCGGGCAAAATTTTACTTAAGCGTGGGATATCTTTTTTTAGATTTTCTTTCCAACAAATGTGTTCTTCGGGTTGGTTCCTAAACCAACCTCTTCCAACACCCGATACTACCTGAGATTTATTTTCTCGTGCCTGAGCTAGTCAGAAGACACATCTGATTCTCTTGCTGTATAATCTGTTGGAAAGGGGTCTCATGGCGACTATCTTGGGTTCGTAGTCCCATGATACTCCGGAC
This sequence comes from Meconema thalassinum, assembly GCA_946902985.2. Lineage (NCBI taxonomy): Eukaryota > Metazoa > Arthropoda > Insecta > Orthoptera > Tettigoniidae > Meconema > Meconema thalassinum. Next base: position 111,924,775 of record OX336397.1, on the reverse strand, counting down.
TAACGGGCTTAATATATATATAGACAGATAAATGAATGAATTATGATTAAACTTTTGAACTGACGGGGGTATAGGAGTCTGGGGGATGTGAAACGTGGCAACATAGTACCCATTGCAATAGTTAGCTTTCTAATAAAACTGGGACAGTGCCCACATATAGACATATGGAATATCCACATATTACAACCTTTAGCTACAAAATACACTAGTGTCCAAAAGTTAACCATAATCACTAAACGAGGCCATACTGCCTGATAGTAAAGTCAGACGGATGCTGAACAAACGGAAGCTGAATCACTCACCATATGTCACACGACTTGTCAAAAAAAAAAACACTGTCAGAAAGGTTTTGATAGCTAGGGTACACATTTGATAACGACTAACAAAACTTGGCAATGTCATCCACAACAAAATATGCTGTTAATAGGGTGTATGGTTACCCCTAACGGTCCGGCCACACATTCTTCGCCGCGACGTGGCATGCTCTCTATCAGATGGTCTAAGAGCTCGAGTGGCAGTCGATCCCAGTCCTCCGAAAGGGCGATGCGAATGTCTTGGTGGGTTCTTTGATGGAGGCTGACGGGATGCAATTCGCCTTCCCAATGCATCCCAGGCATGTTCTATAGGATTCAGATCCGCAGACGTCGCTGGCCCGTACATGCGATGAGTGTCTTCCCAAACCAGAATTTCATCCACCACAGCAGCGCGTCACGGTCGGTCATTATCGTCCATTAAGAGGAAGTCTTGACTAACCGCACCTCTGAAGAGTCGAACATGTGGTCTCAGTACCTCATCCCTGTATCTCCGAGTGCTCACAGTGTTCCTCGGACCACTCTTGAAGATGTGTAGGTCCGTACGGCCATTCAACATGATGCCGCCCCATACCATGACGCCACCACCACCATACTGGTCCCGTTCGACGATGTTCCTGTGGTTGTATCGGCTAGCCGGTTCTCTCCAGATTAATGTGCGACGGGAATCGTTCTGCAAACTGAAGCGGGATTCATCTGTGAAGAGCACATGCCTACATTAATTCATGGTCCAGTTTCGACGTTGACGGCTCCACAGTAAACGGGCCTGTCTCTGTGATGGAGTGAGCGGGACGCACACCGCTGGACGTCTGGCAAACAGCCCTGCTGTTCGGAGCCTCCGGTTGACAGTTTGCCGGAAAACGGCAACGCCTGAGTTGGCTGCAAGCTCCGCCGACTATTGCCTTGCAGGAGCACTGAGATTTCGTCCGGTGGTTAAGGGCAGATATCGGTCCTGCATTGGGGTGGTTACTCTTGGACAACCTGGTACTAGCCTACGACTAACATCTCCATCAATGATACGGGGACTTCGGTCTATGTCTGGCCTGCTTCAAGGCAGCCGAGTATTCTACCCTGCAAAACTGGGTCCAAATGGCGTCGTTGAGCCATTATGTTGTCACGTTCACCACGAGACTACACTCCGCACACTATAACAGGGCAAACACGACTGAGGGAATATGGGCCGCAGGCACTGGCTGTGTTTACCTTTCCTATACAGAGCAAACACGTTAGATTGGTAGGTGTATATGTCGTGCGATGTGCGGTCTATTTTCTGTTGCCGTGCTTATTCTTAACTTAGGCTTAACTTTTGGACACTTGTGTATAACCGACTCAAAACTTTGTGGCTCCAATTAGTCTAGCTATACAAATATGTTTTGAATTTGCTCAGAATAATAATGAATTAATAACGCTTTATTAACTAAAAGTGTGGAAATGAGTGAGATTCATTTTGTAGCCGAAGGTTTAACACCCCCTTTAACAAGTAGGTCCGTGAAGAACTATACAGCCTATTTCTATATATCCTACTTATGTTAATTGCCTCTATCAAAATACAACATTTCTGTTTGATTGCTATCATAGATTAATAGATATCGAGTACCGTCTAAATATTTCGTATAGTGGCTATGTTGCATTTTAAGTAGGCTATAGAGTTATCTCCTATTAGATGACGATTTTTGCGTAGGCTCATTATTCAAACGTTCACCTCGATCGCATGATTAATACACAAGAAATAAAAACTTAATTTAAAAATCGCGCACAGCCGCCATATTGAGGTTGTGTGAACAATTGAACCAAATTAAATGCAAGTGCATTACTATGTGTATAATCATTTACTGTACCATATTTCACTGCGCTCAGATGGTTAAATCGCGAGGAAAAGTCTATTAAAATATGGTCACTTTCGCTTGGCCGCCATCTTCGTTTTGTAGTTAACAAGTTTTTGAAGGTGTCATAGGTAAATTTCAAGTAGTGCCCTTTATCAACTAACAAAATTTCAGGGTGATATCGGTTATAATTTCGGAGATATAGAATGCTAAATAAATGTTTCGCACAGCCGCCAACTTGAGGTTATGTAAACAATTGAACTAAATTAGATGCCAGTGCATTGCAATGTGTACAAACATTTGCTGTACCAAATTTCATTGCGTTTGGATGGTTAAGTCGCGAGAAAAATCTATTTTAAAGTTTCAAATTCGATTGGCCGCCATGTTCGATTTGTAGTTATCAGGTTTATGAAAGTATCATAAATAGACTTCTAGTAGTGCCCTTTATCACCGCACAATATTTGAGGGTGATATCAGTAACAAGTTCGGGGATATGGAATGCCAGTGAAATATTTCGCAAAGCCGCCATGTTGGATTGGTGGGATGTAATTGAAAATTTGAAGGGCACGGTCGGGGTCGGCCGAAATTGTATTATGACCTTACTGAGCCGTTTAGAACTTATTGGGACGCACACACACACACACACACACACACGGACGAACACATATACACACACACTGACAAAAGGTGACCTCATTAGCTTATTTTTCATAAATATACTAAACATTGGAAAAGCCTAAAAATTCCTATCAACATGGGAAACGATGAAGATGAGCACAAAGAAAGAAACAAAATTTGAAAAAAATTGCACAAATAGTTACGACTTGAATTTTAAACATTTTAAACTCTGCTTCAATTAGGACGTGTTTGTTTTTTGGAAATGTATATAAGTGTTGTGCACGATCTGAGCACGGTTATAATAATAACATCGTTATCGTTCTGACTCATTAATCTATATGTTCACTCTTAAATCAAAGAGAGCACAAAAACTCACAACGTTAGTTATACAGGTATACCATACTGTAATTTATATCTCTATCATACATAGTGAATATATATTCAATTTAACAACTTCCAATGAACCAAGTCTTCGTATTGTGCCCGTTAGAGGAGGTTATCTGGTTCACCACCGACCGAGCGTCGCTTCCCAGATGACCCCTTCCTCGAACACATACGGCCGAAGAGGATCGGAGTACACTCCTTGAGGGGCTATTGCGGCACAAGACTCCTCGTCTCAATAGGGATCAGGTTCCCATCATAGCATAAGTCAAAGACACCCCATGGAAAATGCACCCACGAAAGTAAACAAACAAACTACTAAATTAAAATCCAGGCTTAAGTAAAATTCATGAAATGATTTATTCAAATACCAAACCCCTAGCCCACCATCGGAGGGTAATAATCGGCTAATCCACTGAATAACTTAAAAAAAGAAAAAAAAGAAACAATCCCTAACTCTAATGAATTAACCCTCTCGACTGGTCCTAAATACATAACCAAAACAATAGCAAGGCTTGGGAAGTGGTACTAAATAACCCAAACTCAATGTACAATAGCAAAAGCATGATATTTCGAAGTGAAACATCTGGTAAACAAACAGTCAATCCATGACAGAAAAATCTAAAATAAGCTGTGACCATCCCGTATTTACATTTAAATTTACATAATCGAAGCTAAACCTGATTTTAACTGACCTATGGCGAGAAGCATCCACGGTATAACAAAACTGAACAAATGTTTAAGTGTGATTAACAGTCATCATTTACAACACAAATATATACAGCAACTGTACAACAAGATCTACAAAGTAGAAGAAAGTTGGGTAACAGTTGGGTAAACGAATCACAATAAATAAATATGACACACACAATAGCATTATCATTAATCCTGCCTACAACACAATGGTTACTCTTTGTTTCCATTGGTCATCTGAATGTGTACATAAGAAACCGAAAGTACTGTCCGATAACAGTTGAACTCACTAAGCTTCACAGCCCACGAGTTGAAAACTCTAGGTAACCAGTGATCTCTGTCCGTCGATAATGTCAGCTGCTAAAATATTACTCCAAGGAATACACCTGGCAAGCTCAGTGCAATGGTCAGCAAGATTGCAATTGTCGATCAAAAATTAACAGTCGATTAACAATTAACGAGTATTTTAACAGTCGTTTTAAATAAAGTAGATTTCATGATTTAATCTGTGATTATTAGTTTATAATCGCAGGTTTAAGAGTGCATTAATTATGACGATTGACCAAATTGCAAGGCTTCCTAAATAAGTGGACTACCACTTGCGTACAGCAAAGTACTCTCGAACTTCACTACTCCGAGCTATCAAATGCTCAAAAAACCATACTATCAGTAACCTGCCTGGCTCAATGGCTCTAGCAATAACATATTCGGCTAGACTTGTGACATGACAGAGGTCTACCGGCCTTCACAAAACATGGGTACCACCCCTAACATCGTGTAACAACACGGCAACAAAACATTTACATCATGTGAGAAAAATATAGCCTTAAGAAAAAACTGTCAATAGCGCCTAAATGCAACTGAGATTGTTTCAACAAAATAACATTAGAACATTCCTCGCTTACAACATTTGCGAGTATCATAAATATAACTGGGACTAAGCTGTCACATTGTATCCTCGTATTTCAAAGCATTGCTGTTACTTTGACCAAATTACAATACAAGCCTATAAAGCTGGTTCGTCTAGAAAAATCCCTTCTACAGAACTGTTAGCAATCAATTTGTCAAGTGCCAATGGTCTCATTTGAGATCTGGTTTGGCATCACTGTGGCGTGACTTTGGGTACACCTGTACCGCTAGTATACTACCTTCACGCACTAGCCTCACTGAATGAGTTTCATTGGCAAGCAGTACAATCTAAAATGTTCGTTTCTTGACGTATTTGGGTTCACAAAATATTGTCCTATACGTGACCCTTCATTTGCAGTTCATAATAAATACAATTCATAATGCTAGTAACGTTGTAATATAATATAAAAAGATATCAACCTAGATGGGCTTGCCTTAGCAATGCAAAGAAGATTTAACGAGAGATATTCCTCCCTTAATAATGTCTTTGACAGATATGTCACACACTGCGGGATGTGAAAATTATAATTTCCTGCAATCAAAGCACGTTAAAGAAGTCAATAAACATTCTTATCATCTAAACCTATCGTGTTAACTAGAAATGATGCGTGTTGAGTGTGAATCGGGATTATGAGTATTCAAAGATATTCCACTCCTTCACACTGATATTAGATTCAGCTCGAATCACGTGGTCTTCTTGCCACTACGAAAACTGTATTTACAATAACTATAAAGTGAATGGGCAAGCTCTCCCATTAAATGATACCCTGTCAATGGCGTTCTAACATTATACAAAAATTGGGAGCTTCAAAAGTGAAAAATATCAGCAACAGCTGATTCAAAGATAAATTACTGCTACTACAAAAAATGACACAATAGTTTTCCATGATGTGGACATCATTATTACAATGGTGCACCGTGGGTAAACACACTGTTCTGGTTACTAACTCTATGCTTTGGAAACGAAACATATCGTCGTTCGTGAAAAGTGAAAATACCATAGATGGTACTAAAAAGAAGAGCAACTAAAGTACCCTACCTATATTACTGAAAATCAGAGTTACGGTCGCTAAACTAATCCACCAAGAACCATCACTTTACAAATGGACATTATATCATGACTCACGGCGTCTGTTGATCACCTCATCCACAAAGGAATAAATCTGAGGGGTAATTTCCTTCCATAAGTGTTCGGGCGAAAACTTCCATCGCTCGTCCTCAGACATCTTTATCCACTCTTCGGCTTCCATTTTATCGTGCTGCTCGGATGTTCGATACCTCTCCCATCAAGTAGCTTACGCCATCATCGACTGCATGGTGAACGGTGATGAAGTTCTCAGCACGTGGCGATACTCTGACATATTGTAGGCTATGTAGTTTCGACGATGAGACACTGCTTCTATAGTAGTTTTAATAAGCAACACTGCTGTTACACTTATAATTGCAGACTATGTTTCAATAAATGGCCTTGTCTGCGGCACAGAGTTTAATAGACACAGCACGTGTCTGCTCACTTCGACGATCACTGTTAGTGAAAATAGCAATCACATTTCATCTGCGACATCTTGTGCTTATAAATCACGACTTTGCACAGCTCGGATATTTCTCATGTTATTCACACTGTTATTAAATGAAGCACTTTGCAACATTGATGATTCACATAATTTACACTTAGTAAATGGCACAATATTCGGCCATGCTTGGTCTGGAAAAAATGTATCCATGTGCAAGATCACAATCGTGGATATTTTAATATTTCCTTCGGGAAATAGTTCACTCACTTCAGTAAAATACCACACGGTAATCACTAGCACGTATCGAGCTTAAAATATACTTGATGTCTTACGATTTTCACAAGGATGTAATCCATAATTGCTTCTATTATCGGTCAATTAGACCGGACTAGTAATGGCCTCGGCGTGCTACACTCGCACGCAACAGTTAGAGGAGCGAATTCTTCACGGAAGCAGGTATACCGGCTTAGTGAAAAGTGAAGTCGTTGAGCGATTCTGGACATTCCTTCTGCATATCCGCAGGGTAATACCGTTGTCTCAAACGTAAAATATATATATTGTTATGCCATTTCCAACTGGCAAATTAAGCAGAACTACTGTAGATTATATATCCAAATATGCACATTAAAGAATACATTCTTTATTCATGACAAATAAATATTAGCAGCTTCTTGACGAAATCAAAAGTGCGTCTGCGTCTTCCTAGATGCGTTCAAAAATTCTTCCACATAGAATTTCAACATTAGCATAACAATTATCACTAGCATGAGCGAATACGGGCTCATTATAACCCATGTTTCGTGGGTAATAGCTATTGATGTTCCTTTGCTTAAACAAAATTGCCCATTTTCGACCTTCATACATTGTGATATGCTCAAATAGCCAACAACGCATACCAAAGATCATGGAATAAATCCGTCACTCTTCGTTATAAACGTGCCTAGAGATGAAGCCGCCTCAGGCTATGTGGCACTTCTGCCAACACAAAGCGAGAAATGGCATCTTAATATGTACTATATCGCACGTAAACCAACGGTATTGCTTGCAAAAATAAAAATTATTGTTATATGTCTGCGTAATATGAAATATAAATGCATCTCCAATAAAATACTTGGTGGTTTTTAAAAAGATACATGACAGTCAATTACATCCAATGTTGTAACACATTTGCTAAAATTAGTTCTGTCACGGCTCTATCGCCTTAATTTAGCCTTCTTATGAATTAATTTATTATTATATACTTATGCTGCTAAGTTCATATACCATCATCTACATGCCCACTGCTTTTTTAATGAGACTTCCATAACCTCACTCATTGACCACGATTGCTACCCGCTCCCTCTCCCCTCCCTCCCCCCACTCTCTCTCACTGCTACTCATGGCTAAGCAACAATTTCATTGAAACAGAATCGAGTGGACAAATGCGAACAGGACATTTCATTTCGAACTTAGCGATTGCTGCAACCAAAAAATCAACAAGAAAGAAAAGGGCATTGCAAACTTTATCTTTATTCAAACATACGGGACTGTATGACCCAGAATGCTTGAACATGGACAAGAAGGGGTAACTCACCAATTTGGAATTTTAAAAAACGAAAAATCTTCCCAGTCATTGACAACTAAAACATTGTGTCTTAAATTGGGAGTAAAGTGAAGTCAATAAAGGAAAGCAACGCAAAGTGCAAATATGAAGGAATACTGGGCAAAGAAGAAAGCCAACAGAGTTAGGAACCACGTGGTCCAAGGGGCCTCAACGAACCAAGGAGAAGGGAGGAAGGATCAATCAATTACAGAATACGTGATGATGCTGATTTGTCCCATCTCACTAACAGTTGTTAACACATCAGAGCACGTAATTATTTACACTCCAAGCAATATATATCAATACAGGGTCACTGTAACGCAGACAGTTCTTGTGACGTATGAAATGTGTTCAACAAAAGAAGATCAGAGGATGGAACCCAATCAACACAAGGCCGCATTCACCATTTCGAAACACAACCCAAAGAATGCAAACAACTCCCACCGATCGGTATAGGGAAAGCGTTGATGAGTGACAATTAAGAAACCTTAGTACTAAAATTAATTAAATAATTAATTAATTAATTCGTTGACAGAACTGCCACAGCGCAGCATTTCAGCAAGCGATCCGCGCACTCCATATAAAGTGTCTTCCCCCTGACGCATATAATGCTATCGAAATTAAACAAGAAAAAGAGTAGATACCAGGTTTCTAACTTTTGTTAACGTAGTTTTGCTTTTATTGATTATGCCTCATTTTGCTCGAGTCCTCACCCCCATGTAATTTTGATTCCGGCGAGAAGCAAATCCTAGTTACACCTTTGAGTACATTCGAAGACAACGGTAAAGTACAACAATCTGTTCCAACTATAGTGCCCTGAGATTCACAGTAGAGCCGTAGAATCGGGGGTCAAAAGCATTCGGTAAAACCCATTCCAAAACGTTTCAAATCGAATAATACCGGTTCTATCTTGTTGTTTCTTTATCTTTAAAATTTATCAAACGAAATGTGCAGGTTTGGTTAGTAATGAGACCACACCTCCTGTTCTAGAATCCAACAGCCGCCATTGCCTTATGCACTATCCATTTATGTGACTTTTTATTTCGCCTTTATTGGTAAGATGAGCCTTATGATTTTACTTCAGGAGGAAATAAAGATTGTTCAATTTAGACTCCTGGTTTTTCTTTAGGTTCGTATTAATTTGAAACTTGATTTGTTCAGTTTTATTTAAAAGTTGCTCGCCTACCATTAATGTAAATTCCCCACTCCAGGTTATTTATATTGCGTCTCCTTTAGGGCTACTTTTAATTAGTTTGTTTCTCATCATCACCACTTTCAAATTTTGAAAATCTATATAAAAATGAATGTTTCCTGATAGTCTGTTTGTTTGTGCCGTATATTGGTTATATACCATAAATCCGATTGCGATAAAACTCAAATGAGCTAATATGCACACTCCCGCAAAGGTTTCTGAATTAGTAAATTAATGCTAAAATAAGTGGGCCGCGAGCAGTATCAACAAATGAGTTTTGACGAGCGAATCGTTTCAACAAAGTCCCGCATGCGTTCATACATCATTTGTCCAATTGCGATGACACTTTGGTGAGAGTTAGTGCACAGTCTTGCAAATATTTTTGAATATAAAATCCATTTTACAATAGGTGGCGCGCAAATAGTTTCGACAAATGTGGCTCACCCACGCATCGGAAAACTTTTTGATTAATTCATACACGCACCAGACAGAAGACGTAGGGTATCCATATGAACATCAATAAAGAAAATTAAGATACAAGAACTTTCTTTCTGCCATTAGCTTCGCAATATAATTTGTGTTGAAACATTTCATAGAGAAGCTTGGTTGATAACTGCGACACCGATGGTTTGAGACACAACGAATCACAAGAAATTCGATAGGAGGATAGCGTAGATGTTACTCCAAAAGTCAATGAAAATGTTAGATGTCGATGCCGGACAAAAACGTGGAGATTAACTAACAAACATAAATAGTTAGTTAGTTATTGTTGTTTTAAGGGGTGGAACTACAGGGTCATCTGCCCTAAACATAATTAATCATATTGTAACCATTCAGTTTGGTTACAGAGCTCACCTTTGAGGTTAGGAAAATGGCTGCATTTTGCTGGGCATAGCAGGGAGTGTTGAGCCTTGTGCCAACTTGGAACTCTATGGATCCAGAAAGAGGTGGCAGGTGGCTTTGCCAATGGCAGGTTTAATTATGTTCTTAGGACGATGGTGTATTGATTTGATTGCTGGTTGTTGAAATGAAGGATGGTAATATTTTTTTTATGTCTGGGGGAGTGATTTATTTAGTCTATGAAAATGTGTGGAGAGGAATCTGAAATGTTGTGCTCTATGATAGTAGGTTTGTTGGGAATGGTGATGTCATGTATTATTCATGATCAGATGTTCTATGGAAAATGTCATGAAGAGGAAGGAGAAGAAGAAGGAAGAAGATAGATCTACTTATTAGAATGAATGGATGTCATGTCAGAGATGCAGGTATTGGAAGTTGGTTTACATGTACACAAACGAGTAATAAAGGCATTGCATTTTTCATATTCCTCGCGTGTCCAACGCTATCACGGGCCCCATAACCCCAATAACCTCAACTTAGCGCTATCGATAAAGGGAGTAGTAAAGGTACAATAGGAATATCGTCAAGCCAAGTAATACGATGGACAAAGTAAACGTACAATCGTGCATGGAACAGTGTAGTTTGGCAGAGAAGGATAAGCACCAGACTAGTGAAGTCTCGGAGGAACTAGTTATTATGCAGTAGGATGGAGTTACCAATAGAAGTTGGGACAGCAGTAGTTGTAAGGATAACGATAGGGAATTGAACCGTAAATTACTCCAAATGTTACTGTGTAAAATGAAAGGTATTAAGCAGCAGGTAAAATCCGTGAATGAGAAGCTTGATATAATAAATGATAAGCTTGATTCAATAGATGATTTAATTGAAAAGAAGCAGGAAAATAAGAGGGGTGGGGGAGCGCAAGAAAGCAGGTGATATGGAAGAAACTGAAAGAGAGGAAGCAGGTGAAAGAAAGGAAAAGGTTTAAGAGAAAGGAGAAACGGTTAAGGAAGAAGGTGAAACGGAAGAGCGTAAGAAAGCAGGTGATATGGAAGAAACTGAAGGAGAGGAAGCAGATGAAAGAAAGGAAAAGGTAGAAGAGAAACAAGAAACGGATAAGGGATAAGGTGAAACGGAAGAGCGTAAGAAAGCAGGTGATATGAAAAAGGAAGCAGATGAGATAAGAGGACAAGGTGGAGGAAAGCGTGAAGGGCAAGATAGAAGAGGAGGAAGACTTCATACAGGAAGAAGATAAGGAGAAGAAGAAATGGTGGAAGTCAAGGTGGACGAAGAAAAGGATGAGATGTAAGACGAAGAGAAAGGAGTTGTTGAATACTATGAGACAGACAAGAAAGAAGATGAGAAAAATGAGGAAGGGAAGGAGAGAGAAACGGTGGCGACGGAAGATGAGGAGTACGAGGCACTGCGCCCGAACTCACCAATCAGTACCTATATCCGCTGCACTGTAAAGGATTGCAGACACGTAACTACCCAGCTCACAAACTTACCATTGTCTGCTAAGTAAAAATTGGGAATTCCAGGAACACACAGGGTAGATCTATAAAAGAAAATAGTACTACCAGCGTAGGTACAAATTTCTACTATCATTTACATTTGAGCAAATCGAGAAACTCCAATCTCGAGGGGTGATAAGGTCTGTCTATAGTGAGCGCCTGTATCTTACCTAGCAGTACTATTTTTCGGCGATGACAAAATGAAAACGATGTCAGCTAAGATAAAAATTGGCTGATTCGCTAAGCCGTTTATTGTGCTAAGAAAAAAATACAGACATATACTGACTGCCTGTCTATCAATAGTGTCTACCTGACACTGCAATAAATAAACTCAAAATAAACTAAAACGTGGCAATAATATAACATGTCCTGAAATTGAAGATTGGAGAATTCGGTACTCCATTTAAATATGAGAAAGATTATGAAACGGCGTGATTTCAAACATTACCCTATATTATACATTCCGTTTCAAATTGAACCGTAGTTCCACATCTAAATATGTAAAATAAAAATTTACTCAGTATTAAATATATTCATATATACAATAATTCGTGGTTCGCACAAATATACACTTAATTGTGTAGAAGTGATTAAATTACCTATAATACAAATGAGTCTTTACCACTCAACTTCCGTAACAAACACCGTAACTCTATCGGTTGAAAGTATAAATACTAGTCTGAATCAATAGAACATAGGTGACAAACATTTAAGTTCAGCACTGTTCTTACTTTGTCTTCTTCCATTTGATCATTAAATCTCGAAAAATTCCTGAAATGCTTTGCTTGGCTTACATTTTCTTTGACAAACGTGAATACTCGAAGTGCATGGCATTTGACCTTCATTACACACTTCTCTTCCAAAATTATACAACAATCACATTATTTCTTAAACACCCTGTACAGAACTTTCCTCGAATACACTTAAACAATGTCGCATTCGCTGTGATCAAAACTAGAAAAACGAGACTCCTCAGTCTCCTTTCGTGAAAATACGTAACTCATTTACGTCTACTATTCCTTTCTTGCACGGTATTCCAAATCTAAACTCCCATTTGAGGGCATTTTCTTACTCAATGCAAAGAAAATTCGTAACTTTATTAAATATCCACGTCCATTGTGAATATTGTTCAAGAAACAAACTTTAACAACCTCCTCTATCCTTATACAAAATTTCATCGTGCCTGTAACTTCACTTCTGTAATTACCTTCTGTACAGTTACTTTTATCTCACCGCGTGATTTAACTTTCTTAACTCCTTTTCAGGTATTTAGATTCAGTTTTTCATTATTGCAACTTTCAAAGAATTATCAGCAAGAATTCATATTTAATAAATGATATAAGTGTGTCTTCCTTTCGTGAAAATATTTAAGCCTTAACTATCTTCGTGGAATATTTGTTTAACAAATTTATCTAGGCTTTTTAATGCTCTAAATGTTTTATTGGACATATATATATAAAGGTTCTTGAAATATCTTTGTTACTAGGAAATATGGTTTATCACGTTACAGCATAGTTCTACATATCTATCTGTTTCATTACAGTGAATTTGGTATTCATTGGTTTAATTATCTATCAAGTATTTGAACTATCTTTTATCAGATTTTGTGTCGTGTAACAATTCAATTTTGTTCACAATGGTTAAAATAAATTTCTGACACTCGAATCAACATCATGAGTTGTCGAAATATTTGACACTTCGTGACATAGCTTTTTGAATATACGGTACTTAAATTGTTCAATATACGTTCCATCGCTGCGCATAAAACAGACTTATTTAATTTAACGCAAGTATCTATAATTCTAAACGATTTTATATTGAAATGATTTTAACGTTAAGAACTGCGATACGCAAATAAAATTTCGTCCAAATGACGGAAATTTTCAATGACAAAAAATAATGACTCCTAAGAAAATACGAAATATACTAGATCAAAATCTACACAATTTTAAATACAATGAAAAAAATTATATGGTTGGTCAATTAGGATAAACACAGAACATGGCTACAATTCTACCAAATATAAATCAATCTCTTCTCTACCTTCAGTTGAAGACGGTCTCAGAAGTACCATGTCTCGTCTGGCAAGCCAAATGTGTGTGTGAGCCGCCCACAGCTATGCGGACCGGTTGTGACGGGGCCTGCTGGACATCTCTCCCAGAGGAACAAGGTCGGTGACATAATCGGGCTAGCGACCTCGCCGTGAAACAGCATGTCTCTTCCGCACTCCCTCGCTCGTCTCCCGCACGTTGTCCGGATCTTCTTACGATACCCCTTCACTGCGCCGACATCGCTTCTCAAGGTTGAAATTCGTTTGTTTTATAAAAGTCTTTGAGAGTATACTGGATCTATATGAACTCGTGTTAGGATGTAGAGATTTGTCCTGCATTTCTGCGCATCGCGTAGATGTTCCGCTGCGCCGTCCATGTTGTGGAATTCTGGATTCAAATCTTCATTTTTGTAGCTTCTACTTCCCTTTAATGTGCACCTTAGCACGTAGTCATACTCATTTTAATGATTACACTGGTACAACTTCCCCGTTGCCAATTCACGAACTGCATTCTGTATAATTTCCAAGTATGAGCTAAATTGTAGAAATAATGAAGCTCTTCTGTAGAAGTGAAACGTTTGCATCTGTCTGCATGCGATGTATAATAGCTTCGTTTTTGAAATACTGTAATATCAAGCTGTGTTTCAAAATCACTGGTCTATATGCTGTGCTGGTCTGCGTTAGAATGTTCCTTGCTCTGCAAGTCACAGCCTTCTGTACTCCACACTCGTCCTCTCCACTTTCGTAATGCGTAGCACTATTCTGAAAAACTACTTGTTTCTCCACTCACGGTCTTGTCTCGTCGCGATCTGAATTTGGAAAGAACTCCTCGTCCTTGCCCTCTGTGTACGGCAAGTTCCTCGCTCTGCCTCCCCTCTCGCGGTGTGACGTAGCTCCATAAACTTCTCCTCACTCAGTGTGTCATCAACCTTGATCCCTTCTCTCCCTGCATGACGTTTCTCTCACTCCTCGTCTGGCGTGACGCACTCTTACAATGTAGGCCTCCCTACACTCAGATAATAAATATACAACCATATTTAAATCGTTCCTTCTTGCCTTCCGTAATTGTTTAATTATAAATGATGCATAGTATTACACTATTTCAACTTAGGTTTTCCATATCTCACGAATTTTGAGGAATAAAAGATTTTAATTCGTTCTTTTATTTTTCCTGGGTCACAGTTCATATCCCGTCTGGAACTTCGGTATTGGCCTGAAATAAATTCGGGCGCAATTCCCCGTTGCCAATTTAAAGTAAAGTATAGCCTGTACTTTCTTTAATAACGGTTTCTCTGTTCTTGGGACTGAATTTATTTATTTACTGAATCTTTGGGTAAAATCTCTTTAATTTGGAGTGGTTAAATTTTCCAATGGATCTGTTGTCTTCAATCCTTACGATATTGTAGCAATTGTTACCGTAGACTGTATCTACGTTGAAAGGACCCCTAAAAAGGCTACTGAACTTGATGTACACCTTCTTACTTTATCCAACGTTTCCTGATCTTCTGTGTCCGTCTGGATAACGTTAATTCTTACATTATTTTCAGGAGTCGGATGTCTGGAAAGAATATCTGCCAGTAGGTTGTCTTTTCCAGGAACATGGACTATCGTGGCATCAAATTGTTGTAAAAACATAGTCCACCTGGTCATCCGATCGCTTGACAAGTCGGACTTAAACATGAACTCCAGTGCTTTGTGATCCGTTCTGATTATAATCTTGTGTCCCAGCAATAATTTTTTCCATTGTTGTAGGGCATTTATGACGGCTAAAGCTTCAAGCTCCGTCGTGAAATAATTTAAGTCGTGCGTGCATAACTTCCTGCTGCTGAAGGAAATATAGTGATGGTTGCCGTCTTGATCCTTCTGATACAAGACTGCGCTAATACCAATTCGTGAGGCGTCAGTTTCTACTATGAATGATCTTTCGAAGTCTGGGTATTCTAATTTGATGTTGTTTTTGATCATTTCCTTTGCTTGAATAAAGGCATTCTCGGCAGCTGCATCCCATTTCCATCAATTGTTTTTCTTCAGGAGCTCATGTAGTGGAGCCATAATTTCTGAATACCGTGGGCAATGACTACTGAAGAACTGGCAAAGACCCGCAAAAGCTCGGATGTCTTTGATCTTCTTGGGTTTGGGAAACTTTAATATTGCTTCTATCTTGTCCTCATTCGGGTGGTAACCGAATCTGTCTATCGTATGTCCAAGAAAGTTGATCTTTTCTTGAAAGAAATGGCATTTATTTAATTTTACCTTGATGTTCGCACTTCTGAGGTTTTCAAATAGCTTTTTCAAATGCATGAAGTGTTGCTCTGGCGTTTCTGAAGATATGATAATGTCGTCCACGTAGCAAATGGCAAATTGTTTTACTTCATCACTTAACTTATCATCCAAGGTTCTAATGAGTGCTGGGCTTGAATTTACCAACCCGTATGGTACTCTCTGATACACGTAACAGGTTTGGTTAAACATGAACCCCGTGTAACATTTGCTGTCTTCTGTAAGCTCTATTTGATGAAATGCGGCAGTTAAATCAATCACTGAGAAACAGGTTTTATTCTTGAATCTCCTCAGTAGTTCCCTGATTTTTGGTGGCCTGTCATATTCTTTTTACAAAAGAGTATTAATGCCCCTGGCATGTAAGCATAGTCTCAGACTTCCATCTGCTTTCTTTACGACTGTAAGAGGGTTTAAATAAGGAGTGGCTTGCTTTCTTATTATACCGTCCTTTTCCATGCCTTTTATTAGGTCCGTCACTTCTGATTGATATTTCTCCGGTATCGGATACAATTTCTTTTGAAAAGGTGTGTTATCTGCGAGCTTGATCTGATATTTATATCCTCTGATAATGTCTGGTTTATCATTAAATACATCTGCAAAAGTCGTGACCAATTCTTCTAATCTCTCTCTCTGATCTTCGAAGTTCTCAATTTTCCTACCATAGTGAGGTATCCCTTCTGCTTCGACTTCCAAGACTATTCTTACTAGATTTTCTTCTGTAGTTTCGTCAAACAGACTACACTCATTCTCCTCCTTCTTCGAGTTTTCTGGCTTTTCTGAGTTTTCATTAAATTTTATGACTCCGTTACGCAAGTCAATCACGGCTCCCGTCTTCGTTATAAAATCAATACCTAGAATAGCATCGAAATTTATCTGGTTCAAGACTATGAATATCTGCTCGTATTTATATTCATTTATGGAGAATTCCATTAATGCCTGGACTTTACACTTCATGGTCTTATCATTGAATACACCCCTGACCTTGATAGTTGAAACGGGCATTGCTGTGAGTGAATTACCGTCTTTTAAGCTGTGAAAACAGTTCTCCGACAAAATTGACGCTGTCGCACCCGTATCTAGGAGTGTTCTCAGGCATTCACCTTCTGATACTATTTCTATGATGGCTAGCCTCGCTACTCTTCCTGTTTTCGGCTCTTCTCGCTCATACAGGAGATCTTCGTTCGTGGCTTGATACAACTCGTTTATCTCGATTACATGTCTAGTTACGGTGATGTTCTCGTCCTTCTTTACTTTCTGGAGTTTGAAGTTTTTTTTGTACCCCTCCTGGGTCTTCATTGCTCCGGTCTCTGCTTGATCCGGGCTGAGATTCCTGATTTTGGTTACGCTGTCCCTGATTTTGGTTTCTTGCGTTTCCTACTTCCCTTTCTCTAAGGTTCCTCAGGTATTCTTGACTTTCTCTCTATCATCGTAATACCTCCTCACGTTATTGTTGTTTCTCCATCCTCGGTTTTGTTGATTCTGCTGTTGTTGCGGTCTCGAATAGTTATTTGTGTTCCTCCAATTTTGATATCCTCGATATCCGTAATTATTCGTCGGGTTATCTCTGTTGTAGTATCCCTCTCGGCGATAATCATTGTTCCTTTGGTTGTAGCTGTTTCTCCATTGATTTCCGTTCCATCGCTGATTCTGGTATGGTCTCCCTTCTCTAGGTCTCTGATAACCTGGTTGAAAGCGATCTTGTCCATAAATTCTCGATCTAGTTGGTCCTACTCCATTTTTTATTGTCTTCCGTCTGTTGCGTTTGATCTACATGGATGGTGTGGATCTCTCTATGTTCCGAATTTCTGCTTCTTTGGTTCTGGTTTCCGGTTGAGTTGTTGGACACATTGGACGTGTGATCCAGTCTCCTCAAAATTTCTGCCATCCCCTCTAATGTTTTGACGTTTGCCGAAATGAGGTGCCTTCTAACTTCAGTTGGTAACTGGCATGAAATAGCATGTACTAGGTCTTCTTCTGCCAATGGTGGTTGAAGATATTGCAAGCGTGCTAATTGTTTTGTAAAGAAGATTGCGTACTTCGTCAGACTAGAGTAAGCATACTTTTTCGAATAAATTTCGGCGCGTATGTCTTGTTGAAGTTCTTTGCTCCAGAATCGCTTCTGTAGAGCAATAGCGAATTCCTCGAATGTATGATAAGTATACCTGAAAGCTCAGTGCCAAACTAATGCCTCTGAGTCCAAATATTTCTCTACTACCCTCATGTGTCGTTCACGAGGTATTCTGTTATCCTCTAGATATGATCTCATGTCTCTAAGAAATTCCACAGCAGTGATATTTCCAACCCCGCTGAATTTATTGGGCTTTTCGTCGTTACTCTTCATGACGATAATGTTCGCATTTGACCTACTCTGGAAAGGTACAAAGTCTCCTCCAAGTTCCCCTGTTTCTGTTCGAAATGGCTCTCGAATGAAGTTAAAGTTGGATTTCGGAATCTGCTGTTGACTATCCACGCTTTCCTTATCCTCTTCTATCTTATCTGTCCTAGCCTCTAATTTCCTAATTTCTTCCTTCAATTTCTCATCTCTTGCTTCAAAGAATCTAGTTAAGTCCTTCCTGATGTCCTCCCTGACTTCAGCTCTTAACGTAGATGAAAATGTAGCGTCCCCAATCGTGAGTGACCTTAATTGCTGATCCAATTCGCTGGTTTCCTTTTCCTGCCTCGACCTAATTTTCGCCAGTTCTATGTTTATGTCATCGACTGTACGTTTAACCCTGTCAAGTTCGTCTGAATTACTTAAATCTGTTTTATTTACAATATCTGTCAGCGTGGCTACGTTATTGATTTGAAGCGTATCTATCCGCTTGGATAGATCTTCACGTACTCTACTAACATTTATGTTTGAACTTAATTCTATGGCCTTAATATCATTAGATAATGTATGATGGATTTCAGATACAATTTTAATGGTGACTGTTACGACCTCCTCCTTCATGTCCGTAACGGCCTTTACATTAAAGGCATTTATGTCTACATTAATGCCATCTTCAATCAATTTCCTTTGACCTTCCAACTTGACCTGTAATTCACCAACAGTATCATTTAGACTGTCAAGTTGCTCCTTGAGTCTGTTCTGGGCCCCTGAAATGTGTACATGATGTGTAGTGTTTTCTTCCTTAATGGAGCTAATACTAGCCTGTAATTTTTCCTCTAGCTCGATTATGTGGTTACTGTTAGCTAATTTCACTTCTAATACTTTGCCTATTATGTCGGATCTTAAAATTCCTACTTCTGTTTTAGTAAGACTAATGTCCTGTTTGACTTGGTCAAATGAGGTTTTTAATTCTTCCTGTGCATTTCCTGCCCTTTCTAAAATTTTCTGAGCATTTTCCTGATTTTTCCTAACCTCATCATGAATTTTCCTGGCTTCTTCCTGCGCTTTTTCCTGATTTTTCCTAACCTCATCATGAATTTTCCTGGTTTCTTCCTGTGCTGCTCTTATTTCGGCTTGGATTTTTCTATCTTCTAATCTAGCCTGTTCCTGACTCAATCGGTCCTCTTCGCGAGCTTTTTCTTGAGCTAATCTCATCTCCGCTCTTATCCTTTTAGCCTCTTCTTCTACCTTTCTGTCTTCCTCTCGTGCTTTTTCTAATATTAGCCAAATTTCCTCCTGTGCCTTCTCTTGAGCTAACCTGATTACTTCACGTTCTTTTCTATCCTCTTCTCTAGCTAACCTAGTTTCTTCCTTTTCTTTTTCTATAGCTAACCTAGTTTCTTCTAGGTCTCTTTCTAGTGCTAACCTAGTTTCTTCCCTTTCCTTTTCTCTAGCTAGTCTATCTTCCTTTCTGGCCTTTTCTAAAGCTAACTTGGCTTCCTCCTGTGCTAACGTTATACTAGCCTTGGTAAGCGTTTGAGCAACTGACAACTCGGCCTTGACTTCAGATTTCACAGTAGCTACAGATTTCTGAATCTCGGCTTTCATTTGTTTAGTGTTAGAGTGTGTTAATTGGTGGAGGGCTTCAATGTCTTTGGTCAATACACTTTGACCTTCTTTCATATTCTTCAACATCGTTCTTATGAACGTCATATCGTTCGCTGACATAATTTCTTCTTTCATGAGACTAAGGGAAGTATCAACTACAAAAACTACAAGTGAATATCCAGAATTGACCAACGTATACATTTTATACAAGTGATGGAATGCATTGAACATCTTAATACTACATAAGTCTATTTAAATCGCGAGGTATTTCGTATATTTTATTGTCCCATTTTACTGAACCGACATCATTACATTTTATCATCCGACTTAACTTATGTTTAACAACGTGAATTTACTTTTTAATTTAATATTACATGACCAATTGTCGTTAGCTGGTTCTAGAAATATACCTCACAACTGTAATGTACTCCACTAATCTGCTGATGTTGCGTTCACCTCAACAATCATTAAATTTGGGATCGGCATTTCTTTTATCTCAAAACGTATATGGCTTCACTATCGAGTGCTTCCAACCGCCTCTCTCGAGTACCTCTTTCTATCGCCCCACGGATGGGCCGGGCATTTAAATCTACTATATATGTGCGCCCGAACTCACCAATCATTACCTATATCCGCTGCATTGTAAAGGATTGCAGACACGTAACTACCCAGCTCACAAACTTACCATTGTCTGCTAAGTAAAAATTGGGAATTCCAGGAACACACAGGGTAGATCTATAAAAGAAAATAGTACTACCAGCGTAGGTACAAATTTCTACTATCATTTACATTTGAGCAAATCGAGAAACTCCAATATCGAGGGGTGATAAGGTCTGTCTATAGTGAGCGCCTGTATCTTACCTAGCAGTACTATTTTTTGGCGATGACAAAATGAAAACGATGTCAGCTAAGATAAAAATTGGCTGATTCGCTAAGGAGCGCCAGCCGTTTATTGTGCTAAGAAAAAAATACAGACATATACTGACTGCCTGTCTATCAATAGTTTCTACCTGACACTGCAATAAATAAACTCAAAATAAACTAAAACGTGGCACTAATATAACATGTCCTGAAATTGAAGATTGGAGAATTCGGTACTCCATTTAAATATGAGAAAGATTATGAAACGGCGTGATTTCAAACAATACCCTATATTATACATACCGTTTCAAATTGAACCGTAGTTCCACATCTAAATATGTAAAATAAAAATTTACTCAGTATTAAATATATTCATATATACAATAATTCGTGGTTCGCACAAATATACACTTAATTGTGTAGAAGTGATTAAATTACCTATAATACAAATGAGTCTTTACCACTCAACTTCCGTAACAAACACCGTAACTCTATCGGTTGAAAGTATAAATACTAGTCTTAATCAATAGAACATAGGTGACAAACATTTAAGTTCAGCACTGTTCTTACTTTGTCTTCTCCCATTTGATCATTAAATCTCGAAAAATTCCTGAAATGCTTTGCTTGGCTTACATTTTCTTTGACGAACGTGAATACTCGAAGTGCATGGCATTTGACCTTCATTACACACTTCTCTTCCAAAATTATACAACAATCACATTATTTCTTAAACACCCTGTACAGAACTTTCCTCGAATACACTTAAACAATGTCGCATTCGCTGTGATCAAAACTAGAAAAACGAGACTCCTCAGTCTCCTTTCGTGAAAATACGTAACTCATTTACGTCTACTATTCCTTTCTTGCACGGTATTTCAAATCTAAACTCCCATTTGAGTGCATTTTCTTACTCAATGCAAAGAAAATTCGTAACTTTATTAAATATCCACGTCCATTGTGAATATTGTTCAAGAAACAAACTTTAACAATCTCCTCTATCCTTATACAAAATTTCAACGTGCCTAAAACTTCACTTCTGTAATTACCTTCTGTACAGTTACTTTTATCTCACCCCGTGATTTAACTTTCTTAACTCCTTTTCACGTATTTAGATTCAGTTTTACATTATTGCAACTTTCAATGAATTATCAGCAAGAATTAATATTTAACAAATGATATAAGTGTGTCTTCCTTTCGTGAAAATATTTAAGCCTTAACTATCTTCGTGGAATATTTGTTTAACAAATTTATCTAGGCTTTTTAATGCTCTAAATGTTTTATTGGACATATATATATAAAGGTTCTCGAAATACCTTTGTTACTAGGAATTATGGTTTATCATGTTACAGCATAGTTCTACATATCTATCTGTTTCATTACAGTGAATTTCGTATTCATTGGTTTAATTATCTATCAATTATTTGGACTATCTTTTATCAGATTTTGTGTCGTGTAACAATTCAATTTTGTTCACAATTGGTTAAAATAAATTTCTGACACTCGAATCAACATCATGAGTTGTCGAAATATTTGACATTTCGTGACATAGCTTTTTGAATATACGGTACTTAAATTGTTCAATATACGTTCCATCGCTGCGCATAAAACAAACTTATTTAATTTAACGCAAGTATCTATAATTCTAAACGATTTTATATTGAAATGATTTTAACGTTAACAACTGCGATACGCAAATACAATTTCGTCCAAATGACGGAAATTTTCGATGAAAAAAAATAATGACTCCTAAGAAAATACGAAAAATACTTGATCAAAATCTACACAATTTTAAATACAATGAAAAAAATTATATGGTTGGTCAATTAGGATAAACACAGAACATGGCTACAATTCTACCAAATATAAATCAATCTCTTCTCTACCTTGAGTTGAAGACGGTCTCAGAAGTACCTGTCTCGTCTGGCAAGCCAAATGTGTGTGTGAGCCGCCCACAGCTATGCGGACCGGTTGTGACGGGGCCTGCTGGACATCTCTCCCAGAGGAACAAGGTCGGTGACATAATCGGGCTAGCGACCTCGCCGTGAAACAGCATGTCTCTTCCGCACTCCCTCGCTTGTCTCCCGCACGTTGTCCGGATCTTCTTACGATACCCCTTCACTGCGCCGACATCGCTTCTCATTCGTTTGTTTTATAA
The DNA here is from genome assembly GCA_946902985.2 of Meconema thalassinum. NCBI lineage: Eukaryota > Metazoa > Arthropoda > Insecta > Orthoptera > Tettigoniidae > Meconema > Meconema thalassinum. Next base: position 111,902,112 of record OX336397.1, on the reverse strand, counting down.
AAGTCTTTGAGAGTATACTGGATCTATATGAACTCGTGTTAGGACGTAGAGATTTGTCCTGCATTTCTGCGCATCGCGTAGATGTTCCGCTGCGCCGTCCATGTTGTGGAATTCTGGATTCAACTCTTCATTTTTGTAGCTTCTACTTCCCTTTAATGAGCACCTTAGCACGTAGTCATACTCATTTTAATGATTACACTGGTACAACTTCCCCGTTGCCAATTCACGTACTGCATTCTGTATAATTTCCAAGTATGAGCTAAATTGTAGAAATAATGAAGCTCTTCTGTAGAAGTGAAACGTTTGCATCTGTCTGCATGCGATGTATAATAGCTTCGTTTTTGAAATACTGTAATATCAAGCTGTCTTTCAAAATCACTGGTCTATATGCTGTGCTGGTCTGCGTTAGAATGTTCCTTGCTCTGCAAGTCACAGCCTTCTGTACTCCACACTCGTCCTCTCCACTTTCGTAATGCGTAGCACTATTCTGAAAAACTACTTGTTTCTCCACTCACGGTCTTGTCTCGTCGCGATCTGAATTTGGAAAGAACTCCTCGTCCTTGCCCTCTGTGTACGGCAAGTTCCTCGCTCTGCCTCCCCTCTCGCGGTGTGACGTAGCTCCATAAACTTCTCCTCACTCAGTGTGTCATCATCCTTGATCCCTTCTCCCCCTGCATGACGTTTCTCTCACTCCTCGTCTGGCGTGACGCACTCTTACAATGTAGGCCTCCCTACATTCAGATAATAAATATACAACCTTATTTAAATCGTTCCTTCTTGCCTTCCGTAATTGTTTAATTATAAATGATGCATAGTATTACACTATTTCAACTTAGGTTTTCCATATCTCACGAATTTTGAGGAATAAAAGATTTTAATTCGTTCTTTTATTTTTCCTGGGTCCCAGTTCATATCCCGTCTGGATCTTTGGTATTGGCCTTAAATAAATTCGGGCGCAGTACGGAATTACATGGTGGATGACGAAAAAGACGAGATGGAAGGCTGAAAAAGGAAGAAGAATATTAAGAGAAGAACAGAAGAATTGGAAAAACGAAAGGTGGAAGGATGAGGAAGAGGATGGTGATGCTGAGGATGAAGATATAGTTCTCATTCTTGATAACTTCATGATTTTGGATCCTGTTAGTGATGGAGAACCAGTTTGCAACCAGTCTTGAAATACATTCGATAATAATGTAGTTAAAAGTTATGGGCATTCTGTTTTGAATGATATAGTTGAAGTGTCACGAGAACCTACACACGTTCCGAATATAGGTTCTGCAAAAAGTGCAGATTTGACAGACGATGATGACAATGATGGATGGAAAGTGATTAATCTGGATGTTGATAGAAATGATTATTTACACATGAGATAAAATAACAACATTGACAAAAGTAGTTCAAATTATGAAAAGTGTGGAGATGGTATGTCTATATCAAATGAACTTATTATTCCAGCTCTTCGAGACTTAATATTGGAAAGTGGATTGCAGCTTGGTGATGACTTGGATTCAGAATATTTAGTTGCTGCCTAAGGGATGCTTACACTACATAGTCAAGGGGAGATGTCTGTGGAACAAATACAAAAAGAGCTAGCAGTTGGTAAAGCTGACGCATTATCGCTATCCAAGGTAGCTGAGGAAGCAAATTTTGATCATTTGGGAAATGACTCAAAAGAGAAGAAGCATCTTAGAAGTGGATTTTCGGAAACACATGCCAGAAGTGGACAGTGAAGATTTATTCAAACCTCGACCTCTTTTTGGTCAGCGTAAGACTGGAAAGTTTCTTGCTTCACGAGTAGAAGAATCAGTTGTGAATTGTGTGGGCAAACGACATAGGTCGACTATAGAATCAGATGGCCCTTATGAAGATTGTCAGGATTTATAATGTGTATTACTTTTCATCCATGTATTTCTTTTAATATATATGATTCTCACGAGCTTCTCACGTGAGAATCACATAGGGGCGATTGTAACCGTTCATTTTGGTTACAGAGCTCACATTTGAGGTGACGAAAATGGCTGCATTTTGCTGGGCATAGCAGGGAGTGTTGAGCCTTGTGCCAACTTGGATTTCTATGGATCCAGCAAGAAATGGTAGGTAGCTTTGCCAAAGGCAGGTTTAATTATGTTCTTAGGATGATGGTGTATTGTTTTGATTGCTGGTTGTTGAAATGAAAGATGGTAATATCTTTTAAAAAAATGAAGGATAGTGTTATGTCTGGGGGAGTGATTTGTTTTGTCTATGAAAAAGTATAGAGAGGAATCTGAAATGGTGTGATCTATGATAGTAGGTTTGTTGGGGATGGTGATGTCATGTTTTATTCAAGATCAGATGTTCTAAGGAAAATGTTATGAAGAAGGATGAAGATAGATCTGCTTGTTGGAATGAATGGATGTCATGTTTGAACGCAGGTATTGGAAATTGGCTTATATGTACACACACGAGTAATAAAGACATTGTATTTTTCATACTTCTTGCGTGTCCAACGCTATCATGGCCCCCACAACCCCAATAACGCCGGAAAGGTTACAATATCTACTGTTTATCTTATCGTATTTAATGTATGAATCAGATACAAAAGAAGATTAGAGTAGCGAATTAAGTCTCCATCAATCATCACCATCAATACATCGAACCTTGAATCATGAGCATCGTGATCTCCGAGGAGATCAATGCATCGATCCCTAAATCATGAGGATCATGATCTCCGAGTAGGCTATTGATTATTCTTCTCCACCTCCCCCAGTCTACGGACAAACATGGTGGAGCAAGATGGATCCGTCCAGTCGATTTCATGATAATGTTGGACAATCGAGTTGGCATTCATCCACGGTCCCTCTCTCCAAGGAAATTTCCAAAGATATTCTGTTTCTCTAAACTGTCCTTACCACAACGCATTGCGAGTCCAATTAATTTCGGTAACTCTTTTATAATGGACACATCGGTGAAAAATGGCATCAAAGGGAGGCGAAACATCCTTTGCTAGCACCAAATTTCAAAAGAATAATATTTTTCCCGCTTAAATCATGGAGTGTTCATGTCCCAGTTCTTAACAACTTTCTTGGTTCATTTAACGTAACCTATTTATATATTATATCTATATTGTTTGCATTTAAATATTCTCGATCTGACATTTAAATTTAGCGCCCACCATGTAGGTTGGTGCGTGTCGTAACTTCACTTTCCTTTATTTCATTTCCTGTTGGTACTCTTACTTATCAATTCTGTGATTGGTAACTTCCTTCCTTGTTTTCGAGCTGGCGCATATCTCGGTGTCCATCTTGGCATTTTTCCGCCATTCGAGTTCGTTACTGGACGTGTATTATGTAAAGTCCTTATTTTAATGTGGTAGGCACTCGGCCTATCCACATGTGTTAGCTTCTGTTTTTCTTCCGTGTTTTTTCTGGAGTAAGTTCATATCGTATTTAAATTTCCTTCATTTTTAATTGCGTTTGTGCTTCGTTCTATTTCGAGCTTCGGAATTCACGTCGTATCTTGGTGAGTTGCCGAAATGTGTAATTGTCTATTATTTCTTAATTTCATTTCCTCCCTCTTCTCTTGACTTTGTTATACGTGTGTTAACCTTGCCTTGTGGCTTTTCGTTTTGGGCTGGGTCTCTTTTATTTATGTCTTGAGGTCAGGGCTTGGTTGATAGTGTGATTCCTTCCGCTTTCAATCATGAATTTCCTGACGCTCGTATGACCACGTGATGTTTTGGGTTTTCGCCTGACCATGTCAGGCGTTGCTGTGTTCTTCACGTTCGTTCTGGGCCGGAAACAAACCGGCAATCCACATCCTTTGGAACCAGCAAAGCGATATTTATGTTGCATCACATAGCATCCTCAAGATTATATTTGTGTATCTCGTATTTATTGCGATTTGACTTACGTCCCTGTATCCTTGTCGTTTTCTTCCAATTCCGTAGTTCATTTGATGCGGTATGGTTCCGAAGAATTCCTTCTTTAGTTTCTGTATTTTATTGTTTGCGGATTTGTCGCTATTTTGCCTCATTACGGTATGTACCTCTCCCTCCACCATGACACGTATTTCTCTCAATTTCCTGTAACGTCAGGTTTGTCAGTCCCTTAGTATCTTTGCATCGCACGTCGAGTCTACACATTTCCTTACGTTCTGCTTTTCCGTGACCTTAGGTCAGCCCACATTTTATTGCAGTACTTCGGTACTTATTTTCATATCTGCTTATTTCTGCCTGTTGTTTCTCACGCCCTTTTCTTTTTAGTATATACAAGTTCCTCTCCGCACCGTCATTATTTTGAAATTCTATCTGAATATATCCTCTCGGCCTGTTTCATATTCCTTCGATTCATTTGTAGTGGTAGTCAACCCTCCCGATTACGTGATAGACCGAGTTATGGCGTGAGTTGTCTTGGGGTTTTGGCTGTGGTTATTTCCTCGCGAAATACGCATGTCCGCACCTCTGGAGGTGACAGTTTGTCATCTTCTCTGCCTAGCACGTAACTTCCACTGCGTTTAACAGCTATTGCTCTGCGAGAAGATCGATGCTGTTCATCATCCAATTGAGGGTAAGTATTCCCGCTCTCTTAAAACCTAGGTGCTTCAGTTCCATACAGAAATACTTAACTGCGCACTGTGTGATAACGAGATGGAGCGACCTTTCCACAAATGGGACACATTTGTAATTTTTTTAGGCCATAGCCTTTCTCATCTGATTTTCGGTAGCACAGCTCCATAAATCAGAAATAATTGAACCAAGGTATAGCATTTCTGATACACCATGGAATTCCTTGAAGGTACCGGTATGTGGATTGGTTAATTTTCTGGGTATATCAGTTGATAGATTTTGGCCTTATTGATATTAATCTGCAGTCCAATAACTGCACTCACGATTTTGACACGAGTAAGGATATCGGTCATGTTCATCTCATTAATAGCTATGAGTGCAGTATCAAATTTGAATATTTTCTTACCACCAACATGGAAGCCGCCATCCCTTCCGTCTAGTACATCTCTCAAGATGTACTCTCCATAAACATTAAAGAGCAGCGGTGACAGTATACGAGTGCAATCTAGACGGACACTATTCTGATCTTCAAATGTTCACACATTTCTCAATTTATTATAACCATTGCCTCATCTTCAACCCACTGAACACAGTCAAAGGCTTTGTAATAATCTACAAAACAGATAATGGCCGGAATCTAAAATTCTCTGCTAATTTCAATCAGATGACAGATGTTTCATATCTGCTCCCTGGTGCCTTTACCTCGGACAATTCCAGCTTGTTCCGGGTGATCAGAAATGCAAGGAAACCTTGGAGACTCTCTCAATATATACACCATGTTCTTACTTGGATATGAAATGAGGGCCAGGGCCCTGTAATTATCACAATTCATTGTGGAGCCCTTCTTGCGCAAAGGAACAAAAATCGATGCACTCCAATTTGCTGGCCACATTCAAATTCTCCAGATTTTCTTGCAAACATCCGTGATGAATTAGACACCTATGTTACCTGTTTCTTTCAGAAGCTCAGCTGTTATTCCATCTTGTCCAGATGCCTTATGCAACCTTAAAATGTAATTGCACTTTCGGTCTCTAGAGATAATAAATATCCCTGCGAGACCATGGATTTGAATTTCGATAAAAACAAATTTGGAGTTCTGTACGATAAGTATGTGAAATTCTACCTCTCTTACTTTCAGAAAGAACTGTGTCCGCTGCTTACATCCAAAGATACGAAAACTAATGAGCCTCTGACTGTGCTGGACTGTTCGCACCACGAGTAAACCACGAAAGATTCCCCTGTAGATATCCGGTTAGAAATTGAAACGACTTACAATATTCCAGCAAACACAACAACCTAATGCCGAATCGTGCACGAAATGTATGTCTTCTATCACCGATTCTACAATATTGTAAATAAGGCTAAGGAAAAATTCCTGAATTCTTAACTCATTATATAACTTAACTGCTATGGAATAGCGAGTTGGGGGTACAGTTCGATTGCAAATTAAGGGGTCTATGGCATAGACCATCATTGAAAGCATGAATTTTGACTGTCAACTAAGTACATTTTTCACAGTAAAACCTGTTTCATTTATAAATATATGGGTAATGTCATACACCCTTAGAAAAATGCCCTTTTATCAGTCACAGTTCGAATCAAAAATATAGAAAGGGTGTGTGGCATATGCCCTCAACAAAAATGAGCATTTTATCAGTCAAACAAGCTCTACTTCTAAAATGTTTGTCTTCGTATTCTATTCATTTCTAAGGATCACGTCGAGATCAAGCAGTTGATAAAATCATAAATGGTTGCATGCTTAGTGGTATATTCAGATTCATAAGAAGTAAAGGAGAAATCATCTTTAAAATCTTTAAACTTATGTCTTTCATCACTTACAGTTGCAATTTCCCAGCTTTCATTTCTCAGTGTAAAGAAAACATGAATGGTTGACTCAAAAATAAAGACGATGACGAAACTTTAAAATTTTTGAAAGTATGATTTTTGTCAGTCAAAAAAGTCTGATTATTAAGTGTAAATAATGTTTGGCTTCGTATTATTCTTCAATTTCATAAGGAGCACGTAGATACTAAAAACCGTATGAGGTGCATGCTTACTATACAGTACTTTGACTTGGAAGCAGAGATGGGAACGTTTCTCCTCAGTAATACAAGTGATAAATCGTGTCCTAAGGACAGCCGAATCTGTGAACACCATGAAATAATGTTAAAACTTCCACACCACATTTATCGCTGCGTCTGCAATAATATTGCATGTAGAAATACAAAACATTTACCATTTTGAGTCCAAGTCCTGCTGATTCCTATGAATTACTATTTATTGAAAATAGTCTTCTAGTAAGCACTTTTATCTAACCCTTCATCCAAGAAACAAATCCATGTCTTAATAATACAGTCCTGCGGTCAGATGAAATAATCCAATACCTAGTCTCAAAATCACGAAATGGACTCCATAACAAAGCCTAATTTAGATCTTGGTAGGTTCCGAAAAACACAAATGGCATTTTCTTTATATGCTACTTCCCCTATTCCTTCTTCCCATATATACCCACTAGTACAGAGAAGCATAACTTCTTGCCGTCAGGTGTCTAATAAGGAGAATAAAGGTGATCCTTCCGAGTACATGTGGTCATTAAAATTTGACGGCTCATTATTCTACGTAAATGTATTTTGATCAAATCCTTGCTGCCTAAAGCCCTAACTCAAACGGAAAAATCTTTTAAATCTTCCTAAGTTGGTGAATTTATTATTTTTCCTGTGTTCGCCAACCGCTGAGTGTCTGCCGTGTTTTGATGTAACATGTGTCACGTCTCCTTCCACTCTGTCAATTGACTGAAATTGTCAGTACTACTACGATAACTTCGTATAACTTAAAGAATGTGGAAAATATCTGAGGCTGGAATTACCTTAAAAGTGGTGTACGTTATCGATTCTGTAACTTTCTCATTACTAATGTAAGCCATTCAATTCACCCGTCACACCGTAGATAAAATTCATATTTGCTTGCAATCGGCCTTAAAGGTGAGATAAGACCCTCCAGAACTGCCTGCCTGAGGCCTCGGTTTGTTGAAAATAGGCATAGGGTGCTTCCTCCTTAAAAAACATGCTTCCCTAATTATTCCTTCCCATGTGCATTCATCGCCTCATCTAATCATTATGATTGTGGACTAACCTTATTTAGCACTACAAATAGTGGGGATATTTCTAGAATCATGTGCTCGTTTAGATTCTCGGGATTATCTTTCTTGGCTAGATATATTTCAATGGACTCTTTACTGTGAAGAGCTCTGCCCTTTGAATCCTGGGGTAAAAGCTTTCGATATGTTTCCATGTAGGTGAAACGATGGGATTTGTCATGCGTTTTTTCACAAATAGCTGAGTTTTCGTTGTCTTCTATTGTAATTTGTGTTCTTTCTATCGTGATGCAAACTGTCTTGCACTTTAACCTACATAATTACCTTTACATCCTCCTTCTTTGTGAATAAATACACCTGACTTCGATTGTGGGTTTTTCATCGTTAGGTTGCTGTTATTTACGTGCTTACCAAGTGTGTTGTTTGTTTGAGTGCTATATTGAGTCCTGGTTTCTTGAAAATATTCGTTATTCGTATGTGTCTTTATTTACGAATTGAACCGCACATAATTTCCGCTTTTGAGGGGGGCCCGTTAATAATATCTCCTATATTGTATTGACGTTTCATTAGTATCCGGTTTACTTGTTGGGTGTGAAATTGTTTTATCGTTTCACCTTCTTTTTGAAGTTCTGGATTGACATCGAAATACCATCTCAAATTCGTTGCCTTCTTTTAGAATACTTGTCAACTAAATAACCTAGTAAATTTATTATAATACAATACTGCAATCCATGCCTAGTCGGCATTCTCCTGCCACTTACTCTCACATCCACTAGGCTATACTGTAATACACTATTTAGAACACATGTATCAAGTGATAGTTGTCTTGACGTATACTATAATACAATATTTAAAGTACTTGCATAAGGTGATAATTGTTTTTGTTTTACAGCACTTAAAGCACTCGTTTGAATTTATGAATGTATTAGACTATATTGCACTACTCTACAGGACCTGTCTACCCAATGTTTTCCTCACTACACGTCTCGTCTACCCACACTGGGCAAGCTGGTCTTGTGAAAAAGTAAGAACATATTATATTTTACATCCTGCAACTTTGGATCACGAGGGAACAATTTACGCTTTTAGTTTGGGTTACAGAAGAATCATTTGGGGTTAAGGACACAGTGCAGGGGAGTTTGAAGTAATGGATGTTCCTTACAAGACTCACTCACGTTCTTATCACTGCGACATATGTACTTCCTCCAAGCATACTTCTAAAAGACAGAAATAGCTCCCATCAACAGACTGACATACGTTTCTTAAATACTTCAAGACAGAGAGAACTCTGAACGAGAAAAGATAATTTGTGTGCTGCTAAATAGAAAGTTAATATCAATATATACTTCAACGACGAGACACATACAATAAGATACACATCTGACGTTACCAACAGAACTTTTAAAAATCCAAAACTTACAGCAATCCAAGCTTAAATCAGAAGATAATATTTTATGTATGTTGAACACTTACTCATTTAATTGATTTCCTCTTCCATTACTTTCTCGTCGCTGGATTTCTTCTTTCTCATCCTAGGGATAAGATGGAATAATTTATTTCTGTGCCATCACCTTATACGTTTACACAAACAACACACCATGTAATTGTACAGCATTGCTCATCTGAAGTGAAGATATATAAGCCTAACGACATCTTACTGCTAGAGGTGAACATAACACAGTTAAGTGGTTATAATCCTCAGTTAAATTAAATGCCCCTAGAGGGAGTCTATTGTAGACTATGTAACATCAATAATGTTGCTATAATATGCTGGTAACTACAAGAATTACACGTCTGCTAGTGTACGGGAGCACATAATGGGCAACTAGTAAAACGTGATTGTGCCAAACATATGCTAGCTTCACATTATGTACTATAATGTACATATAAGATGCATCCCCTAGTATCTCAGTGATCAGATCTACATCGCAGAAAGCCAACGGTCGCGGGTGGAAGTATCGCATGGGACAGAAATTTGAATTCCCTGTCCTTCCATCGAAATGGATTGTGCTGGCAGTACAAAACACACAAAAAAACAGTTTTGGTCACCAACAAAATTGTATAAATACCACTCCTTAACTTTAAATGCTATTAGGTGTTGAGGAGATGTCTTCTAAGGAGGTATAAAGATACTTACCTCTTTGAGATCTGAAGATTGTGATTCTGTTTTGACGCTAGGATTAAGCTCAGGAATAGAAGATTCCTCAATCTTAATATCCGTGTGAAGGTCTGTATCATTCTGCAAAGAAATGACTTGTTTTACAAATACGTTCCTTTGCGTAGGTGGAATCATATGTTTTAGATGATTTGCACTGAAGGAATCAAGGAATAAAATAACATACCAAAGGAAATTGAAACCAACATTGACACTTTAGTTACGTCAACCAGACAGTTTTAGTGGAGTTCATACCAGAAAGCATTTCAGTTCGTATACACTCGCAGAACGTAAGTCTGGCTTATTGTCCCTAGCATTGAGTGTGTATGTTGCGAATTCGCGGCGTGGATGCAGTTACATTGATTTACCATAGAACGTTAATAAGGAAAAGAATCGTTGGTAAAATAGTGATTGTTTTGCCCTCTTGAGACCAGATTAAATCAAAGATGCTTAAGGTGGAGAGAAATGTAACGGGAACGAGAAAGAAATTGGGGTTTATTCGTAAGTACCGTGAAAGCTACTTTAGATTTTATTGCATACCAATTCACTTGTAATTCCTAATACATGAACAATTAAGGTTGCCGAGATTACGCAATGTAATGCATTAGACAAAGAGAACTGAACATGAATATTTTTATAAACAAGAGTAGGGAGTTTTTCTAAATGAAATTGCCGACCACGGTCTAATAATGGCTAAGACACAGCGCCATAGACCATTTCTGGGGTGTTTTTCAAGGTGAATTCGTGCCAGTCCAAAACAGCCCACATTCCTCTTTCTCCTCCACAGAACGCTCCGAGAGAAAAACAAGAAACCTACGCCATTAACACTATGTGAGCAACATTGGAGGCTGTCATGAAGGAGGAGGGTGGGCATACACTTTACTTACAGTAAGAGCTAGCAGTGAAAGCTGTCATCAAGTGTGTGTCAATACCAAATTGTCGGCCATGTGAAGAAGTGGAGGCCAACCCAAGCCTCACATTCATTGTCAAGTGAGTGTTAGGGTACTGATCTAATATTGTAAATTCCCAGTTGAAGCCCGATGAGCTCCATAACACACATGTTTAACGTCTCGCGGGCTAGTCTAGGTTTTGGCAGGAACTATTATTTATCAACCACATAGACACCCCACCTCAACATTCACAAATGGGTGTTTCATCCTAAACTGTTGGGACAATTTGCAAGGTATACTCAATATTGTTAAATGATACCATGAACACAAACATGGTCAATGTACCCATTCCAGAAGTGATTTTTCATCTTCAATTAGCTACTGGCGCGATGCTGCAAATGCCGGCAAGGGAGGCAGCAAGATATTTGCCGTTCAGAAAACATAACAAGACACAACTTGCAGAAAGTGATAAGTATTCACAAATCACATAATAGCTGCCAACTTTAGAAATAATACACTGCGTGGAGCTTTAGCGGTCGTCAGATATTTTAAGAGCGTATGTCCTAGAATTAGTAGCAGATTATCTCACATACAAACAGCTGGAAGAACTGGAGCGAGTAAAAGCTAGATTCTATGTGCCCGTTTACCCGAAGATAAACGCTCACATATGCGGCAGCCCTGGACACAGTTGAACACAAGACTCGGAAAATCTCAGGAGTTAATGGGTAAGGGCTAGGAGGTGCTGAACTGTGTCCAAGACGCGCGCCTGAATATAGCAAGGATGAAATACACACAAAATGTTCGTAAAACACACACCACATTTATTGAATAAAAGCAAAGAAATCATGTCAGCAGTAGAAAACACGTCCTCCCTAAATCTACAGGGTGTAATAATATCAATCTCTCACCCTGAGACCCCTGGTGAAAAAGAAATAAATTAATGTCAAGGCACTTCCTATCAAAAGTCTTACCATTTAGGCATTTCCACCATGTCCACATTTATGAAAATATCTAAACTTGTAACCACTTTTTATTTTCCACACGAGGCACTATTTCATCTCACTATTTCATTACTCATAAGACACTTGAATATAGGCTCATTATCCACAAAAATATCATGGTTTATCTATTCATAAATGACTAGCTATTTATCAAAAATCTTGTTGCAAAAATTATTTATACAAAAATCACCAGCATGATGAAAATTAAGGATTCGATCAGATCCTAAAGTAATAATTTTTCCTCGTAATTTTCCGATTAATAGCGAGACTTATTATTCTGATTTTGACTACGTCAGATGCCATTTGATTATACAAGAAAGAAATTAATCCCTTCGTATTTCAGATCTATTGTGACATCCACATACTCATGCTTTCAGAAAAAAAAATGAATCTTCGCTGTGTGTCCCACACATTCATTATTACAAAAACCACTACTCCACAAATCATGGTGCATTCAAACTCCACTGCCTGATGCCAAAATATCACATTATTAATCGGTGCAATGTCCACGACATGCCCATTATAAAACTGAATTCTAAATTCAAAAATTACACATTTGTCACGGTCTGATTTGCCATTCCATTCCGACAACCACACAGATCTTTACTTTCATTTGTAAAAAAAAACATCTTTAATCAATTCAGACCTCAACTACTTTTAGGTGTTGCAAAAATATTATCACCTATTCAACTCGGAATTGTAATTATTGTCTGGTCTGAGCTATTTATCAGTAAATAAATAAATTCTACAACTGATTCATTTAACAATTATCGTGATCACGCTTAACGATTTCTCTTAATTTATTCTTCTTCTTCTTCTTCTTTCTTCGATTCGGCCAACTAGGGACCACGTCAGTTCAACTGTCTCTTCTTCCGAGCTCTAACTACCGCCCAGTGTTCCCGCATTCGTCTTCGGTGTTGTTCTTTTCTCTCGTGGGACCAAGCCTTCCCTGTCTTCAGTTTCGGCATTTCCTGGAAACCTTTGTGCGTACGTAGTTTTTCCTGAAGTGGAACACGCTCCTGGATATCTTTAGGGGAAATTTCCATTTCACGTAGATCATTCTCAACTTCCGTAAACCATGTCCCTTTGGTTTTCATATCTTGGAAGTACGTCAATATCCGTTTTGATATCCTGCCTGGGCTCATTCGTGTCACGTGGCTATAAAAGGCAATCCTTCTTTTTCCAATCGTGTCACTGACCTTCTCCACGTGCTTGTACAATTCGTGGTTGTACGCCTTCTGTACTCGCTGTTGTCTTTGATGGGACCTAGGATTTTCCTCAAAATCTTCCTTTCTTTAGCCTCTAGTTTTTCCATCAGACCTTTCTTGTTCATTATTAGAGTCTCAGCCGCATACAGAGCCTCTGGTCGAATAACAGTGCAATAATGTCTAATTTTGGCGTTTAAGGATATCGATCTCTTATTGTAGATGTCTTTAGTCAGGTTGTATGCCATTTCCATTTTATTAATGCGTGACATGGAGGCTTCGTTCTCTGATAGGTTAGGCTCTATCCATTCACCGAGGTATTTAAACTTTTCTGCCTTCTGAACTTTTCCTAGTCCGACCTCCAGTTCCCTGGGCGCTGACTTTATATTTGTCATGAATTGTGTCTTCTCAAAGTAGATTTGAAGCCCGGCCTTCAGTGCTTGATTTCTCAGCTGGTTAAGTTGTTGTTCTGCCATATCAATGGAATTTGAAAAGATCACTAGATCATCTGCAAAGGCTAGACATTCGATTGTAAGATTCATATACTTGTACCCTAGCCTTACGCCATTTTCTACCCTTGAATTTTTCATTTCCTTCCGCCATTCTCGGACGACCTTTTCCAAAACACAATTGAAGAGAAGCGGTGATAGCCCGTCTCCTTGCCTCACTCCTGTCCTGATTTCAAAGGCATCAGACATCTCTCCTCTGAACTTCACTTTGGAGGTGGTGTTGGTCAGGGTTTGCTGAATAATTGATTGTGTCTTTTTATCTAAGCCAAACTCTTCAAAGATTTGCAATAGGGTGGTTCGATCAATTGAGTCGTACGCTTTCCTAAAATCGACAAAGGTCATCACGAATTCCCTGTTCCTGTTGTTGTTGTTTGAGTCTTCAGTCTTTTGACTGGTTTGATGCAGCTCTCCATGCCTCCCTGTCCTGAGCTAAACGTTTCATCTCTACATAGCTACCACACCCTACATCCGAGGCAATCTGTTTAACATATTCTAACCTTGGTCTACCCCTACAGTTCTTGTCCTCGACCCTTCCTTCCATAACTAAGCTTGCTATTCCTGGGTGTCTTAGTATGTGTCCAACCAACCTATCTCTTCTCTTCATTAGCAGTCGCCAGAAACATCTCTCCTCTCCCACTCGTCTTAATACCTCTTCGTTTGTAACCCTATCTACCCATCTGATCTTCATCATTCTCCTGTAACACCACATTTCAAATGCTTCAATTCTCCTCTTTTCTGCTGCACCAATAGTCCAAGTTTCACTTCCATAGAGCGCCACATTCCAGACAAAGGCTTTCAAAAATGACTTCCTAATACCTAAATCTATATTCGATGTCAGCAGATTCCTTTTTTGTAGAAATGCTTTCTTTGCCTGAGCCAACCTACTTTTTATATCCTCTTTGCTTCGTCCATCACTGGTTATTCTGCTTCCTAAGTAACAGAAGTCTCCTACTTCCTTCAGCTTTTCACCTGCCAATTTGATCTCCATAGAGGTTTCTGATTTATTTCGGCTGCATTCCAGTATTTTTGTTTTACATTTATTAATTTTCATCATGAATTCTTTCCGTAAGACGGAGTCCATACCATTCAAAAAATCATTCAAATCCTCAGGCTTGTCGGCCAAGATGACGATGTCATCAGCAAATCTCAGAGTAGAAATTATTTCTCCTTGAATCTTCACTCCCACTTTAAATTTTTCTCTAATTTCCTTCATTGCTTGTTCAATGTAAAGATTGAAAAGTATGGGTGATAAGTTGCAGCCTTGCCTTACACCTTTCTGAATACCAGCTTCTCTCTCATGTCCTTCAACTCGAATGACTGCTGTCTGGTTTCTGTATAGATTGTATATCACCCTCCTATCCCTGTACTTTATTCCAATCGATTTCAAAATGTCAAACAATTTAGTCCAATCAACGTTATCAAAAGCCTTTTCTAAGTCTACAAAAGCCATGAACGTTCTCTTATCTTTCCTTATTCTACCTTCCAAAATCAGCCTAAGACTTAGTACAGCTTCCCTTGTTCCTACATTTCTCCTGAAACCAAATTGGTCTTCGCCCAACTCCGTTTCTATCTGGCTTTCAATCCTCTTGTAAATTATTCTAGACAGGATCTTTGAAGCATGAGTAATCAAGCTGATTGTACGGTAATCTTCACATCTGTCAGCTCCCACTTTCTTTGGTATAGGGATGATAACATTCTTCTTGAAATCAGGGGGTACCTCACCTGTCTCATAAATCCTACACACCAAGTGAAATAACCTGATCAGACCTTCATCTCCTATGCAGCGTAGCAACTCAATTGGTATATCATCTATGCCTGGTGCTTTGTTCCTGCTTAAGTCTTCCAAAGCTATATCAAATTCTGATCTCAATATTAAATCTCCTTTCGCATCCTCATCAATTTCCTCCACCCTTTCCATTACATGATTCTCAATCTCCTTTCCCTTATACAAACTCTCTATGTAAGCTTTCCATCTCTCAACCTTTTCTTCCCTATCTGTTAGAGGCTTTCCATTTTTGTCCTTAATATTACAGCACTTAGTCTTCTTTTCCCCAAAAGTATTCTTAATCCTTCGATAAGCTGTGTCTACTTTTCCTAATTTCAGACAATTTTCTATACCTGCACATTTCTCTTTCAACCATTCTTCTTTTGCTTCCTTGCACTTCTTGTTAACCTCATTTCTCAGACGTCTGTATTCTGCTTTCCCCTTTTCATCTCTTACATTCTTGTGTTTCCGCCTTTCATCCATCAATTCTAGTATACCCTGAGTGATCCACGGTTTTCTACCTATTCTTTCTTTCCTACCTATGTTTTCTTCTGCGGATTTTGTTATTTCATTCTTCAAAAGTGCCCATTCGTCTGCAATTGAAGTTTGTTTAGGGTTTTTCATTAGTCCTTCCTTTATACTCTTCTTGAATCTTTCGTTTACATCCTTCTCTTTCAGTCTGTCTATTGCCCACCTTTTTGGCTTTTGACTTTTCTTCAGTTTCTTCAACTTTAATCTGCATTTCATTACAACCAGATTGTGGTCAGAGTTTATGTCAGCACCAGGATATGTTTTACAATCCAAAATCTGGTTTCGAAACCTCTGCTTGACCATAATGAAGTCGATTTGGTAACGCCCTGTATCTCCTGGTCTCATCCATGTGTATATTCTTCTATTGTGGTTATTGAATAAGGTGTTAGCTATGACCAACTCATGCTCGGTGCAGAATTCTACCAGCCTGCTTCCTCGATCATTCCTTTCACCTAATCCGAAACCTCCTACTATCTTCCCTTCTCTCCCTTTTCCTACCACAGCATTCCAATCTCCCATTACTATAACATTTTCATCACCCTTGATATACCTCAGAATTTCGTCTATTTCTTCGTAGACCTTTTCAACATCCTCATCATCAGCTTGACTGGTAGGCATATAGACTTGTACCACTGTGGTGCAGGTAGGTTTAGTATTGATTTTAGCTACAATAATCCGTTCACTATATTGCTCATAATATTCCTGGCGCTGTCCAAGTTTCCTACTCAATATGAGGCCAACCCCTGCTTGGCCATTGTTTGATTTAGTGCTAATGACCCTATAGTCTCCTGACCAAAAGTCCTGTTCTTCCTGCCAGCGCATTTCACTAATCCCAACCAAATCCAACCTCAACCTATCCATTTCCCTTTCTAAGTTTTCTAACCTTCTGTTCCTGAGTTTCAGATATGAAAGGATGGACTTCAGATTCATAATCTGCTCAGCACATGATCGTCCCTTTCTGAAACCCCCTTGGTATTCTCCCAGTTGTGGATCGATTTGTTGTTCCGCCCTATTCTGCAGAGCTTTTGAGAGGATCTTGTAAGTTATTGATAGAAGAGAGATGCCACGGTAATTGTTCACATCGGTTTTCTCCCTTTTTTATGTAGTGGATGAATTACGGCAGAGCTCCATCCACTTGGGAGTTTATCGCTCTCCCAGATCTCTTGAATAATTTCAACAAGCTTGTCGACTGCTTTTTCCCCTGCATGTTTCCACAGTTCAGCAATTATCAAATCTTCACCCAGTGCCTTGTTGTCCTCAGCTCTTGGATGATCTTCGTGATTTCAGCCTTCGTAGGAGGGGACGAATCAGGGTGGATGTTTGGATTTATTTCATAAACGAAAGGGGTCTCAGGAGCCTCACAGTTGAGGAGGTTTTCAAAATAACTTGCTAGTTATTCAAATCCAAAACCGATTCTGAAGTCATATGGGATCACCATAAAAATCTAACCTAGCTACAAAAGAAAGAGTAAAAACTCCATATCAAAGGAGCCCTGGAGTAGCAAAATCAAGACTAGTATAACTCCTGGCCAGAGAATCATTTTAACAGAAGACATCATGCCTCAATTTCTTTTAAAATCCACCAAATTGTTTGAATGCCTAAGGAAAAGGATGCTGGCAATGAGAATAGAAATAATACCAATATCACTATTACTCTACTGGGGCAATGATTGACATCTGCTCACTTTGAGATGTGGCATGTATTCACTTGTCTATCTATACATGGTTTCCTCCATCTACTGTGCACAAACAAGAATTACCATGAGCCAGCAGCGATGTGAACATATCTGCTCGATACCAACTAGAAATACGTAGGAAAAGAGTCAGTTCAATAAGTGACTACGCAAAACACAATGATAACAAGTAGTTCCGTGAAGAACTAAAGCCTATTTTCATATATCCTACTTACGTTAATTGCCCCTATCAACATACAAAATTTCAGTTTGATTGCCGCAACAGATTCGTAGATATTGAGAACCGACTAAATATTGCGGATGGCCGCCATGCTGGATTTTATGTATGTAGGTCTTAGAGTTATGTACTGTTACATGAAGATTTTTGTGTACGTGTAGTATTCGAACATCAATCGCATGATTAAGACACAAGAAGTAAAAACAAGATTTTAAAATTTCGCACAGCTGCCATCTTGTGGTTATGGAAACAATTAAAATTAATTAGTTGCCAGTGGATTAACATTTGTATGAGGATTTACTGTACCAAGTTTCACTGCACTCGGATGGTTAAATTGCGAGAAACGTCCATGTGAATATTTATACTTCTCGTCGCCGCCATGTTGGATTTGTGATCGCCAGGTTATTAAAAGTCTCATAGGTGAACTTATGCTCATAGCCCCTATCAACATAAAGAAATCAGTTTGATTGCTGTAATAGATTCGTAGATATTCAGGGCCGTCAAAAAATTTCGGATGGTCGCCATATTGGATTGTTATATGTATAGGCCATATAGTCATGTACACTAAAGGGAAATTGTTGCGTGAGTTAATTATTCAAACTTTCACTTCAATCGCAGGATTACGACACAAGAAATAAAAACTTAATTTTAAAATGTGCACAGCCGCCATTTCCAACTAAATTAGATACCAGTGCATTACGATGTGTATAAACTCTTGCTGTACCATGTTTCGTTGCGTTTGGATGACTAAATAGCGAGATAAGTCTAATTAAAACTTTCAATTTCACTTGGCCGCCATGTTGGTTTTGTACTTACCAGGTTTTCAAAAGTCACATAGGTGAACTTCTAGTAGTTCCCTTTATCACCGCAAAACATTCCAGGGTGATATCGGTAATAGTTTCGGAGATATTGAATGCCGGTGAAATATTTCGCACAGCCGCCATGTTGGATTGGTGAGACGTACAAAATTTGAAGGGCACGGTCGGGGTCGTTCAGAATAGTGCTATGAACTTACCGAGTTTCATTGCAGTCGCTCCAGTCGTTTAGAAGTTATTAGGGGGACTCACACACTCATTCGCACACACAGACAGACACACGGACACGAGGCGTAAGATATTCTGAGTTCAGTCCAGACGCGCTCTCGTTTCCAAGGAGAATAGGAAGGAAAGATGTGGTGGGGTGATGATTTCTCATTTGAAATATGATTGTTGACAGCCAAGTTGGTCACTAAACATTAATTTAAGCCATTCACATTATTATTAGAAAAGCTCACATTTCGTAATATAGCAGTCTTCCTTGTTATACCGTACACTAGGGTATCCTATAAGGAGTAGGATAAACAAACAGCAGCGCAGTGTTTCTTCAATCATATTTCAAATGCCTTATATGATTGAGTCTTAGCATTGGCATATGATGTAGTCTTCACCTAATGTGAATGCCAGAGTGTGAACCTGAATTACCAATCAATTAGCCACTGTTGACACAACATATGGTGTAGTCTTCGCCTAATGCGAGTGCACAGTGAACCAGCATTATGAATACAAAAACATCAGTTATTGCTAAAATAAGAAACAATTTTGAATTACTTAATCCAAAATGTGAAATAGTGAGAAAAACATTCACATTATTATTAGAAAAGAAACATAGAATCTATGATCACCTGTATTTGATGCTCCACTTTGACCGCCGTGTTTTCATATTCAAATATATATCGCAAGATTCACCCAGAAGGTTAGAAGTGGGTAATTGGTCATGTGACTCCTAGAAAAAATTATACATGTATGACCCAACATGAAACATACCGACAGTATAACAGTTATAAGTTAGCCTACCTGTTACAATAAAAGCAAAAATATACTGGTTACCCTACTATTTGGTGGCAAGCTTGTCATGCACATCATTAAGATTGCTATGTTACACGATATATGTATTAAATACAACTCACGATATTAAGGAATTCATCCGGCTCACTCTTAACGAATGGCTGTTGCTCCATACTGTTCAGGAAGCTAGAGCACACAAATCATTATCGTATAACACACGAACTGAGATAATTTCAGACCACCGAATTCTAGTTTGGTTACTGGTAATCCAAATAAGTTATAACCCTCCAGGTGCACAGTGAGAAGAAGAAGTTAACAACAAGCGTATTCGACAATGACGTTCGACATTATAAGATATGAGAATAGGGTATAATATCGAGTAAAATATTAATGTCTATCATTGCGATGGAATGAGGATTTACTGGTGCCAGCTTGTGGAGCGCTCAACTGAAGCAACCTATAATTGGTTTCTCTCATAACCTAAGCACAATGTGATGGGGCACG
The DNA here is from genome assembly GCA_946902985.2 of Meconema thalassinum. Classification (NCBI taxonomy): domain Eukaryota; kingdom Metazoa; phylum Arthropoda; class Insecta; order Orthoptera; family Tettigoniidae; genus Meconema; species Meconema thalassinum. Next base: position 111,882,182 of record OX336397.1, on the reverse strand, counting down.
CGGAATAAATATAATTTTCCGACGCTAAATTACATTAAAAACCTATTAACGTAAAAGTAAACTCAAGTTATTGCACGAGTATTAAGAATTTATATTGGCAAACTGAGGATAGGCCTACAGTGAGTTTCACAAAACACACGAAGATTTCCGCTCCGTGTGACAAGAAACCCACTCCAAATGAAAACCAACAAACCTTCCTCATTGTACCAACATCGAAGGGAAGGAACTGAAAGATGTATTTATCCTTACACACTTATAAATACTATCGCCTGGTTACTTGCATAACAGCCGTCATAAAGCAGTTCCTAATTACACATTTAAACCTGTGTATCCTCAACAATTATATATTATCAAATTATCCACACAGGTTACGGTTGTAATTATTATTAAATTATAATTGTTATTATTGTTTTTTTTATTGAGTGGGACACGCTCTCTCCGGGGGTTATAAATATAGAGGACCCAAGCTGAGAGTATGAGTGAAGACCTCAACGGCACCTGGGGTGGTGAAAGAGTCCTTCGGTACAGCCACTGCCGGCTGGATCGCAACACTCCTGGCTGCTTTAAACTGCATGCCCATTCGACGATTACAGCATTGGTTTGAGCGTACACGAGCGGCTAGGTACAGAGCTAATCCACTGTTTGATTGGCTAGAGGCTGCTGGGTTCTTATTGGTTGTTGGTGGAAGATATATATATTCCATGGATTTAAGGCTGCTTCCTGCTTTTTGTTGCGAAGCGGTGCAGCGCTCGACAGCGCTTTATGCAGCCAGCAACCAGAAAGAAAGGCGCCTTGGATTATTGGTCAAAATGGCGTGGCGTTCCCTTGCTTTGAAGCTGCGGGCGTGCCGTTTAAAATTCCTGAAGACAGATTTTGAGTTTGAGACTGTAGTTATATGTGTACATGTGATTTTATATTGATCGATAAAGTGAATACCTTTAGCCAGAACATTACATGTAGTAGATTTGTGTGTGAGAATGTTTTGGCGAGTTTTGATGAGGTTATGGCATTACGCGGATAGATTTTTACTCGACATTTGTAACTTTCTTCGGTTGGATATCATATGTAACACGCGGAAGTTACATTCATTTTCAAAAGTAGTTTCTACCTTGAGCTATTGCATATTAAAATGCATAGTTCGTAATATCATTGGGTGTATGGAAATGTGCTACCGTACCTCTATCGGCCTACTGCATGCTTTAGATACCGTAATTATCATGTACAATTCCGCAGTAGAAAACTTCAAAAACGTAGCCTACGTTGGTTTCGGTAGAAAATCATTCTTACGGTATTGGTCTAACGCTCTCTCCTTTAATATTAAAACCGTGGTAGGCCCTATATCACAATTACTACGTTTACATGGCGAACTCAAATCTATTTGAATACGATCCTGTTTTCAGTACGCTGCCCGTTTACATGAGGAGTTTCAGTTCGTATTGAAATCTATTTCAATACGGTATATAATTTATGGTGGCCAACCTGCAGTTATGTTGGCTAACTCATATTAAACAGCTAAATAAAAGGCCTGTATCGTAATTATATTACTAGTGCATGAGACAGGACCCTGACTCAGAGTTTCACTGGATGCATTAGGCTGTAACTATTGGATTGGACAAAACGAAGATTAGAATGGACGAGTGTAGGTGCAGCCTGTGGCCGCGGGAAGCTAGCGGGTCACTCACAGTTTCACTGGACGTGTTAGGCTGCAACCATTGTCAAAACCATTCATCTGGACGCGTTAGGCTGTAACCGTTGATGTGGACGCGTTTGGATGAAACCATTATCAAAAACCATTGCATTGGACAAAACTATGGTTAGAATTGTGGGGGTAAGTGTGAGGAGCTAGCAGGGCATGGTTGTCAAAAAGAACATTGATCTGGTACTGGACGAAAGACCACATATACAATTAGAACAATATGCGTGGGGTTGGCAATACTGTTGTAACGCTGGTAATGGCAGATACAGCTAAGTCATGTTATAATTTGGGATGGCGGGTGGCTTATAGACATCCGAGGAGTGAACTACACCATTCCCAGATCAATTTTGAATTATTTGAAAAGATATTTACCGGTATTTCAAATTTCAGAAGTCGCCCCCCCCCCCCCTGGGTTCATGTCTCCTGCACTGTTACCGTTATCATCCGACGTTTCTTTGATGGGTTGTTTGTAAACATGAAAAATGGATGCGCGGAAGATTTTGATGTTGTTTGTTCTTACGAAGTTTATGGGCAACAGTCGTCCCTTTTAATTGCTGAAGCTTTTAGAGACTCCGGGCTGCCAAAATGTTGCCCAGAATGGGATCTGCACCGTGCCAGTAAATCTACTGACAGGGCTCCCTCGCATTCAGGCCGAAGCACCCTGACTAAACCAGGATTCGATCCTGCTACCTTGGTAAAAGCAGGTGAGAAAGTTACCGCTGCGCCACTCAGCCAGTCTGTGTTCAATTTAGTCAAATGGAAAAAGGAACGAATTAATCAGCAAAGTTAAACGGTGTATTTTCACTTTTTCTGTTGACCACATTTTACCTACGGATACACCAGGCATTAGAAGTAAAACGGAAAAAAATACATTAACGCTAAAAACACGTGCAAACAAACTATGCTTATCAAACACGAAAAGAACACAGACAGTAACGAAGAATATGGGCAGGAAGTAAAACAAGCGATTCGAGAGCCGGGCGACAGACGAAAATAGGCCTAAATTAGTTAATAATTGTAACTCAAGAGCGCGCAGAATCGCTTTCAGTACGATCTGCGTTTACAGATTTACCTGTTTCGATCCGATCCCACAATTTTACCGTATTGACCTTGAAAATCAATACTCACCGAGTCCCGTTTACATGACCGTATTGAAACTCAAATCGATTTGAGTACACTATGTAAACTCCGTAAATATCATGGTGTATAGAATAATATAAAATATTCTCTGCGTTACAAGTAGCCTACCGGTAAATCTGACCAAAAGGTGCTGTAGGCTAGGTAGAGTATTTCGCCGAGGATGGGGGTTGAGGGGAAATGCATTACTCAAAACGTTAAAGCAATACATCATGTTAGCAAGGCATGTTACGCATACCGTAAGCTATAGTGAAATCCAGAAAGTTTGCCTACAAATTTGTTAAAGCATGAGGAAAATTGCCATAACCTTCCTGATTAACGCAGTTATCAAAATTCTTTTAGGAGGGCTATGGGTACTACCTAGACTGTTGCTGTTGCTCACGTCCGCAGGTTTAACCTTTTAATTACCCTGCACGTGTCCCCTGGGTGGTGATAAACGAGCAACAAAATACTGGCAACCAGACAATCCTCGTGATCTCCTGGTAAATATTACATCACGTATCAGAACATGAATGAGTCAATAAATGGTCCTTCTGAGGACTATCCCTCTAGAAAGCTAGGACAATGTGTAAGAGTTTGTCAGTTGAATATTGAAGGCATTAGTAGAGCAAAATGCCAAGTGCTGCATAAGATCTTAGCTGACAACAAAATTGATTTAGTTGCAATCCAGGAAACCCACGCAGCAAACGAAGCTCAACTTACTTCAAGAGGAAAAATACCTGGATATGACTTACTCGGTGCCATTTATGATAATGTTTATGGTGTGGCAACATATGTCAGACAAGATATAGAAAATGCACATCTTATCTCTGTAAGCTATGCCGATGGTATTCAAGAAGTTGTCATAAGAATGGGAGAAATGACTATAGTCAATGTTTATAAACCTCCCGGCATCAATTGGCCTTCTAAAGTGCTTAGAACTCACACTCACCCTACAACATATCTGGGCGACTTCAACAGTCATCATGAACTGTGGAAATACAGGCACAGCAATGAAAATGGAGACGCTTTGGTGAACTGGGCCGAAGACCATGATATTCATCTCATCTTTGATGCTAAGGATCGGAGCACTTTCAGATCAGATGCCTGGAAAACGGATCACAATCCTGATCTTTGCTTTGTCTCGTCTGATTATAAAAGTCAACCTCTTCCAGTATCAAGAAAAGTCCTTGGAGACTTCCCACACAGCCAACACCGCCCAATTTGCCTTCAATTTGGGATTAGTATCCCTTTAATAAGAGCATTTCCTAGGCCCAGATGGAATTTTCAAAAGGCGGATTGGGACACTTTCTCAGTAAATCTGGATAAATGTGTAGGATGGATCCCACCAACTAGCTCAAACTACCAGCGGTTCGTTGGAGCTGTAATTAGCACAGCAAAGAAGTGTATTCCACGAGGTTTCCGTAAGGCATATATTCCTGGCTGGACAGAAGAGTGCGAAAACCTATACAAAGAATTTTGTGAAAGCAACGATCATGACATAGCAGATGAGTTGCTGAGTAACATCGACGCAGCTAGACGTTTAAAGTGGAATGAGACTGTTGAATCCATGGACTTCCGTACATCAAGTAGAAAAGCTTGGTCTTTGCTCAGAAAACTAGGTGGTGCTACCCCACGTGACCGCACGTATGATGCTGTTACCCCCAACCAAGTTGCAGCCAACATCGTGTCCACTTCCAGAACTCTTCAAGTTAGAGCACATACTATTGCTGCAAAGAAGAAATTAAAGGCACTCAAATCAGCCTGCACAACCGAAACGGAATATTCTCTACCATTCAGCATCGAAGAAGTAACGACTGCCATAAAAGAAATGAAACCAGGGAAAGCCCCAGGATTTGATGGTATTCATGCAGAATTCCTTTTGCACTGCGGCAAATATGTGAAAAAGTGGCTTGCTATGTTCTACACAAACATTCTACAAACGGGCAACATACCATCTGAAATGAAACGAGCAAAAGTCATAGCCTTACTGAAACCTGGTAAACCAAATGACAAACCAGAAAGTTATAGACCCATAGCTTTACTTAGTATACTATATAAGCTCCTCGAAAGATTGGTGAACAACAGAACGTGCCACAAGATCTTTGAACATATACCGGTTGAACAGGCAGGTTTCAGACCTAACCGCAGCTGCACAGATCAAGTCCTCTCCTTAACAAGCTTCATAGAAGCTAGCTTCCAGAATCAAGAGAAGTCGTCAGTCGTATTCATTGATTTGACAGCTGCATATGATACTGTCTGGAGACAAGGTGTCATATTAAAACTTCTACAAGTAATTCCATGCCTAAAAATTGCCAATCTCATCAATGAAACGCTCGGTAACCGATGTTTCCAAGTGCTAATGGGCAACAAGATGAGTTCACAAATGAAGCTGAATAATGGGCTGCCACAAGGATCTGTTCTCGCCCCTCTTCTCTTCAGCTTGTACATATCAGATATGCCTGAAACCATATCAAGAAAGTTTGGGTATGCCGACGACTGGGCACTCGCAGTGAAGCACAGAGATCTTGAAGTTACAGAGTCCATATTGACCAATGATTTGTCAGTTATTGGTGATTATTTCCGCAAATGGAGGTTGCTGCCAAGTGTGGATAAGACAGAAGTCTCATCGTTTCACCTAAACAGTAAATTGGCCAACAAAGAGCTCAAGGTCTACTTTGAAGGAAGGCTACTCAAGCACAACAGAAACCCGAAATACCTAGGGGTCACACTTGATAGAACGCTCAGTTACAAACAGCACCTATTAAGAACAGCTGCCAAAATCAAAACTCGGAATAACATCCTCCAGAAGCTATGTGGAACGTCATGGGGCTCCTCTGCATCAACACTTCGTACTTCAGCTCTGGGATTGGTCTACCCTGCTGCGGAATACTGCTCCCCAGCTTGGATGAATAGCACTCACACAAGACTTGTTGACACTCAGTTCAACCATACCATGCGTCTTATAACTGGTACAATCAGACCTACACCTACTTTTTGGCTACCCATACTTAGCCACATACCACCTCCATCTCTGCGACGGGAGAGTGCACTTGTCCGTGAATACAAACATCTACAGAAAAATCCTAACCTCCCTGTTCATGCAGACATCCCAACCATCGGTAAAGGAAGGCTTCGTTCTCGCAATCCACCTTTAGAAACTGGAAGGTTGCTAGTTAACAACGGCTTTAATATCAATGCCTGCTGGAGACACACATGGCAGAGTAATACTACTACAGAACAACTGAAGATGCCATGTATATCGACCAAACCACCTGGTTTTGATTTACCACGCAAGATCTGGTCGGTTCTTAACCGTATAAGAACCAACACTGGCAGGTGTGCCGATTCTTTGTTCAAGTGGAAGAAAATAGCTTCTCCATGTTGTGACTGTGGTGCTGAAAAGCAGACTGTTCATCATGTAATTTCAGAATGTCCTCTGAGAGCTTTTCCTGGCGATCCAACAGAGTTCCTGGTGATGACGGAGGGATCAATAGACTATATTCGTGGCCTGGACATTAATTTGTAATTTTTTATCATTGTAAATAGTATGTTTTAGTGATGTTTGTAGCCATACGCTAAATAAATAAATAACCTAGACGTGATGTTCTGCTATATAATTGAGTACCGTAATCAAGTTCCATACTCATAATGCTCCTTGAGAAGAAGGTTCATTGTAACCAAAATCTTTCCCCAGGTCAAGACACAGAATCAAACTCTGTAGAGGGTTTGTTTGAGTTTGATTAAGTGGTTCGAAATAGGGCAAATACCAATCAATGTGATTCTTGTTCATATTGTTGGATATTAGAGTTATGAAATTGAACAGCTCATGGTAAATAAATGGAATCACATGTCACTATTTACTACAGTGCTGCAAAAATTGTGTGTATATATAGATATTAATATATGCTTTACAATGATTAAAAAAGGATGCTCCTAACATTGTCCAGATATCCTTCTGTTCCCTCTTTACCGTTTTAAGCCGGTATAAATTACGTTCTCAATGGAATATCCATCTTATTTGGGTACAATCGTGTTGACAGACTGAAAAGCATCAAACTATTACATTAAGAAACTGCTGTACTCTGGGGGATTGGTATTGAAATTCTGACTTGATTCTCTATTACACCAAATAACTACTATTATTTGCTATCGTAAAAGTATGGTGGCCACTACTCCTGGAAATCCTGAAAAACTCCTGGATTTTTATTAGGTCTGACAAATTCCTGGAAAATGATGAAAAATTTGAAAACTCCAGGAAAATAGTCTCTGTTAATTAATTATAAAAATCCTTCCATCTGAATCATACTCCCGCTTGGGTTTTGGGTGAGCCCTGTATCGTTAACGAAAGAAATTTCCTCAGGCTACCTGTTTCTGTGTGGGAGAACACGCGATATTATTTTTGTAAAACATAATATTGAGTATAGACAACTTCACCGCATTAAAATTGCAGGCGGCATTCTTCTCTTTTTTTAGCGGATATTTCAGTCACAAAGGCTTTTTTAAAACAACAAATAAATCACTTGTGTGTAGGCTTGTGTATCAATAACGCAATCACCACTAATTTTTGTCTTGAAGTAGGCAACCGATAAAGTCCCCCCCCCCCCCCGAGACTCGTGCTTATTTTTAGATCTGGAAAAATGAGAATTACTCCTGGAAAATCGTTGACCGATGTGAGTGGCTACCATGTAAAAGGGACAAAAAAAACTTTTGGACTTTCCACTTTTGCACTAAACCACTCGTATTAAAGCACCACTTTGCTGGGGGAACTAGAGCTCCCTAGGTTTTATCTAAAAACCAAATACATTTTAAATACAATTTTAAAACATACATACATTTTCATTTGAGACTGATTCGAAACATGTACCTGTAATGTAATAAAAACATGAAACGAAAGGTTTTGACTAGGCAGACTGTTAAGTTTAAACCCTCATGATAAATGAATAAGGACCATGGTGGTCGAAAGCGCTAACACCCTACCTTGTGCCTCGCTGGCATCGGGAGAGCGTGGGTTCAAATCCCACCTCAGCCGTCCTGAAAATGGTTTTCGTGGTTTCCCATTTACACCACCAGGCAAATGCCGGGACGGTTCCTTTCGATAGGTCCACGGCCAATTTCCTTCCAATATCCCTTCCCTGACCCGTCCTGAAAAGAAAAGTTCATGGCCATTGGCTGCGTTATAAAAAAAATAATAAGGAAAGATAACAACTTGTTCATGGCTTGTAGACAAATAAAATACTTTTGATAGTGTTGATTGGAGTAAATTGTACGATATTTTGAAAAGTGTTGGAATAAAGTTCAGGGATAGGAGGGTGATCTACAATCTATACAGAAACCAGACTTCAGCTATGAAAGTTGAAGGGCATGATAGAGTCAGTAATGTCAACCAAGCGAAAAAATTATTGTTACGGTTATCACTGTTGATAGCTGGCTAAACCTTTTACTAAATTCTGCGATTAGCATTTTAAGGCAGTATTCGGAAAGATGTAAGGTTTGGCTGCAACTAATCACCCATACTTTTTAATGAAAGAATTGAGAGAAACATTTAAAGTAGGAGTAAAGATTCGAGGAGGAATAATTTCAACTTTGAGATTTGCTGATGACATTGTCATGTTAGCCGATTAACCAGAGGATTTGAATGAGATTTTAAATGGAATGCACTCCATCTTGAGGAAAGAATTCATGATGAAAAACAACAAATGTGATATATGATATAAGAATAGCAGTCAATGGCCATAAGCTGGGCATGATTGATTGAACGCCCGAGAGCTCCCAACAAGTTCAATCTCAAGTAGTTCCAACTTTCGCTACCAGATGCTACTGTCACTAACACTAGCGGCTAATGTTGGAACTTGATAGACCGTTTCCTAACCAGCCAAATATAGACTACAAATTTTGCCACACACCACTAATTGCAGTGATACGTTCTTTCAAATGTCCTCAGAAGAAAGGCATAGTTCTAAAAGAACAATTTGTGTGTTTCTGGATTTAAGAAAGGCTTTTGACACCGTAGACCACAATATACTCATTAGAAAACATGAAAAGGAAGGTATTCGTGGTACTCCTCAAGAATTAATAAAAAGCTTTCTTTTTAACAGAATACAAAAGGTACGAATCAAAGACACTCTAAATAGAAGTGCTGAAGTAAAAATTAAAATATACCAAGGAACAGTTTTAGGTCCTATTCTTTTTCTGTTATATATTAACGATTTGTGTGAGCTGAACTGTAATGCGATGATTACCTCATAATTATGCTGATGACACTGTCGTCACAGGAACAAATTGGGAGGACACTTTTAATAGAACTCAAGAAACCCTTGCTACAGTCCAAAAATGGCTAAGACACCATCTCCTTACCTTAAATGAAACCAAAACACAATACCTAAGCTTCTCACACAACAAAACATAACAACCCACAAACAATTTAACACTAAAGATCCACACACCAATTTGTAACAATGGCAAAAGATGCAACTGCTATACCCTACAGAAGTCAATGAATGCTACATATTTAGGGATTATTATAGATAGTCATTTAAAATGGAATATGCATGCATCAAAATTGGCCAATAAACTTCAAAAGTTAATTTACATATTTTACAGAATAAGAAATATCTTGTCAGCAAAAGTTGGTTGGTTCCTTAGTTTAGGGGCTGCGACAACACGGTCATGTAGCCCCGTGTACTTTGGGTGTGCGTAGAATCTGTCTGATAACCGGTGTTATTTGTGATGACTGTATTATTGTGTGTTATCTGTTTTCAATTCAAGTGAGGATTGCAGACTTTAAATTTCAAGTAGTTCCTACCTTTGCTGCCAAATGCCACCGTCAATGACTACTAAGCCTAGTCCAGGACTTAGCTACTAGAAGCCACCGCAGTCGGCTCTTGGCAACGAACGTAGCAACCTAAGAGCGTTGTTTACATTCTTAACCTATACAATTTAGTTTCACGCAGGTGTAATTAGTGGAACGTTCTTTAACATGCCATAAATCTATGACGTGGGACCACCGGCTTTACTTCCCCTCCGAAGGAAGGCATACTGAGGGTCAGCAAAAGTCTTGAGAACTGTATATTTTGCCTTAGTCCAGTCACAATTACAATATTGAATTAATGGTTGGGTGGAATACTTGATTCACATTTGGCTCAGAATCTCATTCTAAAAGTTATGTACAAAAAGCCACCAACTTTTCCAACATGTGAACTGTATCAACAAAGCATGGTGCTCAACATATGACAGTTATTTGTCCAGTCATCAATCATATTTATACATAAAAATATGAAGCTCTTCTCAAATGGACAGAAACTTAAAATGTGCACTAGACTTCAAGACACAACCGGAATAAATAACCCTCGTCGAAACACACTACTTGGCCAAAAGCGGCTTCGGTGGCGTAGTTGGTAGCATGCTGAATTGCTGTGCCCAAGATAGCGGGTTCAAACCCAGCCAAAGTCGCCGGATTTTTAGAGCGTTAAAAATCCTTCAGTATGCCTTCCATCGGAGAGGAAGTAAATCCGGCGGTTCCATGTCATAGATTTATGGCATGTAAAAGATCCTTTCACAGACTAAAGTTGTGTAAAGCTAAATTGTTAGGTTAGATTTCGTCAGAACGCTCTATCACAATACCAACGTTCACCACTAGGTATCATTGATATCTGGTAGCAAAAGTTGGAACTACTTGAAATTGAATGTAACTTGTAGCTCACCCTAACGAGGGTGTGCGCTGGAAGCAGCTACAGCCTCTGGCGAGCCGAACATGTCCTCGGACACTCCTGGCACTAAAAGCCATACGATAAATAGATAAATAAAACTTGGCCAAAGGAATTTAAGTTGTCTTAGCACTTGGGTATACAATATATTGTCAGTAAATGTGACAAATAACACCCTGAATATACTGAAGAAAAGGCTTTATACATGGCTCCTTAATAACTTTGATAAAGTTAATGAACTTATAAATTTTCACCAACATATTTAAACCAACTCAGTCACAAATAAGTAATGTATCAACTTTTTTATTTTTAGTGTCCTTATATTGCAAAAACGAAGTTAATGAAGCCAAAGCAGATTAATACATTACACGCGCCATAAAGAGGAGTAAAATATATCACAGTACGTAACTAGCAAATATAACAACATGCCACCCAAAACACAGCCCTCAACTAAAAACATAAAGCAAAAAGAGAGAAAAAACAAAATATCAACCTCAGAAAGCTCGGGAGAAGAAGAACACACAAACAATACAAAACCCCAAAGAGACGACATTAAAGGTATGTTTTCTGAAATACTATCAGAACTTAAAGATTTGAAAAAGCAAACTGAAGAGTTTAAACAAGAAACAAGAGAGGAAATTCAGTCCATGAGAAAGGAAATTAAAAAAAAGAAATGAATACTGCGAAAGAGCAAATGAGTCATTAGAACAAAAAATCACTAACATAGACAACACAATACAAGAAAAGATAGAAACATTATCCAAAAGAATAAGTGACCTAGAAGAACAAAAAGAACAACAGGCGAAAAGAGAAAGGAGGAACAACATAGTGGTAAAAAGTAAAGAGTTCACTAATGATGAAAGTAACAAAGACGAACTAAAGAACAAAATCAAGAAGATATTGGACACGATAGAAAAAGAAGTGACGGCAGAAAAATCAACCTACGTCGGTAAAGACAGAAACAATAGAGGTATAGTGAAAGTCAGTTTCACAAATTTTGCAGACAAACTAAAAATAGTCCGAAACAAACACAAACTGAGAGGACAAGACATATTCATAGATGATGACCTCACAATAAAAGAAAGAGAAATCCAAGCATCACTCAGACAGAAAGCCAGGGAAGAAAGGGAAAAGGGTAATAACAATGTAAGAGTTGGATACCAGAAAATCCTGTTAAATGACCAGTGGGTGCACTGGAAAGACTTAACCTCAAAAAACGGGGAAGAAGAATTCAACACAACACAACGATGAAACAACGTTCACACAAGGAAGAAGAACTCATACTTGGTACACTAAACGTTAGAACCTTAAGAACCCAAGATAAAGAAATAGAACTCGAAAACGCACTCGAAAACGTAAGGTACGATATATTAGGCCTCAGTGAGGTGAGGCAATACGGCGAAGACATAATAGAGAAAACAAATGGGGATGTCTTTAGCCTCATAGGGGAAACAAAAGGACAAAAAGGGGTAGGTTTTTTGATAAAAAAAAGACATTTAAAACACAATATAAAAGAAATAAAGGGAATCTCAGAAAGAATCATAGTATTATCCCTAAAATTAAATGACAACACATTCATAATAATTCAAGTCTATGCCCCACAGAAGCAAGTACGGAAGAAGAAATTGAAGACTTCTATATGCTCCTCGAAGACACACTAGCCGAGTACGAAGCACACACAACATTCATAATTGGAGACTTCAACAGCAAGGTAGGAAGAAAGGAATACGAAGAAGAAGAACCTATGGGCCTTCACGGATACGGAACAAGGAACGAAAGAGGAGAACGACTAATACAGTTTGCACTGGGACAAAGACTTAAAATTGTGAACACATTTTACAAGAAAAACCCAGAAAGCAAATGGACATGGAAATCTCCGAATGGGAAAATCAAAAACGAAATAGACTTCATCCTAACCAATAGACTAACAGAGGTGAAAAACATACAAGTGATAAATGGTCTGAAGTTTGACACAGATCACAGAATGGTACGATTGAAAGTGAGAATAAAGAAGAAAAGGAGACACTACTTCAACAACAAAACTACACATCCAGGATGCATAGACGGGGCGGAGTATGTAAAAGCACTACAACAAAACCTACGAGACTTCAACCAACAAACGGAGCAAAAAGTCCAACAACACTATACAGAGCACGTAAATTGCATATCCCGCGCAGCCAAACAATCGTCAACACCTGGAAACAGTATGAAAAATAGAATAAAACTTAAGAATAGCACCAAATGTTTGATCGAAGAAAGAGAACGCCTAAAATCACAAGCCATAGAAAACGAACACAAAAAGCTGGAATATGCGGAAGTCAATAAACAATCAAAAAGGGAAATCCGAAGAGACATCAGAGAACACAACACTAAAGTGGTCAAAGAAATCGTGGATACCACAAAATCAATAAAGAAGATTAGAAAAGAATTAACTCCAGGCATACATTGGATGCTGGGAGTAAAAGACAACAACGAAGAAAGACAAGCCTCAAGAGAAGAGATAATGACGCAAGCGACAGAGTTCTATAGGACACTATACTCAAGTAACTCTCAAAGATCCAACTTGCATCAGGACCAGAATACATCAGAAGAAAACCTAGAGGAAGAAACACCTCCAATACTACCCAGTGAAGTAAGAGCAGCCATTCGACAAACGAAAACCGAAAAATGCCCAGGTGAAGATGGAATTTACAATGAATTTCTAAAATGGGGTGAAGAAGACCTAATCCCAGTCATCACAACATTATTTAATTCCATACTCACATCAGAAGACATACCAATGCAGTGGAAACAAAGCATTATCATACTTCTACACAAAAAGGGAGCCAAGGACGACATAAACAACTACAGACCGATCAACCTAATTGTAAACCTCTACAAGCTATTTATGAAGATCCTAGCCAATAGAATGACAAAGGCACTGGACGAACAGCAACCGATAGAGCAAGCAGGATTCAGAAAGAGTTTCAGTACATCAGACCACTTGCAAACAATAAATCAACTCATGGAGAAAGTTCAGGAATTTAATCTAGATGTGTATATCGCATTTGTGGATTACAACAAAGCATTTGACTCCGTAGAACAGGGAAGCGTCTTAGAAGCACTGGAAAAACAAGGCATCCCAAACAAATTCGTTAGACTCCTTGGCAAACTCTACGAAGGTAACCAAGCCAGAATAAAGACAGAAAGAGAAGGATGTAACATCATGATAGAAAGGGGAGTAAAACAGGGAGACCCCCTCTCACCAAAATTATTCACCTGTTTGATGGAAAAATCAGTTTAGAAAACTAGACTGGGAAGAAAAATATGGCATCAGAATCGATGGGACAAGACTAACCCATTTACGGTTCGCAGACGACATTGTTTTGGTGGCTGAATCAGCGAAAGAGCTGGAACAAATGATAAAAGAATTAGACGAAACAAGTAAAGAAGTGGGCCTTACAATGAACCCGAAGAAAACGAAGCTGATGACCAATGCGATGGAAGCCCCAATTAATGTGAACAGGGAAACACTGGAATATGTTGAAGAATATGTATATCTCGGTCAGAACATGTCATTTTCAATTCGTTCAGAGAAAGAGGTCAAAAGAAGAATAGGACAAGCATGGAAGAGCTTTTGGTCCCTAAAGTTTATTCTGGCTGACAAGACCCAAAAACACACTTTAAAGGCTGAAGTTCTGGAAAAATGCGTTATACTGGTGTTACTATATGGTTGCCAAACTTGGGCACTAACATCGAAACAAAGACAAATGATCCAGAGATGTCAACGGAAAATGGAAAGTAAGATACTTTATGTCTCATTGAGAGATAGAATACGGAACGAAGATTTAAGAAGGAGAACCGGCATGAAAGACGCTATGACATCAGCAGACCAGCTCAAATGGAGATGGGGTGGACATGTAGCGAGATTAGATCCTAACCGATGGACGTACAAAATGACGATGTGGGACCCAAGAACAGGAAGACGAAACGTTGGGAGACAAAGAATCAGATGGGCAGACTGGTTCGTAAAATGGGGAGGAAAACAATGGACAAGAACAGCGAAGATGAGGCAGGAGTGGAAAGACCTAGGGAGACTCGCATGCAGTGACCAATAAAACAATGCATCAACTAGAAAGACACCGTTCAGTGAGCATGCAGCAAAGCGGTACATATCTCTGGTGTGCAATAAAGGCTTCTCACAGAGCGGTGACCTCAAGAAGCACACTGTTGTTCATACTGGAGTGAAGTAATACACTTGTAGCACATGTGAGAAGTCATTTGCATGGCGGACAGAACTAATGGAACATTGTCTCGCGCTCTAATTTGAGGAAACATCATCGTGTTCACTAGGGAAAATAACCTTACTCCATCACAAGGAATTCAAAAGGTTCAACTATCTTGCGAAACACTTGTTAATTCGTTCCGGGACCACATGTGCACAACATAGTGAATGATTTGTAGGATGTTAAAGAACGTGTATAGGTATCTGCATCCAAACTAGATGTTAAAACTCCACCGGTAAGGTTTTGTATTGCATTTTAAAAAGACCTATTTGAAACGGTTCAATATACGTAGATTTTACTGAAGAGTGACGACTTGGCAGTTTCTGTCATTGTTCAAGTGCTTAGACAGGGTAAGCTTTGTGCTTAGTGGCAATGGGAAGCTCCCAGATATTGGTTGATGGCTGTTATGATTTCCGTAATACTAATGGATATTTGAGGCCTTGATATCGCCAGACTCAGAAATGAAGATTGTTGTAGCGAATGTTATGCCGTCGTAATATAATTTACTTAATCTTTAATCAGCTGCACATCTATATAGAAGGCCCAATCAGAAAGAATAACCCCGAATGCTCCTCAGGACTTGCTCACCTGATGAGTTAAAACTGAGCAATTCCCTGCAAAGCAGGAGGCCATAGCCCTTATGGGATTTGTAAGGCTATTTATTTATTTTATAATAAATGCTGTTACTATAAACTTTTCTTACTATTATCAATCAAATACCATGTTGCAAATAAATTAAGAAACTGTATTCATGAAGCCCACGCACAAGTTTAACTTATGTGGGATTCACGTTGTATTTTGATGCATATGTATATTTACATGTTTTCTGTCAGTGAATAAAAATGTTTTCTCATAAAAATAATTAAAAATATATTTAATGCCCTTAAATAATCCGACGACTGTAGGCCGGGTTTGAACCCGCTATCTTGGGCATAGCAGTTCAGCATGCTACCGACTGTGCCACCAAAGCCACAAAATCACAAAATGTAAAACAAAAGTAATGGAATGCAGCCGTAAGAAATCAGAAACACCTATTGACATCAAATAAAGGCAGATGGAAAAGCTAAAGGAAGTAGGGAGCAAAATAAGCAGTGATGGACAAAGCAAAGAATGTATAGAAAATAGGCTGGCACAAGAAAGGGGAGCATTTCTGCTGAAAAGAAATATGTTGACATCAAATATAGATTTAGATATTTGAAATACATTTTTGAAGCCTTTGTCTGGAGTGTGGCGCTGTGTGGAAGTAAGTAAAACTTGGACTGTTGATGCAGGAGAACAGAAGCATTTCAAATGCGGTGGTGCAGGAAAATGATTAAACTCAAATGGGTAGATGGAGTAAGGTTCATAGGGCACATACAGTACAGTACTAAGACAACCAGGATTGGCAATTTTTTTTATGGAAGGAAGGGTAGAGGACAAGAATTGTAGAGGTAGACCAAGGTTACAATACAAATCATATTATTGCATCACGTGTGGTAGCTAAGTGGAGATGAAACGATTAACTGCAACAAACCAATCTATGGACTGAAGGCTCAAACATTAACATGGAAATACTCACAGTATTAGCTTTTCAAGATGGGAGTGCCCCTGCGCCAGCATTTGTTGGTCATAGCAGCAGGAGCCTTGCGAGATGAGGAGAGTGAAACGGGGATGATGGAGTACAGTCCCCACATAAGTCAATTAGCATTACATGTGCAGCCTGTGTTACTCAGAACTTATAATGTGATTTGTGAACAAAATGCAAAGCCAACTCCATACAGGCCATGGAGGCCCTGGGAGCAGTGGAAGGTAGAGGCTAGCACTAGATGGGATGGAGTTGTCAGCTCCATGCCCGGCCGTCTTTGCTCCCAGGAATTACCCTGGTACTCATGTCTGGTGTAGGCTGAGTGAACTCCAGGGCTATTTGCGTTTCCGAAAGAGGTAGTTTATTTTCTAAAATCCACTCCCTGGGTGGGGATCGACCCCATTCCCTTTCAGTTAGAAGCTCAGAAAAAAAAGAATGGTTGGTTTGTAATTATTTTGCAACAGCACAGCTAAGTGTAACAGTAGCTCATGTCGCCATGGAGAGTAAAACGATGTTTGAGGTTGCTGAGTCATATCCTACTTGCATGACTGTCAACCAAACAGGTGCTTCATGACTCGAACAGTGAGTGAACATTAAGATGACATGAGAAAAGAGTCTATATATCTAATACAAGTTATATGTGCTATTCTCCAGGAGTAATCACATCCATAATTGATCTGTATTAAATTATACAGGGTTAACACAAAATATTTAAGAACGGTAATTTCAAGCACATGCATTATTGAAAGTATATAGCTTACAGCATTGACACATAGGCCTCTACCAATTAAAAGAGAAACTCATCAAGTTTCTTAAGTCTGCTCGCTACAAATTCTCAATGTGCCCTCCTTGCGCCAGACGGCAAGTATCGATACGGTAGTCCAACTCCGACTACACAGACTGGAGCATGCCCTGGTCAATTTTAGGCAAAACTGATAGCATTGATTATTGTCATCTTGTGACAGATGCAGATTGGTGTCTTATAAACTGGCCTTCCCGGTCGCCTGATCTGATCCCATGTGATTTTTTTCTTATGGGGGTTTATCAAAGATGAAGTTTATGTACCACCCATGCCAGTTAATCATGTTGAACTGAGGAAACAGATCCATGCGGCTGTAGCTAAAATTGACCAGGACATGCTCCAGCGTGTGTAGTCGGAGTTGAACTACCGTATCGATATTTTCCGTGTGTCGCGAGGAGGGCACATCGAGAATTTGTAGCAAGCAGACTCAAGAAACTTGATGAGTTTCACTTTTAATTGGTATATGCGTCAATGCTGTAAGCTATATACCACTTTCGGTAATACATGTGCATGAAATCGCTTAAATCATTCGTTCTAACCCTGTACGTGCTATGGAAAAAAGTCAATATTGAATACATGTTACATACACCAATAACAGATCTTTTGAAGTCAAATTCAACGGAGTGCAACAATGGTATTTCGGATTTGTCTAACAACAATAATAATAACAATTATGATAATAATAATGTAAATAAATCACCAACACAAGCTTGCAAAAGTAACAAATTTAATATTTAACACCAGAATGTCCAGTCTCTTTATAATAAAATTGATTACATAACTCAAATGCTTAAAAATGAACTTAAAGACATCTCAGCACTATGTATTTCAGAACATTGGCTGAAAGAGGAACAACTCGAATTAATTCAATTCCCTGGGTTTATACAAGCTAGTAAATACTCTAGATCTAATATTAGCCATGGTGGTACTTGCATCTTCTTAAGAAATAATTTAGATCATGAACAGATAACAGCTTATGATTATCTAATTATGGAACAGGATTTCGGTTTGAATTCTCTGCCATAAAAATACAGCAGTATAAGTTAATAATTGTATGCATATACCGTTCTCCGTCTGGAAAGTTTCGTTAATTTATAGATAAATTAGAATTGTTACTCAATAACATGAGCAAAGTAAATTTCGATATAATAATTTGTGGGGATGTAAATGTGGATTTCTTAAAATTTGATAGAAATTGTGAATTATTAACACAGTTACTAATTTCCTACGGACTGAAACCTACAGTAAATACCCCAACAAGAATAACAAAATTTAGTAAAACCACTCCTGATCATTTTTTTTATAAAAACAGATAAATATCACCATTCAATAGAAGTCTATTGTCCGGGTTTTAGTGACCACCATGGACAAATACTGAGTTTTGAAGTATCCGAAACAATCAATAATAATGATAATGGAGTAAAATCAAAGTGCAGGTCATTCACTGAATCAAATGTTACATATTTCAATGACTTATTAAATAAGGAAACATGGTCAGAAATGTATGAACTAGAAAATGTAAATGATAAATTTAATGCATTTAACAGTACCCTAAAACACTATTTTGAAATAGCATTCCCCTTTAAACGAAGAACTGTTCAAAATAACAAAACTAGCAATTGGATAATAACAGGGATTATAAATTCATGTCAAAGAAAGAAATTTCTACACAAATTATATAAACAATACCACACAACACCTGAATTCAATTTATACTACAAAAAATACACTAGCATATTAAATAAGGTAATAAAACTAGCAAAGAAAATGCATAATGATAATGTTATTTCCCAATCATCTAATAAAAGCTGGGCTATATGGTCCGTGATAAAGAAAGAAACTGGAAAATCTGATAAAATACAAAGGAACATTACACTGACCAGAAATAATAAAGTGATTAATAATCCAGAGGAAATAGCAAACACTTTTAATGACTATTTTCTGGAAATTCCACAAAAATTATTAAATAAATCACAGGTAAATACACTAAATTCTAATAATAAAATAAATATATGCAGTGATTCTTTATTTATAAATCATGTCACAAGTGAAGAGGTAAGAATGGTTATAAAAGAGCTAAAAAATAAATTCTGTGCTGGCATTGATGGCATCCCTGATGCAATATTAAAGAAATGTGCAGAAAATATAATAAATCCACTTACACACTTAATAAACAGTTCAATTCTCTCAGGAACTTACCCGGATATTTTGAAGTTATCAAAAGTAATTCCAGTGCACAAAAACGGTTCAAAAGATAAATTAGATAACTATCGTCCTATTACCTTACCAACTGGTATTGCAAAAATTGTGGAAAGAATTATGTATAAGAGACTGATAAGTTTCATAGAAAAAAATAAAATAATATCAAACTCACAACATGGATTCAGAACGGAAAAATCTACACAGGCAGCAATTTACGAATGTAGTAATTGTATACTGAAATTAATTGACAATAAGGAACATGTAACTGGCCTATTCTTGGATTTATCGAAAGCATTTGATGTTGTTGACCATAATATCCTCCTTACCAAACTAAATCAATATGGTATTAGAGGTCTAGCTAATAAATGGATAGAGTCTTACTTAACAAGGCGTAAACAAATAGTAATCTTGAGACACAAGGATGATGGAACCAAATTTCTTAATGACACATTGTCCAATGAAGGAATTATTGAATTTGGAGTACCCCAGGGATCGGTTTTGGGCCCACTACTCTTTCTTCTATATATCAATGATATAACACAGAACGTTCATTCACATAAGGAAATTTTGTTTGCGGACGATACAACACTCGTAATAAAAGGTGAAACTAAACAGGTCATACAGCAGTCTGCTGACTCCGTTACAGGAGAGTTAACCAAATGGTCACAAGATAATCGCCTCTTAATAAACTATAAAAAAACAGTATGTCTAAATTTCCACACTATACAGAATAGGAATCCTGTGAAACCCAATATAACATTAAATGGTCATCAAATAGAAAATAAATCAGAAACAAAGTTTTTAGGACTATGGATACAACAAGACTTGAAATGGAATAAACATATACAATATCTGAATACTAAACTGAACTCAATGTGCTTTCGTTACGTATTTTGAAAACCTGCACTAGCAGAAATACTTATTTTGCTTATTTCCATTCATACTTAAGATATGGAATCATATTTTGGGGTATGTCGCCAGATGTACTAAGCACGTTTAGGATACACAAGAGGGCGATTTGAATTATGGCAAATGTAAACTCTAGAGAATCATGTAGACCTCTGTTTAAAGATGTAAACATTCTCCCACTGCCCTGCTTATATATCTTTGAAAGTATTATGTTTTTTAAAGCGAATTTAATGAATAAAGATGTTTTTCTTAAAATAAACAATGATGTTCATAGGCATAACACAAGACAAAATCAAAACATTCATATTTCACACACACACACACACACACACACAAGCATATATCAAAAAGGAACTTTTCACACTGGAGTTAAATTATACAATAAACTACCCCAGTATATAAAACTGACCCCAAAAATAAAAACCTTTGATAGAACGTTGAAAGCTTATCTGCAGTGCCATTGTTTTTACTCAGTAGTTGAATATCTTAGCAGGAGCGATGAAATCTATAATTATATTTTACTTTTTTAATTTCATTGTAATACCTAGCTGTATGTTGTTGTATTTATAGAATTAAGTTTTCATATTATGATAATAGAGTGAGGTGTTAATAGTTGTGCGATAAGATTGTATCTATTTAGATTTGCTATTATAATAAGTTAAATAGTTATAATATTAGTAATATATACCTGTTAGTTCTTTTATTTTATAGATGTAAATTCTGACGTGTCCTATATCAAAATTGTATTGAATGGATGTATTTGATCAAATGGAATTAATAAAAATCTATCTATCTATCTAACCTTTTAGCACCACTGGGGTGTGGCAGAATTAAGGAATAGGGGGCAGTAGACAAAACTAATGAAATGTACATCACATATATTTCATAATGGCAGATTTGTTGTTTTCAATCAAACATTAAGTATGGTAAGAAACAAACTGTACAACAGTGCAACGGTTGTTAAGCCATGGTACTGTTGGAAAATGCTACTGCATAGAAAAGGAGCCTACTATGCCCTACCTCTGGTCCACTTTGGCTTCTTCAAAAATCTTGAATCATTGAGAGCAGGGTGCCATATAGTGGGCAGACAGGGGGGTATTCCTCTAAACCAATTATTTTATGTTAAAAATAAAATAAGTATATACGGTTGCTAAAATTCTTCTTAGAAACAGAGGGCACCTCACATGTTTCATAAATCCTAAGTATTAAGTGAAATAGCCTGATCAGACCTTCATACCCTGATGCAACGCTACAACTCAGTTGGTAAATCATTTTATGCCTGGTGCTTTCTTCCTACTATGTCTTCTCTATCAAATTCTGATCTCAATATTAAATCTCCTTTCTGATCCTCATCAATTTCCTCTTCCCTCTCCACAACATGATTCTCAATGCCCTTACCCCTATATGAATGCTCTATGTAAGCTTTCCATCTCTCAACCTTTTCTTCTGTATCTGTTAGAGCAGGCTTTCTCAACCTGGTGTTCTCGTCATATGAGCCAGCAAGCGCTCTTGAGCACAAGCTCTCCTGAGATCCATTCTACAATTCAAATTCTGTTGGACGAACCAGAATAATAGTGTTTTCACAGTCGCTTTGTAAAATATAAATAATTGGATATGCCTATTTTGTGAGTAATATGAAAGATGCTGATTCCACATGTAAATGTATCTTACCCACATGAGCCTGTTGCAGCATGCCTGGTGAACGGTGAATCTGTAGCGATTTCAGAACTTCTGAGGGAGGTAGAGACAGGAAAAGGAAAGAGAGGTGCATCCTTGTTGCATCATTGTTATTCTTCTTCTTCACCTTTTGAGACCACATAAGATCACTTTAACCAACCATTAGTTCGTCGACTTGTAGGAACTGTACGAGCCTTGCGGTCCTCCTAGTACTTCTTCATGCATGTTGATCGTCTTGCCCATCCTTGGGCGGAAAATATTCTTGTAGGAATTTTCTTTTTAGTGAGTGGAAAATGAAACGTCATATTTTTAAGCGCTGTAGTTAAACTTTTCTTATTTGCAGCATCTTCTGTTGTTGGGCCAATTTCTTTTATGTCCTCTCTGATTTAACCATCGGCAACCAGTTGTTGAGTTTTTTGAAGCAAGATTGTACTGTACTAGTTGTTTTAGAAGACGTGAATCTGGCATTCTCATGATGTGCCCAAAGAATCCTAGTCTTTTCTTTCGCATGGTATCAGTAATGGGTTCTAGGTTGTTATAGACCATAAAGTTAGGTATTATTCACCATTGCCCATCTTTTTTATATCCTTTATTGATACAAGTTCTTCCAATTTGCCTTTCGATCTTCTGTAATCTGTCAGTTTTAGAATGTTCATTTAATGGAATAATGTTTCTGCTGCATATGTGGCTTCCGGTTTTATGACTGTATTATAATGTTTAATTTTTGCATTAATTGATAAGCATTTCGTTTTGTAAGTGTCCCATGTTAATTTTTGTGCCCTAGATAACTTGTTGGTTCTTATTTGAATTGATGCTTTCTCATTTAAGTTGTCTGTTATTAAATCTCCTAGATATTTGAATCGTGTTACAATTTTAATTTTTGTATCATTAATTTGTATTTCCTTTAATGGTGATGGTTTTTGTGGCATGATTTCTGTTTTTTCAAATGATATCTTAAGGCCAATTTTATTTGCAATGGTCTGAAGCTCTGATATCTGTGTTTTGGCTTCCTCTAAATCTTTCGCCAATAATGCCATGTCGTCTGCAAAACCAAGACAGTTTGAATATTTCTCCCAATTTTTATATTTGGAGGGAATTTCTTAGACCATTCTCGCATTACCATTTCCAATGCACCCTGTCGTAAACCGGTTGTGACCTCAAATGGGTCTGAGAATTCTCCTCTGAATTTAACTTTTGATCTGGTGTATGTAAGAGTTACTTTTATGAGATTTGTCAATTAGGGGTGTAATCCCTTGTGTCTTAGAATTTTTAATAAAGATTCTCTATGAATACAATCATATGCTTTTTTGAAGTCGATGAATGTTATCACCATATCCTTTTTCTATTATAATCCATTATCAGTTTTAGGCTCATGATTTGATCTGGGCTACTTCTCCAGGGTCTGAAACCTCCTTGATATTCTCCTAATTCATTTTCAAGTTGTAATTTAATTCTATTGAGAAGAATTCGAGAATTTTTTATAGGTACCGGTAAGCATCATTGTTATTATTATATTCGATTTAAAAGTGCTAGGGTTCTTGGTATGTCATGAGGATGGTGCTAACAGTCTCAAGAAGGTTGATATTGCCTGTGTATGAGGTTTTTCATCTGTCCTTAATATTACAGCACAAGTCTTCCTTTCTCCAAAAGTACTCTTAATTCTTCGAAAAGCTGCATCTACTTTCCTATTTTCAAACAATTTTTTATACTTGCACATTTCTCATTCAACCACTCTTCTTTCACTTCCTTGCACCTCTTGTTTACTTCATTTTTTCAGACATCTGTATTCTGCTTTCCCACTTCCGTCTCTTGCATTCTTGTGCTTCCATATTTCATCCATTAATTCTGGTACCGTACTGTATATCCTGAGTGATTCAAGGTTCTCTACCTATTCTTTCCTTTCTTTCACTGCTTTCTATGGTGGATTTCATTATTTCTTTCTTCAAAAGTGGGAATTATAGGAATATATAGGCCTGGAAGTGATAAAGGAGACATGGAAATATTTGAGAAAGTAATAGATTACACTCATAAAAACAATAATGACATGGTAATAATTGGGGGGGGGGGGGATTTAAACTTGCCAGAAGTTGATTGGAATGGAGCTGCAACAGAAGCCCATGAACAGAAACTTGCAAATAAATTACTTTGGGAGGGAGGATTTACACAAGTAGTGCAAGCGCCAACTAGGCTCAGCAACTTGCTGGATGTATTCCTGATAAAACCAGGGGAACTTGTTGAAAAAAACCCACATAATTGAAGGAATAGGTGACCATAAGGCTGCAATAATGGACGTTGGTCTGGTACCAAAAAGGATTAATAGGAGGGTCACACAGGACAAGAAATTATACAGAAAAACTAAATTCGATGAATTTGGAGCTTACATGAAATCAAAATTTAATTCTCGGATAAGTGAAGGGAGTAATGTGGATACACTCTGGGCAAATTTTAAGGAAATCATTTGGGAGGGTGAGAAGAGATTTGTACCTCTTAAGAAGGGAAAAACAACCTCAGACCCTGTTTACTATACAAAGGACAGACGGTACGAAAATTAAAAAGGAAATGTTGAATGGTAAACAGACAAATCAAAGAGGTCAGGGGAAACAGAGAAACCAGAAAGCAGCTAATAAAGGAGTTCAATAGGTTGAAAAAGGAAGCAAAGAAAAATTACATGAATGGCATACTTCATGAGGGTAAAGACCACATAGGGAAATGGAAAAAGCTGTATTCATATATTAAAAATCAAAAGGGAAACAGAATCCACATTCCCACAATGAAGGGAGAAGGGGGTGAGCATTTATTTGCAGATAATGAGAAAGCAAACCTATTTAGTAGGGAATTCATAGATTCAGTGGAAGATTGTCAGGAGTTGGAAACCGTTAATGAGGCTGGAGAGGGTGAAACACATAAGGACACAAGTAGCTTCACCTTTTCAAATGAGGATATTTTTAGAGAAATCAAACTGCTTCAGCAAGGAAAAGCAGCAGGGTGTGATCAAATTCCTGGGGAATTAATAAAGGCAATGGGGTGGTACATAGTGCCTTATTTCAAGTTTCTTTTCGACTACATCATGAACAATAATAGAATACCAAAGGAATGGAAGGAATCTATAATAATACCAATTTATAAAGGAAAGGGAGATAGAAGTAAACCTGAGAACTACAGACCAGTAAGTCTGACCACTGTAGTTTGTAAAATCTTGGAGAGTTTAATAGTAAAATATATTAGAGGGGTATGTGAAGATAAAAATTGGTTCCTGAGGAGCCAGTATGGATTTAAAAAGAAATTTTCTTGTGAGGCACAACTGGTGGGATTTCAGCAGGACATATCAGATCGGTTGGATCTAGGGAGACAGTTGAACTGCATAGCTATAGACCTTTCCAAAGCTTTTGACAGAGTGGAACATTGAGTATTATTAAAGAAACTGGAGAGAATAGGATTGGACTCAAGTGTTGTACGTTGGATAGGAACATTCCTAAATTCAAGGGTTCAGAGAGTCAGAGTAGGGAGTAGGAAGAGAAAGTTAAGAAGGGAATTCCACAGGGTAGTAAAATTGGTCCATTGCTTTTCCTAATATATGCAAATGATTTAGGGAACAATATAGCATCAAAAATAAGATTGTATGCACATGACATTATCGTCTATAGGGAAATAAATAACATAGAGGATTGTAAAATATTACAAAGGGACCTCGATAGTATCCAACATTGGGTTGAAGAGAACCACATGAAGGTTAACAGAGGTAAATCAACTGTCACAATATTCACAAACAAGAGATTAAAAATTTAATTTCAATATACATTGGATGGGGTAATCGTACCAAAAGATGACAAGTGCAAATACTTAGGTGTGAGATTTGATAGTAAATTGCACTGGAAGGGTCATGTTGAAGACATTGTTGGGAAAGCATACAGATCGTTGCATGTCATTATGAGACTACTTAAAGGATGCAACAAAGAAATAAAAGAGAAAAGTTACCTAAGTTTGGTTCGTCCAATATTGGAATATGCAAGCAGTGTATGGGATCCGCACCAGGAATACCTAATAAAAGAAATTGAGAGTGTTCAAAGGAAAGAGGCAAGATTTGTGATAGGGGATTTTAGGAGAAGAAGCAGCGTATCATATATGTTAGAGAAGCTTGGGTGGGAAATATAAAGTAAGAGAAGGGAGAAAAACAGACTTGTAGGGTTATATAGAGCGTATACAGGATAGGAAGCATGGGGGGAAATCCGTGAGAGGCTTCTATTGGAAAGTAATTATATTGGCAGGGCAGACCACAAATTCAATATTGGATGGCACTTTAGCAGAAGCGATTGGGGTAAATATTCATTCATTGGGAAGGGTGTGAAGGAATGGAACAGTTTAACAAGGGCGGTGTTTGATCCCTTTCCAAAATCAGTCCAGATATTCAAGAGCAGAGTAGACAAAATCAGGTAAAAGAAAGAAGTGGTATAACTCAGTGCTGTATTCCTAGAAACATTACACGTGCTATGTAAGTCTTACAGCAGTTGTGTGAGGGGAGTTCAATCAATGTGTGAATAGTACATTAAGTTACTGTATTCTTTTAATATTGAGAAGTGTTTGTAAATTATGTACCTAATTTGCCACCGAGGTTGACACCTCATTGCAAATAAAGTGATTTTGATTTGATGTGTCCATTCCTCTACATTAGATGTTTGTTCAGGGTTCTTCATATTAGTCCTTCCCGAATAATCCCTCTGAGTCTTTTGTTCACGTCCTCTTTTTGTTTGTCTACTGCCCACCTTTATGGTTTTTTACTTTTCATGAAGTCGATTTGGAAATGTCTTGTATCTCCTAATTTCCCCTTATCCATGTGTATATTCTCCAGTTGTGGTTGTTGAATAATGTGATAGCTATAACTAACTTATGCTCACTGCAGAATTCTATCAGCCTGCTCCCTCAATCATTCTTTTCACCCAATCCGAATTCTCCTTCTATCTTCCCTTCTCAAGTATTTTTTAATTTTTATTTTACCACAGCGTTACAATCTCCCATTGAAAATGAAAATCCACAGCCTGCTTCCAGTCGACCGCCCTGGTCAGGGAATGGAACGAATTAAGTCCCCATCTAGCGGCGAGGATATGAAATGTGCCGGCTGCCGAAGCCTGACGCACTCCCCCGGGGCAATGATTAAATGAATGACAGATGAATGAAATTATAGTGGAGAGTGTTGCTGGAATGAAATTTGTGACAGGGAAAACCGGAGTACCCGGAGAAAAACCTGACTGCCTCCGCTTTGTCCAGCACAAATCTCACATGGAGAGACCGGGATTTGAACCACGGACCCAGCGATGAGAGGCTGGCGTGCTGCCGCCTAAGCCACGGAGGCTTACAATCTCTCATTATTATCACATTTTCATCAACCTTGATATACCTCAGAATTCCATCTGATTTTTCATAAAACTTTTCAACTTTTTCATCATCTGCTTCACTGGTAGGCATATAGACTTGCACTACTGTGGGGCAAGTAGATGTATCGATTTTAGCTACAATAAGCAATTCACTGTATTGCTCATAATATTCCACCCACTGACCAAGTTTCCTAATCAGTATGAGACCTGTCCCTGCATAACCATAGTTTGATTTAGTGTTAATGATCCTATAGTCTCCTGACCAAAAGTCCTGTTCTTCTTGCCAGCGCATTTCCCTATTCCAACCTCAATCTCTCTATTTCCCTTTGAAACCTTCCATTGTCCATCAGGCTTAGAACTTTCCACATTCCCATCCATAGAATGTTAGATTCCCTCTTTGTCACTACCCTGTAGAGTAGTCCCCACCCGGTGATCTAGTTTACCTCCGGGTTGGAATTTTTTACTGTTAAATTTTGGGAATCAAAGAGTGGAAAATATTTTATTGGAGCAGGTGGACATAGGCAAAATTATTAAGGAGTTTTTGATTGTGGAGAATATTTTTCCACCACAAGCATGTTATAGTATTATCTCCATTGTGGGGTTTGAAGGCATTTTTCAGTGTTGCCTAAGTAAACAAAAGTTTGGTGCTTTTCAGTCGGTCAACACGAATGTACCCAAAAAGAACTGGGTTATGCCCTAATCCTGAAATAAATTACATGAGATTAATAAATACACTAGGATGACCAGTTTCGAACGTCAAGCGATCATCATCAGATCCATTACACTTAGGCTATAACATCTATGTTTGAGAATACAGGTGAAAAATATTTACAATATGTACAATTATTTAGTTACAGTATTGGTAATGCAACTGTCAGTGTATGCTAATGCTTATTTCAGGTTTAGGGCATAACCCAGCTCTTTTTGGGTGCAATCGTGTTGACCGACTGAAAAGCACCAAACTTTTGTTTTGTATTATCTCCACATTCCACATCAAAGGCTGTTTAACATATCAAACCTTGACCGATCTGTACAGTTCTTGTCCTCCAGCCTTTCATTCTCTGATGGATTTTCCATGGCAGCAATCCGTTCGTACTGAAGTTCATGTTCTCCCATGGCTGCAAAAATCCTACATTGTTGTTCTTTCAATTAGGGGCTTGGAGATCATGGTC
Source organism: Meconema thalassinum (assembly GCA_946902985.2). Classification (NCBI taxonomy): domain Eukaryota; kingdom Metazoa; phylum Arthropoda; class Insecta; order Orthoptera; family Tettigoniidae; genus Meconema; species Meconema thalassinum. The sequence continues at coordinate 111,853,704 of OX336397.1, read as the reverse complement.
ATTTCAACCCCATATACTAGAGTGTGTGTATTATATACTGTATATCTACCTGTACACATTGTGTTTAGACTCTTTGGCACAAGTCTAAACTGTTTCACCGAATTGAACCAAATTTTACATACTTACCTTTTGGAACTCTGCCGGTAACACTGTCAACATGAAATGTGGACATCTCCCTCCATTTCGTAGATTTAGCCCCTCTGGAACAAGTCCACATCGTTTCAATGACCTAAACAAAATTTTATGTACTTACCTTATGGACCCGTGTCTACTTGAAATTTGGACAGCCCTCACCATTCCCTAAATATTGAAATGTCATAGAAGGACCAACCTAGGGTCATTTTGAGCCTCATAAATCAAGAAACAAAACTCAGGATGTACAGTTTGGTCCAGTTTGGTGAAACGGTGTTAATTTGTATAAATAACAGACAAAGGGAACTGAAAACCACTTTTTAAGGCCCTAGAACTAATCATGTCGGAAGTATTTTAGTGTTGTACTACTATAGGGGTCCTCAAAAGCTGGTAATTGGGGTGTAACTGTATGAATATTTAAATATATCTATTGTTGACTGTCAAAGCGAGCCTACACCAGAAATGACTACCAGGGTAATTCCTGGGAGCAAAGACGGCCGGGCATGGAGCTGACAACTCCATCCCATCTAGTGCTAGACTCTACCTTCCAATGCTCCCAGGGCCTCCATGGCCTGTATGGAGTTGGCTTTGCTTTTTGTTCACAAATCACATTATAAGTTCTGAGTAACACAAGCTGCACATGTAATGCTAATTGACTTATGTGGGGACTGTACTCCATCATCCCCGTTTCGCTCTCCTCATCTCGCAAGGCTCCTGCTGCTATGACCAACAAATGCTGGCGCAGGGGCACTCCCATCTTGAAAAGCTAATACTGTGAGTATTTCCATGTTAATGTTTGAGTCTTCAGTCCATAGACTGGTTTGTTGCAGTTAATCGTTTCATCTCCACTTAGCTACCACATGTGATGCAATAATATGATTTGTATTGTAACCTTGGTCTACCTCTACAATTCTTGTCCTCTACCCTTCCTTCCATAAAAAATTGCCAATCCTGGTTGTCTTAGTACAATACTGTATGTGCCCTATGAACCTATCTCTTATCTTCATTAGCGCTCTTCCGCTCGTATTCTTACTCCATCTACCCATTTGAGTTTAATCATTTTCCTGCACCACCGCATTTGAAATGCTTCTGTTCTCCTGCATCAACAGTCCAAGTTTTACTTACTTCCACACAGCGCCACACTCCAGACAAAGGTTTCAAAAAATGTATTTCAAATATCTAAATCTATATTTGTTGTCAACATATTTCTTTTCAGCAGAAATGCTCCCCTTTCTTATGCCAGCCTATTTTCTATACACTCTTTGCTTTGTCCATCACTGCTTATTTTGCTCCCTACTTCCTTTAGCTTTTCCATCTGCCTTTATTTGATGTCAATAGGTGTTTCTGATTTCTTACGGCAGCATTCCATTACTTTTGTTTTACATTTTGTGATTTTGTGGCTTTGGTGGCACAGTCGGTAGCATGCTGAACTGCTATGCCCAAGATAGCGGGTTCAAACCCGGCCTACAGTCGTCGGATTATTTAAGGGCATTAAAATATATTTTTAATTATTTTTATGAGAAAACATTTTTATTCACTGACAGAAAACATGTAAATATACATATGCATCAAAATACAACGTGAATCCCACATAAGATAATCTTGTGCGTGGGCTTCATGAATACAGTTTCTTAATTTATTTGCAACATGGTATTTGATTGATAATAGTAAGAAAAGTTTATAGTAAAAGCATTTATTATAAGGACACTAAAAATAAAAAAGTTGATACATTACTTATTTGTGACTGAGTTGGTTTAAATATGTTGGTGAAAATTTATAAGTTCATTAACTTTATCAAAGTTATTAAGGAGCCATGTAAAAAGCCTTTTCTTCAGTATATTCAGGGTGTTATTTGTCACATTTACTGACAATATATTGTATACCCAAGTGCTAAGACAACTTAAATTCCTTTGGCCAAGTTTTATTTATCTATTTATCGTATGGCTTTTAGTGCCAGGAGTGTCCGAGGACATGTTCGGCTCGCCAGAGGCTGTAGCTGCTTCCAGCGCACACCCTCGTTAGGGTGAGCTACAAGTTACATTCAATTTCAAGTAGTTCCAACTTTTGCTACCAGATATTTTGCTACCAGATATCAATGATACCTAGTGGTGAACGTTGGAACTGTGATAGAGCGTTCTGACGAAATCTAACCTAACAATTTAGCTTTACACAACTTTAGTCTGTGAAAGGATCTTTTACATGCTATAAATCTATGACATGGAACTGACGGCTTTACTTCCCCTCCGATGGATGACATACTGAAGGATTTTTAACGCTCTAAAAAATCCGGCAACTTTGGCCGGGTTTGAACCCGCTATCTTGGGCACAGCAGTTCAGAATGCTACCAACTACGCCACCGAAGCCGCTTTTGGCCAAGTAGTGTGTTTCGACGAGGGTTATTTATTCCAGTTCTGTCTTAAAGTCTAGTGCACATTTTAAGTTTCTGTCCATTTGAGAAGAGCTTCATATTTTTATGTATAAATATGATTGATGACTGGACAAATAACTGTCATATGTTGAGCACCATGCTTTGTTGATACAGTTCACATGTTGGAAAAGTTGGTGGCTTTTTGTACATAACTTTTAGAATGAGATTCTGAGCCAAATGTGAATCAAGTATTCCACCCCAACCATTTATTCAATATTGTAATTGTGACTGGACTAAGGCAAAATATACAGTTTTCAAGACTTTTGCTGACCGTCAGTATGCCTTCCTTCGGAGGGGAAGTAAAGCCGGTGGTCCCACGTCATAGATTTATGGCATGTTAAAGAACGTTCCACTAATTACACCTGCGTGAAACTAAATTGTATAGGTTAAGAATGTAAACAACGCTCTTAGGTTGCTACGTTCGTTGCCAAGAGCCAACTGCTGTGGCGTCTAGTAGCTAAGTTCTGGACTAGGCCTAGTAGTCGTTGACGGTGGCATTTGGCGGCAAAGCTAGCAACTAGCCTACTTGAAATTTAAAGTCTGCAATCCTCACTTGAATTGAAAACAGATAACACACACTAATACAGTCATCACAATTAACACCGGTTATCAGACAGATTCTACGCACACCCAAAGTACACGGGGCTACAAGACCGTGTTGTCGCAGCCCCTAAACTAAGGAACCAACCAACTTTTGCTGACAAGATATTTCTTATTCTGTAAAATATGTAAATTAACTTTTAAAGTTTATTGGCCAATTTTGATGCATGCATATTCCATTTTAAATGACTATCTATAATAATCCCTAAATATGTAGCATTCATTGACTTCTGTAGGGTATAGCAGTTGCATCTTTTGCCATTGTTACAAATTGGTGTGTGGATCTTTAGTGTTAAATTGTTTGTGGGTTGTTATGTTTTGTTGTGTGAGAAGCTTAGGTATTGTGTTTAGGTTTCATTTAAGGTAAGGAGGTGGTGTCTTAGCCATTTTTGGACTGTAGCAAGGGTTTCTTGAGTTCTATTAAAAGTGTCCTCCCAATTTGTTCCTGTGACGACAGTGTCATCAGCATAATTATGAGGTAATCATCGCATTACAGTTCAGCTCACACAAATCGTTAATATATAACAGAAAAAGAATAGGACCTAAAACTGTTCCTTGGTATATTTTAATTTTTACTTCAGCACTTCTATTTAGAGTGTCTTTGATTCGTACCTTTTGTATTCTGTTAAAAAGAAAGCTTTTTTTTAATTCTTGAGGAGTACCACGAATACCTTCCTTTTCATGTTTTCTAATGAGTATATTGTGGTCTACGGTGTCAAAAGCCCTTCTTAAATCCAGAAACACACAAATTGTTCCTTTAGAACTGTGCCTTTCTTCGGAGGGCATTTGAAAGAACCTATCACTGCAATTAGTGGTGTGTGGCAAAATTTGTAGACTATATTTGGCTGGTTAGGAAACGGTCTATCAAGTTCCAACATTTGCCGCTAGTGTTAGTGACAGTAGCATCTGGTAGCGAAAGTTGGAACTACTTGAGATTGAACTTGTTGGGAGCTCTCGGGCGTTCAATCAAACATGCCCAGCATATGGCCATTGACTGCTATTCTTATATCATATATCACATTTGTTGTTTTTCATCATGAATTCTTTCCTCAAGATGGAGTGCATTCCATTTAAAATCTCATTCAAATCCTCTGGTTAATCGGCTAACATGACAATGTCATCAGCAAATCTCAAAGTTGAAATTATTCCTCCTCGAATCTTTACTCCTACTTTAAATGTTTCTCTCAATTCTTTCATTGAAAAGTATGGGTGATAAGTTGCAGCCAAACCCTACATCTTTCCGAATACTGCCTTAAAATGCTAATCGCAGAATTTAGTAAAAGGTTTAGCCAGCTATCAACAGTGATAACCGTAACAATAATTTATTCGCTTGGTTGACATTACTGACTCTATCATGCCCTTCAACTTTCATAGCTGAAGTCTGGTTTCTGTATAGATTGTAGATCACCCTCCTATCCCTGAACTTTATTCCAACGCTTTTCAAAATATCGTACAATTTACTCCAATCAACACTATCAAAAGTATTTTATTTGTCTACAAGCCATGAACAAGTTGTTATCTTTCCTTATTATTTTTTTTATAACGCAGCCAATGGCCATGAAATTTTCTTTTCAGGACGGGTCAGGGAAGGGATATTGGAAGGAAATTGGCCGTGGACCTATCGAAAGGAACCGTCCTGGCATTTGCCTGGTGGTGTAAATGGGAAACCACGAAAACCATTTTCAGGACGGCTGAGGTGGGATTTGAACCCACGCTCTCCCGATGCCAGCAAGGCACAAGGTAGGGCGTTAGCGCTTTCGACCACCATGGTCCTTATTCATTTATCATGAGGGTTTTAACTTAACAGTCTGCCTAGTCAAAACCTTTCGTTTCATGTTTTTATTACATTACAGGTACATGTTTCGAATCAGTCTCAAATGAAAATGTATGTTTTAAAATTGTATTTAAAATGTATTTGGTTTTTAGATAAAACCTAGGGAGCTCTAGTTCCCCCAGCAAAGTGGTGCTTTAATACGAGTGGTTTAGTGCAAAAGTGGAAAGTCCAAAAGTATTTTTTTTCCCTCTTACATGGTAGCCACTCACATCGATCAACGATTTTCCAGGAGTTATTCTCATTTTTCCAGACATAAAAATAAGCGCGAGTCCCGGGGGGGGGGGGGGACTTTATCGGTTACCTACTTCAAGACAAAAAATAGTGGTGATTGCGTTATTGATACACAAGCCTACACACAAGTGATTTATTAGCCTACTTTCGATTTTTGCAAAAAATGAAAGTAGACTTATGAGATCACTACAGGGCCAAAAAATGTGTGTCTGTCTGTGTGTGTGTGTGTGTGTGTGAGTGTGTGTACTCTGAATGTCTGTCCCCCCCCCCCTATCAATTCGAACACGGTGGAACCGAATTGAACGAAATTTGGTACAGAGGTAGAACAGGCAAAGGGCACCTCAGTGTCTAGTTTTATATTGCCGCCATCTTTACCAAAACTGAATGGCAGCCACTCAATAGTTCAAAACGTAAAATCAAATAACGACTAACCACATCATCCGATCTCTACCAAATTTGGTAACAACATACCTTCATAAAGGACGCGTCTTGTGACCAAACTACAAGATCATCCGCCATAAAATTTCAGGATGGCGGCCGTGCGAATTATGCAAACTTTGTAATCCATATCATGGGACCCACCAGTTCCGATTATCGTGCCGAGAATCGTTTTAACTGTTCTAAAGGAAGAGGCACGTTCGAAATTAAAAGTTTATTTTGTAATACTATAGGGCAGACGTGATTTTAAAAAGCTGAGCCGTATCCGTAACAAGACAAGATGGCAGGGGATATCTTGTGGCTGACTTATATTTCACTAATTTGAGTATTGCATGCAATATAGCGTACTGATACAAAATAAATAAACTTTGTATGAAATGCTTTATATATAAATAATATACTCCACTGATGAAATCGTTTAGTATAAATCATTATTTGCTAACAAGTTCTATGTAAGTCATTTTATATAGAACGATGTCCTTAGCACAATTGGCTCAGTGGTAAAGCGTTGGCCTATCGCTCATATGCGTATGGTTCAAACCCCATCAGAGTTAGGTTTTTTTGCTTGAATTTTATATATTTATTGTTTTGTAATGACTCAGACGTTTTAAAATTAAGCGTTATATTGTGCATATTATGGTGGAAAATTTATATTTAATTAAAACATAATTCGCCAGCAGATTTGCTCGAGACATCTAGCAGCCAAAAAGGTAACTGCACGCCGACCTACTTATTAACTTTCAGATTTTATTGAAAAGTTTCTTCTTATGGCCGCTAGAATGCACTCGCCCTGTTAGGATTATATTGTTCGATACTTCTCCACTAGATGCCACGACTGGTCTACATGGGACTCCATTGAGTACTATACCATTGGCATCCTATGCGCATCGAATTTGTAGAATGACAAGATGATACTACGATACATTTTTACTTTTTATTTTAAAGGGTTTGTAACAGCCTATTGTGCGTTATTTGAAAATGTTATTTGAAGTAAGGAACAAAACGATTTCACATAGTAACTGAATTCTAGCCGTTGGTGCTAGTTCAGGTTATTAATTAATACTTTTATTTCAGGCAAATAGCAATCGAAAATATCCACATAGTTTGTATACACACGTCTCTGTTGGGTCATGGAAAGATTTGTTAATTCAATTAGGGTTGTGAAAGCCATGCACAACCAGACGTGTAAAGACATGCCCCAACTCAAAGTTGGATGTCGCCCACGGCAGGTCGATTATGTAATAATAATAATGATGTTATTGGTTTTACGTCCCTTTTAACTACTGCTGCTTTTAGAGACGCCGGGAAGCCGGAATTTTGGCCCGAAGGGGATCTTTAACGTGCCAGTAAATGTACTGAAACGGCTCCCTCGCATTTGTGCACCCTCAAATGCCAGCTGACTGCACCAGGATACGAGCCTGCAACCTAGGGCCCGGCAAGCGAGAACGTTACCGCTGAGCCACGCAGCCAGTCCGGTCGATTATGTCTCCAGATCCATAACATTCTTGAGATACTTCTTATCTTTCTTTCTTCAATGATGGTAGCAGTTTTTATCTACTATAGGTTGTGGCGTTTGGTAGAGGTAAATAGTTTCTAAGGTCTTCAACCAAAAGTGATTCTATTATACTCTTTGATAATAACGAGTTATAACTATACTCATACATTTAGGAGAAAGTAGGCTATATGTTCTTTACTGAACATCTTGTTTGTTGTTTTAAAAAAGCCTTTGTGACTGAAATATCTGCAAAAAAAAAAAGAAGAATGCCGCCTGCAATTTTAATGCGGTGAATTTGTCTATACTCAATATTTTGTTTTACAAAAATAATATTGCGTATTCTCCCACACGGAAACAGGTAGCCTGAGGAAATTTCTTTAGTTAACGATACAGGGATCACCCAAAACCCCAGCGGGAGTATGATTTAAGATGGAAAGATTTTTATAATTAATTAACAGACTATTTTCCAGGAGTTTTCAAATTTTTCGTCATTTTCCAGGAATTTGTCAGACCTAATAAAAATCCAGGAGTTTTCCAGGATTTCCAGGAGTAGTGGCCACCATACTTTTACGATAGCAAATAATAGTAGTTATTTGGTGTAATAGAGAATCAAGTCAGAATTTCAATACCAATCCCCCAGAGTACAGCAGTTTCCTAATGCAATAGTTTGATGCTTTTCAGTCTGTCAACACGATTGTACCCAAATAAGATGGATATTCCATTGTGAACGTAATTTATACCGGCTTAAAACGGTAAAGAGGGAACAGAAGGATATCTGGACAATGTTAGGAGCATCCTTTTTTAATCATTGTAAAGCATATATTAATATCTATATATACACACAATTGTTGCAGCACTGTAGTAAATAGTGACATGTGATTCCATTTATTTACCATGAGCTGTTCAATTTCAAAACTCTAATATCCAACAATATGAACAAGATCACATTGATTAGCACATTTTGGTCAGATTTACCGGTAGGCTACTTGTAACGCAGATAATATTTTATATTATCCTGTACACCATGATATTTACCGAGTTTACATAGTGTACTCAAATCGATTTGAGTTTCAATACGGTCATGTAAACGGGGCTCGGTTCGTGTTGATTTTCAAGGTCGATACGGTAAAATTGTGGGATCGGATCGAAACAGGTAAACATGTAAACGCAGACCGTACTGAAAGCGATTCTGCGCGCTCTTGAGTTACAATTATTAACTAATTTAGGCCTACTTTCGTCTGTAGCCTGACTCTCGAATCGCTTGTTTTACTTCCTGCCCATATTCTTCGTTACTGTCTGTGTTCTTTTCGTGTTTGATAAGCATAGTTTGTTTGCACGTGTTTTTAGCGTTAATGTATTTTTGTCCGTTTTACTTCTAATGCCTGGTGTATCCGTAGGTAAAATGTGGTCAACAGAAAAAGTGAAAATACACCGTTTAACTTTGCTGATTAATCCGTTCCTTTTTCCATTTGAATAAATTGAACACAGACTGGCTGAGTGGGGCAGCGGTAACTTTCTCACCTGCTTTTACCAAGGTAGCAGGATCGAATCCTGGCGTAGTCAGGGTGCTTAGGCCTGAATGCGAGGGAGCCCTGTCAGTAGATTTACTGGCTCCTTGCTGATCCCATTCGGGGCAACATTTTGGCAGTCCGGAGTCTCTAAAAGCTTCAGCAATTAAAAGGGATGACTGTTGCCCATAAACTTCGTAAGAACAAACAACATCAAAATCTTCCGAGCATCCATTTTTCATGTTTACAAACAACCCGTCAACGAAACGTCGGATGATAACGGTAACAGTGCAGGAGACATGAAACTTCTGAAATTTGAAATACCGGTAAATATCTTTTCAAATGATTCAAAATTGATCTGGGAATGATGTAGTTCACTCCTCGGCTGTCTGTAAGCCACCCGTCATCCCAAATTATAACATGACTTAGCTGTATCTGCCATTACCAGCGTTACAACAGTATTGCCAACCCCACGCATATTGTAGTAATTGTATATGTGGTCTTTCGTCCAGTACCAGATCAATGTTCTTTTTGTCAACCATGCCCTGCTAGCTCCTCACACTTACCCCCACGATTCTAACCATAGTTTTGTCCAATGCAATGGTTTTTGATAATGGTTACATCCTAACGCGTCCAGATCAATGGTTACAGCCTAACACGTCCAGTGAAACTGTGAGTGACCCGCTAGCTTCCCGCGGCCACAGGCTGCACCTACACTCGACCATTCTAACCTTCGTTTTGTCCAATCCAATAGTTACAGCCTAATGCGTCCAGTGAAACGCTGATTCAGGGTCCTGTCTCATGCACTAGTAATATAATTACGGTACAGGCCTTTTATTTAGCTGTTTAATATGAGTTAGCCAACATAACTGCAGGTTGGCCACCATAAATTATATACCGTATTGAATTAGATTTCAATACGAACTGAAACTGCTCATGTAAACGGGCAGCGTACTGAAAACAGGATAGTATTCAAATCGATTTGAGTTCGCCATGTAAAAGTAGTAATTGTGATATAGGGCCTACCGCGGTATTAATATTAAAGGAGATAGCGTTAGACCAATAAGAATGATTTTCTACAGAAACCAACGTACGTTTTTGAAGTTTTCTACTGCGGAATTGCACATGATAATTACGGTATCTAAAGCATGCAGTAGGCCGATAGAGGTACGGTAGCACATTTCCATACACCCAATGATATTACGAGCTATGCATTTTAATATGCAATAGCACAAGGTAGAAACTACTTTTGAAAAGGAAAGTAACTTCTGCGTGTTACATATGTTATCCAACCGAAGAAAGTATGCCGAGTAAAAATCTATCCACGTAATGCCATAAACCTCATCAAAACTCGCCAAAACATTCTCACACACAAATCTCCTACATGTAATGTTCTGGCTAAAGGTAATCACTTTATCGATCAATATAAAATCACATGTACACATATAACTACAGCCACAAACTCAAAATCTGTCTTCAGGAATTTTAAACGGCACGCCCGCAGCTTCAAAGCAAGGGAACGCCACGCCATTTTGACCAATAATCCAAGGCGTCTTTCTTTCTGGTTGCTGGCTGCATAAAGCGCTGTCGAGCACTGCACCGCTTCGGAAGGAAAAGCAAGAAGCAGCCTAAAATCCATGGAATATAGATATCTTCCACCAACAACCAATAAGAACCCAGCAGCCTCTAGCCAATCAAACAGTGGATCAGCTCTGTACCTAGCCGCTCGTGAGCGTACAACCTCGTTTCCAAATAAAGGCGCTAGGAAGCAGCACCTAGGCACTGTGGCAGGCATAAGTTTTGTATTGATGTTAATGGAGCAGTTGTGTTTGGAATGTATTCTGAATGATTTTATAATGCTGTACTGCTGCGTGCCCTTTTGTAAATCAGAACAGGGCAAGTTAGAATACCGAGGAATCTCATTTCATGAGATACCATCGGACAAATCACTGCGTGGGATGTGGTTACGTGCAATTTCCAGAGAAGGTGACGCAGGGGAAGCAAATAAACAAGTAAATAAATAAATAATTTAAGAAATATCTAAGTAAACAAATAAGTGAATAAATAAGCAATAAATAAGTAAATTCATAAGTAAACAAACAAATAATTAAATAAATAAATGTGTAAGTAAATAAATATGTAAATAAATAAGTGAATAAATAAGCAAATAAATAAGTATGTAAATAATTAAACAAATAAATAAGAAAATAAATAATTAAATAAATAAGTAAAAAATAAATAAGTTAATAAATAATTAAATAGATAAATACGTAAGTAAATAAAGAAGTAAATAAAAAATAAGTAAATAAAAAATTAAATAAATGCATATGTAAGTAAATGAGTAAATAAATATATACGTGAATAAATGAATAAGTAAATAATTAAGTAAACAAATAAATAAGAAAATAAATAATTAAATAAATAAATGTGTAAATAAATAATTAAATAAATACATATGTAAGTGAAAATCCACAGCCTGCTTCCAGTCTCCGACCGGGTCAGGGATGGAATGAATGAAGCCCCCAACTAGCGGCGAGGATATGAACTGTGCCGGCTGCCGAGGCCTGACGCACTCCTCTGGGGCAATGATTAAATGAATGACAGATGAAATGAAATGATAGTGGAGAGTGTTGCTGGAATGAAATTTTGACAGGGAAAACCGGAGTACCCGGAGAAAAACCTGTCTGCCTCCGTTTTGTCCAGCACAGATCTCACATGGAGTGCCCGGGATTTGAACCACGGACCCAGCGGTGAGAGGCCGGCGTGCTGCCGCCTAAGCCACGGAGGCTTCAAATACATATGTAAGTAAATGAGTAAATAAATATATACCTGAATAAATAAGTAAACAATAAATAAGAAAATTAATAATTAAATACATAAATATGTAAGTAAATAAACAAGTAAATAAGTAAGTAAATAACTAAGCAAATAAATAAGAAAATGCGTAATTAAATAAATAAACATGTAAGTAAATAAACAAATAAGTAAATAAATACGTAAATAAATAAAAAAGCAATAAATAAGCAAATAAATAAGTAAAGAGATAAGAAAATAAATAAATAAATTTGTAAGTAAATAAATAAGTAAAAAAATAAACCACCAGTCCAAAAAATCTGTAAAAATGTATAATACAGCCAGCACAATAAGACGGGTTATCAGACAAATTCACTTCACATCCAAGTACATGGGGGCTACATGGCCACGATGTCGCAAAGCCCCTAAATAAATCATCATCCCATTTTTCGGGGGCCAGAGGCATTTCTTTTCCCTGTCTTTTATTGTCCTTATTCTTTTCATTTCATCTCGCCAAGTATGTAAGTTTGATTTAAGTCAGAAGTAGTTATATTTTTATTATCGTCTGCATAATTACGGGAAAATGAGCTAGGCATTTCGCCCCTTAAAAACAATCGCCTTCACCACATGTATTTTTGCTTTCCTTTATACTGAAAATTTGCCCGTAAGTATGTGTCTGAATACTTTTAGATGTTAGAATAATAAAGGAACTAACTTAGTGTAATGTTTTCACGTCCGTCAATCTCGATATTAAGCCTCCAAACATAACAATACTTCGTTTCAGGTATCTTCCCCTTTAAAAAGCCGCGGCTATCTCAGTGCCTTGGTGCTGCACCTAGCGGTGAATTAATGCATGTATCTTGTACGCCTGTGAGTGTCGAATGGGCAGGCAGTTTAAAGCAACCAGGAGTGTTGCGATCCAGCCGGCAGTGGTCCATAGTATGGACACCCGTAGCGTCTGTACTCCAGAGGAGCGGCTACAAAAGGCGTCTGTTCACCATGTTAGGAGCGGCCTAGTTCATACCTGGCAGTAGGTCATAAAATGCATTTGAGAGTGGCGACCCCATTTTAATAATAGCCTAAAATGGTAGTAAATATGGTTCAGCCTCGGAATGTGCTAGGGCGTCCCCTGCAGGCGACGCGCAGTTCTTCAGATGCTGGAGGAGCTGTGAGAAATGGGCGACCATCATCGCAATACATCCGAATAAGGACAGTCAACATCTTAACCCTGACTGACAAGACTGAGGAGCTAGTGGACTTCATGATGGAGAAGGATATAGCCATCCTCGGACTCAGTGAAACGAAATGGAAGGGAAAAGGGGAAAGAGAACTAAAGGAAGGATATAGGCTGTTTTGCAGTGGATGACAGGGGGCAAAAAATGAAGTAGGAATGATTATAAGAAAGGATGTCCTAGAGTATGTGGAGGAGGTGAAGAAAGAAATTGACAGGATGGTCATAGGAAGGATACAATTCCAGTCAGAACAAAAGATCTGGTTCAAGTATATGCTCCACAAACGGGGAATAAAGAAGAGAATTTAGAAGAATTCCTAGAAGATGTGGAAAAATATATAGAGGATAAGGAAATAATGGTAATGGGAGATTTGAATGCACAAGTGGGAAGATGATGATGATGATAATTGTTTCAAGGGGCCTAACATCTAGGTTATCGGCCCAAAAGTGGGAAGAGACAGACAAGGAAGAGAGGAGATTTTGGGACCTTATGGTTATGGCAGTAAGAATCCTGAAGGGGATTTCTTTATGGACTTTTGTCAGCGGAACCAATTAATTATAGGGAATACGTGGTTGAGAAAGGAAAAAAAAACAGTCAGGAGATAACGAGGTATTGATGGGGAGATAGAAGAACGAAAACTCTGATAGACTATGTATTAGTCGAAAAGGACATCAGAAAGAGCTAATGGATGTCACAGCCATGCCTGAGGAAGCCTTTGGAGGAGACCATAGGGCAGTGGTAGCAAAATTAAAAGTAGGAAAAGTTATGACATTACCAGAAAAAAGGGAAAGAAAGATTAAAGTCTGGAGACTAAAGGAAAAGGAGGTTGCAGACGAGTTTAAGAAAGAACTGCAAGAACAGACACCAAGGACGGATATTACCCATGTGGAACAAGAATGGGAAAAGTTCAAGAGTGCATTTCTAAACAGTGCAGAGGAAACATGTGGTAGAATATCAGGAAAGGTACGGGAAAAGGCGACAAAATGGTGGCACGAGAGAGTGAAAGATAAGGTAAGGGAGAAGAAGAAAACTTGTAAGGAATGGAAAACAAAAATGACAGGAAAGTAGAGCAAAATATATAGAAGCAAACAGAGATTGCAAGAAAGTAATTGCAGAGGAAAAGAAGGAAAGCTGGGACGAATTCACTCAGGAAATAACACAGGATTTAAAATTTGGAAAGAAATTGCTGTTTGGAATTATAAAAAGTAGAAGAAATGAAAAGGTGAACACTGGGTTCGTGAAAAACAAAGAAGGAAAAACAAAACCGGAAGAGATAACGGACAGATGGAAAGAATATTTCAGCGAGCTGTTGAATGTGAGACGCCAGGCATGCGGAGAAGTTACGCAATCAGCCAAAACGGTGGAGGAAATATTGAAGAAGAACCAGACATTACTCTGGCGGAAGTGAAATGGGCAGTTAGGAAGATGAAGATGGGGAAAGTTGTGGGAATCGACGAAGTGGCAATAGAAATGATCAAGGTGGCAGGACCAGTGGGACTGCAGTAAACATACAGACTTCTCAGGAGCGTGTGGAGAGGGAAGAAAGTTCCTGAAGACTGTAAAAAGGGAATAATATTGCCAATATTCAAGAAACGAGACAGGAAGGTGTGTGGTAACTACCGAGGAATCACCATAATCTCGCATGTTGCCAAAGTAATGGAAAGAACACTAGAAAAAAGAATTAGAGTAAAGGTAGAAAGCCAAATAGAGGAGGAGCAGTTTGGATTTAGAGGGCGCAGGTCAACAGTGGAATCCATTTTCATTCTGAGACAGAACATTGGAAAGAGTTGGGAATATGGGAAGGATATGGTAATGACTTTTATTGATCTAGAAAAGGCCTATGATAGCATCTCTAGAACAAAGGTTTGGGAAAGCTTAACAAATAGGGGGATAGGCAAGGAACTGAGAGACATGATAAAAGTAATATGCATGAATTGCTACAGTAGTGGGAAGACTAGAGTCGAGACATCGAAATGGTTTAAAATTGTCACTGGACTAAAGCAAAGAAGTTTGTTGTCACCATTATTGTCCTTAATGGTGATGGATGACATCATGAAGGCAGCAATGAAAGACTATAGTAGGGCAAACATGAAGGTAATGTTGTTTGCAGACGATGTTGTAATCTGGGGTGAGGATCAGATGGAAGCACAGGAACAGGCGTAATAAATAAAAAGATTGAGCAAAGGGGATTGAAGATAAATGCGGAGAAGAGTAAAACGGTGGTGATGAGTAAAGGTAAAGAAGAAGGAAAAGGAGTAATCAAAGTCGGAGATAAGAAAATGGAAGTGGAGAAACACTTCAAATACTTGGGAAGTGAACTGTCTGAAGATGGAAGACTTGATTTGGAAATTAGCAGAAGAATACAACTCGGGAGTGTTTTCTACCAACAGGTACGGCGACTAGTATGGAACAAGGATATACCAATTCATGCTATAGAAGTCATGTACAAAGCATATTATGGTCCTATAATGACATATGCAGCAGAAACTTGGACAATTACTAAGAGAGATGACAGCAGAGTACAGGCAGCTGAGATGAGATTCCTGAGATGTATGGTCCAGAAAACGAGGAGAGACAGAGTGAGAAATGAAGATATACGGAAAGAACTGGGAGTACAGAAACTAAATTACAAACTGGAGCAAATCAGAATGAGATTGTTTGGACATGTCATACGGATGAATGAAGTAAGGCTACCAAGACGAGCACTGGAACGACGGATGACAGGGAAGAGAGGACGAGGAAGACCAAGAATGCGTTCGATGCAGTGGCGTACCAAAGGGGGTGCCGTAAAGGTAGGGGGGCGCAAAAATCCAAAATCAAAAACCTTTTTTTTTATTAGTTTAAGAACAAAACTTTTTTTCTCGGAAAAAGATATACGGTTTTAATGGTGAAATTTTCTTTATTACTTTGTTAAATACTGCAGTAATATTATTTAGAAATTAAATAAACGTTTCGTCTTAAACTATTTATAGACAATACGAAATAGTTCGTGGGCGCCGAGCACACAGGAAATGATTACGATCTACGGGTGAAAACAGCACCTGAGCCGGAATCAGAGCGGTGATGGAGAGGGCATGCGTGATTGATGACGGAGCCGGCCGGCGCGGGGTGGGGGCATCAAGTCACAACAGAATTGACGATTGCTAGTTTACTAGTCATGAAAGTGTATTCCTTAACCTTAATCCTTAGTTTATTCATTTGTGGAATTGAGTTGCGTTTATTTTAGCAGTCGTTGTGTATCAATGAATTGTGAATGTACAGTGTGTTTACACGTTTAGTTGAAGAGAATGAGTAATTCCTGTTCATGCACAACCAGGTAACAGGTAAGTGCAATGAGCACTAGCAAAACCTATTATGGTAGGGTACATTCTCTAAAACAATTTAAAACTAAAAAAAAAAACAGTGTTTCCTCTCTATTTCGTTTGCTATTGCCTGAAGCAATTTTAGCATAGAATCATTATTGATCAACACCAAGAATCATAATTGATAATAAATAAAAAGTAATTTGTTTAATTGTATTTCAGTTTCCATTATGAAAGGACACAAGAAAAGTTGGGCTCAAAATAGACAATTGAAACAGCAACATCCCAAAGCACTTGATTGTTTGAAATCTTTTATGACTGTCTGTCTGTTAGGTAGTCAGCTCGAAGGCTGGTTGGATCCTCAAAAAGCACCAAAAGGATCACTGAACTCTGAAAACAATGATACTTAAGCCTTGATATTAATGAATCAAATACTACAGTAGTTAATAAATTGGCTAAACACGATGATCTTGATGCTACGATTCAAATCTCCCAATCCAACTCTTGGAATCAAGTGCAACTTTTTTGAACAGTTCAACAAGTGTATGCATTTTCTCTAGTTCGACTGACAGGTGGAGTGTCCTCAAGGAACATGTCAGCTTATAGGTCAAGGGCCACTCAGATACAAGATGCAGGGGCGGATCTAGGGGAGGGCGAGGAGGGCGACCACCCAGGGCCTCGCGGTCCGGGGGGCCCCGCGCCATGGATTGTTTTAAAATTTAATTGATTAATTAATTATACTTTTCAAACTTTTCAAATTAATGTATAATTCATATTCTTTTTCAGTGCAGCTCCCATGACCATTTAGTAAGTTTGGATTTCAGTGAAATAACAGAAGACTTCAGCCGGGAAAAAGTCGCAAAGTAATATTTTAATATTTCATAGTTTACATAATCTTCATATTATAAAAAATGTACTATTCTTTATTTTATTATTGGGCCGATAACCTAGATGTTAGGCCCCTTAAAACAACAATTATCATCATCATCATCATATTTTATTATTATTACAAAACGATTTTCCATTTGATTTGATATTATTTTTATTTCCTATTGTTGTGGGCCCCACCTTATCATATCACCCAGGGCCCCGCAAGGCCTGGATCCGCCACTGACAAGATGGAGTTCTGAAGCAGAAGCCGTGAACGCCTTATCATCTCAATTAGATGGAGTGCTTCGTGCTCCAGAAAAATTGAGACACACTACAACCGAAACCGTCGGTACCAGACAGAGTGCAGCGCTGTTAATTAATGCAATAGAAAGTTTTGACTTTGTAACTCTGCTATCTTTCTGGGCTGAGGTACTTCCAAAGATTGACCGAACACAGAAAACTCTGCAAATCGAAGGCATTTCGTTCACTTATGTAATAACTTGTCTAAAAGCTTAATATGTGGAGAGAAACCCTTCCAGTTGATGTTATATAAAAAGCTACTAAGAAGTGTGAGGTATGGGGAGAACCCACGAAACGAAGACAAAGAGTGAAGCGGAAAATGCCGGGGGAATCAGCTCATGATGTTGGACTTTCCTGAAAAGATGAAGTAAAGCGGAGCACACTTGAGATCTTAGATAAACTTATTCGTGAGTTAAGTGAACGGTTCGCCAATATCAAGGAACTGGATGAACAGTTTGGCTTCCATTGTAATTTTGATGGATACATTCATAACGAAACCCCAAATGAAAACGTTTTGAACAGTCTAAGAAGGAAATGTTTCGAAATTGCAGAGAGGTACCCTGAAGATTTGAACGGAGAAGAACTCTTAGAAGATATTAAAGTTGGCATATTTTTATTACGAAGATCAAAGGAAAATAATGAAAAGATCTTCTTGAAACCCAAAGATATTTTGTTATATTTAGGTCTTGTTTGGGGTTAGAGGCATACAGTAACTTTATCATCGCCTTCAAACTACTTTTAACGATTTCAGTATCTGTGGCATCTTGTGAAGGATATTTTTAATAAGCTGAAGCTTATTAAAAATTACTTAAGATCCATAATGACGCAGGAAAGACTGCCGTAAGTAATTTAGAAATGTTATCAATTGAACGTGATGTGGCTGCTGCTATAGACTTCAACTCTATTATAAATATGTTTGCATCCATCAAGGCTAGGAAGGCAATTTTTTTTTTTTTATGACTTTGAAACTTCTTTTCTCTTTTTTTTTTATTATTTTCCAAATAAACTAACCATTTAATACTTACAGTTTTACTTTATTAATATTTTTCTCTTTATAATGTGTTAAAGTAACATATTACTTATTAAAATATATATTTATGAACATTAAACTGTGTTTAAATTAAACTTATTGATCCTTGAAACTTTTAGTGTCAGGGGGCGACTACCATCTAGTTCACCCCGGGCGCCAAGTAGCCTTGGCACGCCACTGGATGGATGGACTCTGTGCAGAATGGCATTAGTAAACGGAACCTGGATTGGGACACCGTGTCGGAAGAGAAATGGTGGAACGACAGAACAAAGTGGAGAGGAACCATATTTGCCCCCACCCAGTGTCAGCTGGAAAAGGGGAAATGAAGATGATGATGAATTGTTATTCAATTAAGTTACGTCTGTAGAGAGCATTTCAAATATTCCAACATGGAACTGAAAATTCGCTCTTCTTAATATTTCGCCGCAAGGTTCATCAAAGACACGAACTCGATGTTGATATCCTAGCAACGCACCCGTGAGAAACATCACATTCCACCGTTGATAAATAGGCACGGTGTAAGGGAAAATGTAATATTATGGATGCATTTCTAACACAATACAGGCAATATCGGTTATTCTTTTATTTTATGTTCTTATATCCATTTCTAATCCAGTCAATTAACCGGATGGTTGTTACCATAAGGCATCGGCCGCCTCCTTCTCAACATTCACCTAAATAAAAAATACACACACTATAATACAGACACCGCATTAACACAGATCATCAAATTATATACACACACGTAAGAA
Source organism: Meconema thalassinum (assembly GCA_946902985.2). Lineage (NCBI taxonomy): Eukaryota > Metazoa > Arthropoda > Insecta > Orthoptera > Tettigoniidae > Meconema > Meconema thalassinum. The sequence goes on along the minus strand of OX336397.1, from coordinate 111,834,759 downwards.
CACGGAGCTAAATGACCAAGATGTCCAAGCCACTCAAATAAAACAACATCATCATGATGTAATTGTCACCCCATGTCATCCTGAGTAACAATGTTACATGGACTCTTTGTAAGGTAGGTAATAGAAATACAGTAAACAATTCAATATGATCAGTTTCCGTTTATCAGGGACCAGCTTGTGGTGTAGTGGCTAGCATATTTAGCTGCCTCCCATGCGGTCTGGGTTCGATTCACGATTCAGTCAAGAAATTTAGATCTGGTCTCAGGGTTATAATGGGGTACACTAGGCCTCGTGAGGTAAAATAAAGAGAAGTGAGCTTCCTCACCTTAATTACAAAAAACACACTCACAATTATTGCAGACACCACCAAAACACAGGTTGTCAGAGAAATTTTAGTTATCAAGTACCGGGACCGTATTTCTGTATTCGAAACCTTCCTTAAAATGACACCCTGAGAATGGTAATTTTCGCATGACTGTTAGGCTGCCACACTGTTCACTAAGGGACATTCTATGAGTTCAAATATTTAGCTTACACGATTCTTTAAACTGCACGACTGAATTGATACCGCAATACTGTCACTCTAATGTGTACCTCCCCCGGAAAGCCTAAATACCGGTATTTCAACACTTAATCGTTCACACTCTAACTATCCCATCTGTTCAAAGACAGATGTTACCTCTTGAGTGGCTGGTCGTAGCATCAACTTCTAAATGTTTAGATTTGTTACATAGGTTCATCAAAATAATTGAATAACATAGGCGCCCACAGGGCTTTTTTTTTCTTTCTTTGCAAAAGTGTCTACAGTATTCTAATTTATTTTGTGCTAACCTTCCGTCGGGTGCAACATTTAATTTAGCGGCAGTGGACGAATTAAACCTATCTGGCACAGCTCAGAAATCTGATTTTTTTCTTAATACAATATTAGCTGAAGAACATTTTTGCTACAACAGTGAATACATTCATACTTTCTCTACATATTACGTAATGGTGCACGATCAGGCGCAATCTGCCCGGCAGATCACTTTGGTAACAACTGGCCGATATGGTCTCGAATGGCATGTGGATAAAAGTAACTACTGGACGGTGGAAGTAGTTTCGCCCCCGTGAATAACGAATATGAGATATGAATTTTCACTCGCGTGCTTGTCAGATCAGTTGCACCGACCGGAAGGCTAAATTCGTCCTATCTCGGTTATGCAATGGTGCTGGTGAGGTTATAGAAATAATTAAATCTGTATGCCACCAGCTATCTCGTCCACTTTACATTCTATTCAACCAAGCCATCAGTGAAGGAGTTTTCCGGATTACTGAAAATCAGTCCATATTACCCCAGTGTAGAAGAAAAGCTCCAGGCAGAAGGTAGTACATTACAGACCAGTATCGCTAATGTCTATTTTCGCACGAGTCTTGGAATCAATTGTTCGGGACGAAGTGTTATTAATGATAGATCCATTTACCACTTCTCCTTGAGACTTCCCATCAAGAGCATCTTGGAAAATCTTTTCAGAATAGATGTTGAAGAAGAGTGGAGAAAGAATGCAACCTTGGCGAACTCCCTTTATAATCGATACTTCTTCAGACAGCTGACCATCAACATGTACAGCAGCACGTTGATTCCAGTACAGATTTCCAATTAATTGGATGTCACGTCCATCTAGACCCTGATCGCATAATCTGTTCATCAGTTTATCGTGTTGAACAGTGTTAAAGGCTTTTTCAAAATCGATGAAACACATGTAAACATCGACACGAACATCACGACATCGTTGAATCAACACCTGAAGACTGAGCAATGCCTCCGAGTTCCGAAACCACTCCTGAATCCAAACTGTGTGCCACCGATCTTCTCCTCACATTTAGGATATAACCTTAAGTGTAGGATTTTAGGGAATAACTTCAGAGCATGACTCATTAAACTCATCATTCTATAGTCATTGCATCACTTTGCATTGATCTTTTTGGGAATCGGTATAAAAGTTGATTTGAGCCAATCATGTGGTATGTATCCACTTCGATAGATATTATTGAAAAAACCAACCAGCAAGGAAAGAGATCGTTCATCCTTGAGAAGCTTTAGTATTTCAGTGTGCAATTCATCTGGACCTGGAGGCTTTCCACTCTTCGATATTGTTAAGGCATGTTCAATTTCTGCTCGTGTAATATCTATGCCATCGCCCGTTCGAATAACATGATCAACACTTCTGTTGTCTTCGAATAGAGTTTCAATGTAGTCCTTCCATTCTCTCAACTTCTCTTCAGTACAAGGGGGAATGATGCCATATATATTTATGAGATTCCAATCCCTCTGCTCTTATAAATCCCAGCTGCGTGCATAACTTTTTATACATGTTGAGCAAGTCATGCTTTGCACACAGTTCTTCTATTTCGCTACATTCCTTTGAAAGGTGTTGTTATTTGGCAGTACGGATTTCCTTCCGTATTAATTTCAGCAATTCTCTGTACTTTATCAGGTCATTATTCTTGAAAGATCTTCTGCAATCAATCAATTGTAGAATTTTATCTGCCATCCAAGGTTTGCTTTTCCTACTCTCCGTGGCTTGTAGTTTTTCTCGACACACTTCATTCACTGCGGATTTGAATTGGTTCCAAGTGTCTTCAATATTATGTGTATCCTTGTTCGACTGGATATAATCTAGTTTTGTACTCAATGCTCTTTGAACATCATTTCTCAATACAGGGTCTTGGAGCTTATGGATGGCGAAATGATTGCTGTGCCCCACTGGGTGATATTTTAGCCTACTTTCGAGTTTTGCAAAAAATGAAAGTAGAATTATGAGATCTACACAGGGCCAAAAATTGTGTGTCTGTCTGTATGTGAGTCTGTGTGTGTGTGTATGTGTGAGTGTGTGTACTCTGAATGTCTGTCCCCCCCTATCAATTCGAACACGGTGAAACCGAATTGAACGAAATTTGGTACAGAGGTAGCACTAGCAAAGGGCACCTCAGTGTCATGTTTTATATCGCCGCCATCTACACGGAAACGTAATGGCGGCCATCCAAATGTTCAAAGCTTAAATCAAATTACGACTAACCTAATCATCCGATCTCTACCAAATTTTGCAAAATTATACCTTTATGTGTGAAGGATCCGTTCACGAAACTTCAAGGCCATCAGCCCAATAATTTGTGGATGGGGCCATGTATGTGTGCAAATAGTTTCCCTCTATCAATTCAAAAACGGTGAAACCGAATTGAACGAAATTTGGTACAGAGGTAACGCTAGCAAAGGGCACCTCAGTGTCATGTTTTATATCGCCGCTATCTTGACGGAAACGTAATGGCGGCCACCCAAATGTTCAAAGCTTAAATCAAATTACGACTTACCTAATCATGCGATCTCTACTAAATTTTGCAACAATATACCTTAATGTGGGAAACGTCTTTTATCCAAACTACAAGGTCATCCGCCTAATAATACTTCGTTTTTTGTATTAATTGGTACTTAACTACTCACACGTTATAATGTTAAACATATATTGTGTGTATTTGCAATCGAAAAGATTATATAATATGCTGTACTCATAAAACCACACATTTCAACACTCGACTAGAGCTATTTAAATTCTTTGTCCTTGATCCGCGGTTTGAGTCTATCGTTGTTATTTTTGTTGTTGATTCTTTAGGGGTTTTACGGCATCATGGTCTTGTAGCCCAGTGTACATGGGTGTGTGTAGAAGTTTTCTGATAACCTGTGTCACTGTGAGGTCTGTAGGCTTACTAGTGTGTGTACTTTTATACGAGGCAGGATTTGGGTAAGAAGCTGTTGTTGCTGTTGTTTCATTTGAGATTCATGGATATCATGGTCATTTAGTCCCATGTACTTGGGTGAGTGTTGAATTTTGTCTCATAACCCGTGTTATTGTGATGGCTGTATTAGTGTATGTATATAACATTCAGGTGAGGATTCAATCAATCAACGTATAATATCCGTATAGCACGTTGTATTTCAACAAGCTACTACAATCAACATTCAATTATACTCTTTGAAGAGGATCAAGAGTTATAACTAAACCCATGCATTTAGGAGAAAGTAGGCTATTTGTTCTTTACTGAATATCTTGTTTCAAGTTCAAATTCATTGTGGCTAACAAAACCTTATGATTGGAGTTAATATCAGCACGAGGATATGTCTTCACACTTTTTAGGGAATTTCTGAATCGCTTATTGACTAGAATATAGTCAATATGATTCCTGACATTATTTTCGATGTTTGAGGTCCATGTGTAAAGACGACGTGGAGGAAGCTGAAAATGAGTGTTTGCTATGATGAACTCCTTCTCTTGGCACAGCTGGAGCAATCGATCACCTCGATCATTGCCACTCCCTAATCCGAAATTACCCACTATATCAGCGCGTCGACTATGACCTACCTTGGCATTGAAATTGCCCATCACAATGGTAATCTCATGCGTTTTGGTGAAAGACAAGGCCGTTTTGACTTGGGTGTAGAACACTTCGATGTCTTCACCTGATGCATCACAACTTGGAGCATACACCTGGATAATATTCAGTAATATCGGTTAAACATTGAATTGTAGATAAATTACCCTATCGGACACAGGTACAAAGGTCTTCACTGTCACAGTAATACCTGGGTGCAATATGAACCCTACACCATTATAATGGTGGGGATTGTCATTACCTGCATAATATACCTGGTAACCATTGGCATTACATTTTCTAGAATTAGGCCAGCGCATCTCAAAATTTCCAAGAATGTCAACTTCTAGTCTTTCCATTTCGCTGATGGCATTGTGAGTCTTTCAACTTTGAAATAAACAGCGGACATTCCAAGTGGCTATCCTTTTCATGACTGGCCTGGAGATTCTTAGCACCCCCTGCCCACTGAAGGGCTGCCGGGGACTAGGGGCCTTGGCTTTAGATTGTCCAGTCATGCTAAATATTATCCTGGAGGCGATAATGTGGTGGTTTCCCGTTGCCTTCCACATTCCCATGACGTTGACCAATAGTTATTGGTTCCTCCGCCTATAAAGACAATTTCTTATCCTAAAGACAAGACAGTGTCCTGCTTCATCATGAAGATGAATTTGGAAGCTTATCCCGGCCTCCGTTCGGTCTCCTCCCATCTGCTACCTGTCCCAACCTTGGAACAGATACCCTTTACTCCATTAATCCCGAGCACTGGTCTGCCACATCCACCAGTTACACTAATACGGCCATCACAATAACACAGGTTATCTGACAAATTCAACACACAGCTTAGTACACGGGCATACAAGACCACGATGTCGCAAACCTCCTAAAGAATCAACAACGAAAACAAGTAACTCATTAACAATATTGTAAACTGACTTCGTTAGAAAACTGTACGGATTCAGAATAAATGGGGACTGGATCTGGCGCTAAGATGAATGTTTAGGGATGAATTGAGGAGATATAGGCAAATGAAATCTTTATTATTGAAAATTCTATTTTCATAATTTCGGGTGAATGTAAAATAACCTACAAATTCTATTTGGTCACATTATTAGCAACATTACTAATGGATGAATTTATTAATTTTTAATTCACAATGTTACACACTCCTCGGTCTTCAATGTACGACAGTTTGTTTCAATTTAGTACTACCTCACTTTGAAACATTTCATGAAGCTGTGTGGGTGCGTTGGAGCACGTGTGTGGTGGAGTCTTGAACTTGGTATGTGAGAGTGCTAGTCTTGGTGTTCCATAGAGGAGGAGCTGGTCGAGCAGGAGTATCAACTCTGTGGATTCCCGAGATCGAGGTAATAAAGGGGTTAAAATAAAGGAAGGAGTTGATTAGAGGTTATTGCTGATATAAAAAAAGATATTGTATGAAACATAATCGTGAAGGAAGATATTTGTTGAGTTATTCTGTCTTCTGTACTACGTCGTATTGGTTATATAACTACAGCTTCTAATATAGCTTATCCAAAGAAGTGAAACCTGAATAAATGAGAAATCGATTTGTGCTATAAAATTGGAAATGATATATTATTGTGACTGCATTATTGTTACTACTTACATACACATCCCTTTATTCTACAAAATAGTAAGTGGCATTCCAATGAATTATGGTTATGCTGCAGCGTATATTAATCTGCCTAGTTCACTGAAGTGTCCTGGTTGGTGTTCAAAACACACCACCCCTTGAGACGAAAGTGTTCTTGTGATCTCAATCAAAATATCGTTGATAGTAATCTATATATGAACTGGCGCCCTCCCGGTTTTATTATTATTAGTATATTCCTTAAAAGAAAATAATTAAATTTGGCATCTCAACGTGGGGGACGAGAACCAGGATGCATCAGTGCAGGGGTGGGAATGTGTATATATTGTGCAAGTGGGTTTTGCGGGTTGCTTAATGTTTTAACGGAATGGATGAGGAGAAAATGATGAAGCTTAGAAGTGGTGTTGAAGTGAATGTAGAGAGAATGGGGGTGAGAAAGGAAGGTGAGAGTAATGAGAATGTGGAGAGAATGGAGGTGAGAACGGAAGGTGAGGGTGATGGGAATGTGGAGAGAATGGAGGTGAGAAAGGAAGGTGAGGGTGATGAGAATGTGGAGAGAATGTAGGTGAGAAAGGAAGGTGAGAGTGATGAGAATGTGGAGAGAATGGAGGTAAGAAAGGAAGGTGAGGGTGATGAGAATGTAGAGAGAATGGAGGTGAGAAAGGAAGGTGAGAGTGATGAGAATGTGAAGACAATGGAGGTGAGAAAGGAAGGTGAGGGTGATGGGAATGTAGAGAGAATGGAGGTGAGAAATGAAGGTGAGGGTGATGAGAATTTGGAGAGAATGGAGGTGAGAAAGGAAGGTGAGAGTGATGAGAATGTGGAGAGAATGGAGGTGAGAAAGGAAGGTGAGGGTGATGAGAATGTAGAGAGAATGGAGGTGAGAAAGGAAGGTGAGGGTGATGAGAATGTGGAGAGAATGTAGGTGAGAGTGATGAGAATGTAGAGAGAATGGAGGTGAGAAAGGAAGGTGAGAGTGTTGAGAATGTGGAGAGAATGGAGGTGAGAAAGGAAGGAGAGAGTGATGAGAATGTGGAGAGAATGGAGGTGAGAAAGGAAGGTGAGGGTGATGGAAATGTGGAGAGAATGGAGGGGAGAAAGGAAGGTGAGGGTGATGGAAATGTAGAGAGAATGAAGGTGAGAAAGGAAGGTGAGGGTGATGAGAATGTGGAGAATGGTGAAGTAGACCTAACTGGAAATAACGTGGAGATAAATCCTAGTGATAAGTATGCTAAAGGGGTAATACCTGAGATCTCAGTAAGAGATGGTATCCTTTGTATTATCATGCAAATGAGACAGGAACTAAAGCAGGATAATCAGGAATTAAAGCGGGATACTTAGGAGATAAAGCATAATAATCAGGAAACTAATAATAATTACAGGAATTTAGCAGTAAATTTGATAATAAAAATCAGAAATTAGATAACGTGGTCAAGTGAGTGAGAGGTTACGTGAGAAGTATGAAAAGCTTAATGAAAGCTTAGAGCAAACGAAAGGTGAAAGAAGAAGTGAAATCCAAACTCAGTTGAAGGAGAGATCTAAGAAAGTATAATAGAAGTGGAGCAGATTGTAAATGAAAGCAGAATAGAGAAAACTGTAGATGGAAGTGAATTAGACGTAAAAGAGATGGTAGATAAAAGTAGCATAGAGTTAGAGGAAATTGTACGTGTGAATAGAGTAGATGAGAGGAAGTATCTGTTAGAGGAGACGTTGGGTGAAAGTGATATTGTCCAGAATGATTTGAAGGAAATGGTAGAGGATTTTAGTCAGCAGAATTTAGACAGTATTCAATAGATTCAGGAAAGGCATGGAGTGTTGAGAGATAGATTAGAGGAGAGAAAATAGAATATTAAGGAAAGAGTGGAGAGTATAGTGAGAAAGGCTGAGAGGAAGATATTTGAGCTCGAAGTAAGATTACGATATAAGATGAGGCGATGTTGTAAAGGCATATATTGGAGAGGACGTAGTAGGAGACGAAGAGGGATCAGATGTGGAGGTAGACGCCTCAGTTGTAGAGGTAGAAATCGCCTAGGTCATAGAGGCAGACGTGGGATATACTGTAACAGGCGAAGAAGAAAGAGATGTTGTGGAGGTAGATTTAGAGGTCGCCACCGACGTAGTAGTAAAGGATGCTTTGATGAGAATGGAGGAAGTGGATATCGTAGGCGTGATAATGATGAAAATTGTACTAGGAATACTTCCCGTTTTAGAAGAAATGATAGAGATAGGTCTAGAAGAGCTGTAGGAGCTCGCTATATTAGAACACGGACAAGACATGCAGCCCAATGCTACAATGAATCTAATGTTACAGATGATAATGAGCCTAAAAGTATTGACATTTCTGATACAGTTCATGTCAAGAAAAGAGTAAAGTTGGAAGCAAAAGATGAGAAGAAGGTCCATAGAGGCACTGAATTACGAGAACGAGAAGAAAAGGAGGAATATAACTTAGATTTGTATATAAGATTTGTCGAGATGAGTTTTTATTTGGACGTAAATTTCATGTGGTGGGGGCGCGTGCCACTATTTTGTTGTACTTGTTGCGAATTGCGTGTTGGAGGCATTCACTGTAGATGTCTATTTTCTTACTTTGTGATACATTTGCACATTGTATATATATATTTGTTGTTATGCTGTAATGTAAATATTTTTCATTGTGTGTGCTACTTAATATTGTTCTTATTTTTGAGTCAATCTGTGGATATTTTTCGTTTTTCTTTTATCTGACCTTTAGATCTTACATATGATCTTGGTTTTTGTATTTTTTTACTTGATTTTGTGTAGTAATTCTGAACAATTGAAATATAATTTCCAAGTTTTCTAAGTCAGCGATTCAAAGTTGGAACATCGTATAGAATACCTCAATGAATGTCCTACACTCAGTGGCGGCGCGTGGATAAAACATCTGGGGGTTCACTACTTTGAAAAATAACGTGGCCAAATTTAATGTTACTTGATGGTTACATAGACGTAAAATAGTGAAATTGCATGACTAGAAAGGTAACTTTCCTTTGAAGACACACGATTGCAGCTCGAAGAAGTTACCAAAACTATGAGAAACGAAAGAGAGAGGATATAAGGTGTAATTATCTTAGGCTGATCCAGTTTCGTCTGATGTTGAAGACGTTGCTGGCGTTGGTATAACAGCTGTCGTCTGTGTGTACAGGAAATCCATCCTCCTTTCCTTCCTGGCGGCGAATACGTCAATTACCTTCTCATTAAAATTGACTAATTTATGAGTCATCTCCTTTTCGATAGACAACATAGCGAGAGCAGACAGTCTATCTTCATGCATTGTACTCCTCAGGAATGTCTTAATTCGCTTTAAAGTGAAAAAAAATCTTTCTGCTTCAGAAGTATTCATGGGGACAGTAATAATCAATTTCAAAAGTTTCATCACTTCTCCGAAAGGTTCCTTGAGATTATTCTCTATCAAAAAAGCAAGGAAGTCACTTTCATCTTTCATTTCATTAAAATCACTTCTTGAATAAATCACCTGCAGTTCGGTTTTCAGTTTATTTTTATCAAGAAAAGGATAGGATTCGATAACATACGTAAGATTCTCCTCTGGAAAATTATTTTAGAAGGATGGGAAGAATTGGTGGTCAAAGAAGGTGGAGGCCAGTAAGTGGTTGGAGAAGTTGAATCTCTCTTTGCTGTGATTTATAATCACATCACACACCTCCTTCGCCGCAATGTTCCTCGAGTAATAACTATTTTCGCATCTTCTTTTCCCTCTGTTGTCTTCTACACTTTCCTCCGCAACGATGCTGTCAATATTGTCCCTTACTTTCAAAATTGCAGTTTCGAAGGAGCTTACTGCACTTCGCACTGATACAGGGTTAGTAGAACGCTTTTGTAATTGGTTATATAGAATGTCCACGTGAGGCATAACACTGTAAAAGAACTCTAACCAAAAAGTAAACGTTGGCTGTTGTATTTTCAGACGCAGTCTATGTGCTTGGTCCATAGTAGCTGTTTGTCTGCTCGCGTCTTCGATTTTCTCCAATCATTCCAGTATTGCATCCTTATGCTCATGCAATGTAAGAACACATCTTGATTTAAAGATCCATTTCGTAGCTGAGCCCTGCGGAACTCTTCTGCTCACAACCTCATCAAGAAGGCCCACTCCCTGAGCCGAATGAGAAAGAAATGCTGGAATCTCTCCAATGGTGGCAAAGAACAATCGCACTTCTCTATTGTGGCTAGCAGCCTGAGTCAGAATTAAATTCAATTGATGGCCGTAACAATGCACAAAGTAAGCAAATGGGTAGTCTTGTCTTACAATTGTTTGTACTCCGGAATGTCGGCCACTCATAACATTGGCACCATCGTAACTTTGGGAGACTACTTTTTCTTTGCGCTCTCCAACTACGTGAGTGAGGACCCCTTTCATACAATCGGCTAATGAGCAGGCGTCGTTTCCTGCTGGGTTAAAAATGTCCAGAACCTTTCAACAGGCTTCCCATTAGCTAATACATATCGCAGTACAATGACTAACTGACACTTGGAAGACACATCAGATGTTTCATCTTCTATAAGGGAGACGAAGTCAGCAGTAGCTACTTCATCTAAAATATTCTCGCGATACACATGCACCATACATTCCAGAATGTCATTTTGAATGTCCTTCGACTTACCCTTGAAGACTGTAGCACTGTTGAAATGACCCCTAAAGACGGTATCCAATGCCGAAGTAAAATTAATGAGTCCCCCTAATACGCCTCGATGGTTTGAATCGAGTGTTTGGCCATGACCTCTCAAAGCAAGTTCAAATTCACCACAGCATTTCACGCAGTCAATGATCTTCTTCCTGAGCACGTACGTATTTTTTCTCAATATTCCTTCATAAATCGCTACTTAGCTGCTGCCTAACATCTGTTTTCCCCAGAACTGAAAGATCTAAACATGCACTCTTATGTGTAATAGATGTTTCGTGATTATTGATCTTTTGTGTTAAATGGCTGAGATCTGATACCCCTGTTTTTGTCCAACTCGTGTCCTTACCCTTAGCAAAAAGCAAGCACGGGAAACAGAAAAGCCTATTAATGGTATCGCAACCACATAGCCAAGTATTCCTCTCGTAAATCTGTGGCTTAAATGTTCTACAAAAATCCTTACCGCTACTAGTTTGCTTCTGAAGAATGTTCACGGAGGGAAGAGGCCTGCCAAGCTGCTTTATTTTGCACTTTTCTTCTATACTAAGTGTTGTAAAGGTATTCTCTAGAATAAACCGAACGGTATTCATTTTCACACTGATGAATAAACGACACACGCATCAAGACACCGCCACACACCGTGATAACGAACGGCAGATACAATAGAGCACTTCGATAAACACAGACTTGATAAGATATTCGCTAAGGTACTGTTCCGGAGGTGGTTGAACTGACGGGTCAGAAATAAACACTGATTCAAGAACGTGTAAGGCAGACTGTTATTTATGTTCTTATCTTGACGTATTTTGCCTTTATGAGCACTTCTAAATAATTAAAATTTACATTAATTACATAAACATAGGCTACGTACGCCTATTGATGTTATACAAATCGTAGTTACCAAAATATTTTGGTTCATTGCGGTCAATTATATCTAAAACACAAAATCTTGAAATTAAAATCCCTTCAAAACGTACCATAACAGGCAAATTTTAAACCGCCCGCTTAGAGACAATACATCGGCCAGGGCTGCATCGGCTAACTTCGGGGTGGTTCGAGGTAGATCGTGTCTAGCGCTGGCTTGAGTTGGTCCTTTCACCAGCGATAGTTTAGCTTTGTTCACGGCTTGCCCCCCTTGCCTCACAAGACCCTGCGCCCATCGATCCCTCCTTACGTCCCACCGCCGCGTGCCAGCGATCCAGAAATTGAACCTTTCGCGCACCGGCGATCCTAAAATTGTACCTTCTCGCTGGTTCCGGAGAGCAACCGAGTGTTGATGTCAAAATTATCCCTCCGAGCGCAAATTTACATATTAAAGAAATACGCACTTGATCAACCATTTTACTAAGAGTTATATATTTCTAGGGGATTAAGTGAACCACTGAACATATAGAATGCGCTGCCACTGCCTACACTGCATTCTAAAACGGAGAGATTTGACAATCTTTTGATGGAGGAGCAATATTTACAATCAGTTGCAAGCAATTGGGGATTTGAAGTGTGCAATCCGAGGTTTCTGCAAGAAGAATGTGATGGCTTGGTTGGGAATGTAGGATCATGGAAGTGTAGAAAATGTAACAGTGCGTGAGATAGAGTTTAATGATGTTGAATTGGAGAGGGACTTTATGCTTCTAAGATAAGGAGTCCAGATCTACAAATTAAGAAGGAATGAGAAAAATATGATGTACTGTTCGTGAATTGGTGAACGGGAATCTGATCAGGTGGTTAACAACAATAAAATGTGTGTGGGATACAAGAAGATAGTGATTCAACAGGAGAGGAAATTATGTCTGGAGATGTGCTATGCAAAAATGCTCGGTCAATCAAAACCTAGCCTTGCAGTAGTGGTTACGATAATGGAAGTGATGGTAGTACATTGTGCAATGACACCAATGGGACAGTTATGACTAAGCCTCCTATTACCGTTAACAATAAAGGTGGTAATTATGATTTTGTATACTACTACAAACTCCTTGGTTTCGAGTACACATTCAGTGTCCGAAGCAGACGCTTCGCATCCAGAGGTTAGAGGGGACATCCTGTGCAAAGAATACATCACATGAAGAATAGGGAAGTCCAGGTTTCCGTGTCTCAAGCTCTTATGTATTTTTGTGTTGCATGTGTATCAGAAACCCCTCCAATATGACATAGTTGTCAAGATATCTGGGGGCGATTGCAACAATTCATGAAGCTGTGTGGGTGCTTTGGAGCGCTTGTGTGGTGGAGTCTTGAACTTGGTATGTGAGAGTGCTAGTCTTGGTGTTCCATAGAGGAGGAGCTGGTCGAGCAGGAGTATCAACTCTGTGGATTCCCGAGATCGAGGTAATAAAGGGGTTGAAATAAAGGAAGGAGTTGATTAGAGGTTATTGCTGATATAAAAAAAGATATTGTATGAAACATAATCGTGAAGGAAGATATTTGTTGAGCTATTCTGTCTTCTTTACTACGTCGTATTGGTTATATAACTACGGCTTCTAATATAGCTTATCCAAAGAAGTGAAACCTGAATAAATGAGAAATCGATTTGTGCTATAAAATTGGAAATTATATCTTACTGTGTCAGCATTATTGTTACAACTTATATACAGTATATACAGTATATATCCCTTTATTCTACAAAATAGTAAGCGGCATTCCAATGAATTATGGTTATGTTGCAGCGTATATTATGATGATAATGATAATTGTTGTATTAAGGGGCCTAACATCGAGGTTATCGGTCCCTAATGGTCTGGGTGATAGCGAAAATGTCAATGAAGTGGAAACCAGAACGAAAATTATGTTAGAAGGAAAATACTTTCAAAACGGAACTCAGACGGAGACGACACACTAAATGGAGAGCGGTGATACTTAAAAAAGGGAAGTTAGAACGAAAAAACTCACAAAAGGAATAGATTGAAAAATACGCACAAAATGTAGGTTAAGTTCAAAATACGTACGAAATGCAATGTACAGTCGAAATACTCACAAAATGCAAGTGAAATTCAAAATACTTTCAAAATACAAATGAGATTGAAAATACGTAGAAATTGCAAGTGAGGTTCAAAATACTTACAAAATGCAATTGAAATTGAAAATACACATGCAATTCAGATTGAAAAACTCGCATTTCAGATCCAAAATACTCACAAAGTGCAATTGATATTCAAAATACTTACAAAATGCAATTGAAATTGAAAATACACATGCAATTCAGATTGAAAAACTCGCATTTCAGATCCAAAATACTCACAAAGTGCAATTGATATTCAAAATACTTACAAAATGCAATCGAAATTGAAAATGCTTACAATATGTATGGTAGATTCAAATTACTCAATTGGATGGAAAATACATACAAAATGCAATTTAGATTGAAAATACTTACAAAATGTAATTTAGATTCAAAATACCCACAAAATGCAATTGAGATTCAAAATACTTGCAAAATGCTCACCCTACAAAAAGCAATTTAGATTTAAAATACTTACAAAAAGCGGTTTAGATTGAAAATACAAAATGCAATTGAAATTCAAAATACTCACATAAGACCCAGCCACTATATTGACAGACTTACTAAAAAGCAATTTAGATTGTCAGTCCTTACAAAATGCAATTGAGGTTGAAAACACTCACAAAATGCAAATTTGATCGAAAAACTTACAAAATGTAACGGAGATTGAAAACACCTACAAAATGGAGGGAAAAAATTGAATTTAGATACACGAGGAGCCAAATTAACAAAAACAGTGCGGGAATCTTAAAGAGAAAGGGGAATATAATGAAAACAAGATGTCTGACCCCTAGAAGAAGGAGGGATCAGGAAAGATGAGACAAGGGCCAATTAAGTCGGGAAAGGAAAAGACTCCCTAGGCCTCGGATACCCTAATACCATCGGGGTTGTAAGAGAAAAAGAGTTGACCAAGTGAGGTCGACAGGAAAGAAGACAGAGAGGAGCCGAGCACAAGTAAGTGGAAGCAATGCCAGGCTCAGCTGGGGTCCTGTGGTCGCCAACCCACGTCCCACTAGATGTGAGCCCCTGGGGGGGGGGGGGGGGGCAGCGTATATTAATGTGCCTATTTCACTGAAGTGTCCTGGTTGGTCTTCTTCTTGTGTTCTATCGTTGATAGTAATCTATATATGAACTGGCGCCCACCCGGTTTTATTATTATTAGTATATTCCTTAAGAGAAAACAATTACAACTTCTCCTTGTTAGCCTACTTTCGATTATTGCAAAAAATGAAAGTAGACTTATGAGATCAACACAGGGCGAAAAAAGTGTGTCTGTCTGTGTGTGTGTATGTGTGTGTGTGAGTCTGTGTGTGTGTCTGTGTGTGTGTGAGTGTGTGTACTCTGAATGTCTGTCCCCCCCTATCAATTCGAACACGGTGAATGCGAATTGAACGAAATTTAGTACAAAGGTAGCACTAGCAAAGGACACCTCAGTGTCATGTTTTATATCGCCGCCATCTTGACGGAAACGTAATGGCGGCCTCACAAATGTTCAAAGCTTAAATCAAATTACGACTAACCTAATCATCCGATCTCTACCAAATTTTGCAACAACATACCTTTATGGGGGGAGCATCCTTTGACCAAACCAATAGGTCATCAGCGTAATAGTTTACGGATGGCGGCCATCTTTGAGTGAAAATCGATTCCCCCTATTAATTCGAACACGGTGCAACCGAATGGAACGAAATTTGGTACGGAAGTAGTACTAACGAAAGGCACCTCAGTGTCATGTTTTATATCGCCGCCATCTTGACGGAAACGTAATGGCGGCCACACAAATGTTCAAAGCTTAAATCAAATTACGACTAACCTAATCATCCGATCTCTACCAAATTTTGCAACAACATACCTTTATGGGGGGAGCATCCTTTGACCAAACTAATAGGTCATCAGAGTAATAGTTTGCGGATGGCGGCCATCTTTGTGTGAAAATCGATTCCCCCTATTAATTCGAACACGGTGCAACCGAATGGAACGAAATTTGGTACAGAGGTAGTACTAACAAAAGGCACCTCAGTGTCATGTTTTATATCGCCGCCATCTTGACGGAAACGTATTGGCGGCCACACAAATGTTCAAAGCTTAAATCAAATTACGATTAACCTAATCATCCGATCTCTACCAAATTTTGCAACAACATACCCTTATAGAGGAAGCATCCTTTGACCAAATGAATAGGTCATTAGCATAATAGTTTGCGAATGGCGGCCATCTTTGTGTGAAAATCAATTCCCCCTATTAATTCAAACACGGTGAAACCGAATGGAACGAAATTTGGTACAGAGGTAGCACTAGCAAAGGGCATCTCAGTGTCATGTTTTATATCGCCGCCATATTGACAGAAACGTAATGGCGGCCACACAAATGTTCAAAGCTTAAGTTAAATTACGACTAACATAACCATCCGATCTCTACCAAACTTTGCAACAACATACCTTTTTGGAGGGAGCATCCTTTGACCAATCTAATAGGTTATTAGCCTAATAGTTTGCGGATGGCGGCCATCTTTATGTCAAAATTGATTCCCCCTATTAATTCGAACACGGAGGAACCTAATGGAACGAATTTTGGTACAGAGGTAGCACTAGCAAAGGGCACCTCAGTGTCATGTTTTATATCGCCGCCGTCTTGACTGAAACGTAATGGCGGCCACACGAATGTTCAAAGCTTAAATCAAATTACGATTAACCTAATCATCCGATCTCAACCAAATTTTGCAACTACATACCTTTATGGAGGGAGCATCCTTTGACCAATCTAATAGGTCATTCGCCTAATAGTTTGCGGATGGCGGCCATCTTTGTGTCAGAATCGATTCCCCCTATTAATTCAAACACAGTGAAACAGAATGGAACGAAATTTGGTACAGAGATAGCACTAGCAAAGGGCATCTCAGTGTCATGATTAATATCGCCGCCATATTGACAGAAACGTAATAGCGGCCACACAAATGTTTAAAGCTTAAATCAAATTACGACTAACATAACCATTCGATCTCTACCAAACTTTGCAACAACATACCTTTATGGAGGGTGCATCCTTTGACCAATCTAATAGGTCATTAGCCTAATAGTTTGCGGATGGCGGCCATCTTTATGTCAAAATTGATTCCCCCTATTAATTCGAACACGGTGGAACCGAATGAACGAAATTTGGTACAGAGGTAGCACTAGCAAGAGGCACCTCAGTGTCATGTTTTATATCACCGCTATCTTGACGGAAACGTAATCGCGGCCACCCAAATGTTAAAAGCTAAAATGTAATTACGACCAACCTAATAATCTAGTCTCTACCAAATTTTGCAACACCATATCTTTATGTGGGAAACATATTCTGACCAAACTGCAAGAACATCAGCCCAATAGTTTGCAGATGGTGGCCAAGTATGTGTGCAAATCGATTCCCCCTATCAATTCAAACACGGCGAAACCGAATTGAACGAAATTTGGTACAGAGGTAGCACTAGCAAAGGGCACCTCATATTCATGTTTAATATCCCTATAGCACGTTGTATTTCAACAAGCTACTACAACCAACATTCAATCATACTCCTTGAAAAGGACAAAGAGTTATAACAATACCCATGCATTTAGGAGAAAGTAGGCTATATGTTCTTTACTGAACATCTTGTTTTTTTGTGGGGATCTACCCATATGACTTTAGTACATCAGTAGGTCTACATTTTCGGATCAGACCAGTCTCTAAGCTGATTACTTAACGGACAGTCAGAGCTTTCAAACTGTAGCGAGAATGGTTTAAACGAAACTCTATTGTATTTTGTTGCTTCATTTTTAGGAGCTTCCAACATTCAGGTCATCAGTCCCTTGTACTAGTGGGCATACTTGTAACTGGTACCTGGATTCGGGAGGAGGTAGCCGTGGCCTTCATTGAGGTTACATCTGCATTCGATCTAACCCTCAGACCAAAAGTTTCCAAATCCTTGACACGGGCCCTCAAACAAACGGTTTAATTTGTATCCCTATAAGGCATCCAACGTTTAGAATGAAGCATTGGTCTTATGGCGCGTTACGACAGGGTTGCCACTCCATGAGAGGAGGCAGTACAAAGCGCTTCGCGTACACTTTCCGCACATTCAGCGATTGTGCAGAGACGAAGACTTGAATTAAGTACTGTATAATAATACTAATAGTAGGCTAACATAACACATACAACGAAATTAAATTAACTATAACGTATGCTGAATGCGACATAAAGAAAACAACCAAAATAAATGTAAATAAAGTACAAGCCCAAAGAAATGTGTGAAGTTTCGACTGCAGTTCAAGTTGAAGTACGTTATTAAAGAAAATACTCATTGATTTACCTTTCATGATTTATACTTTCGTTGGGTTTAAGGTTCTTAAAATAACTGAACACATTAATTACGACCTGTTTCTCCCTCCTTCTGAGCACTTGACCACGCTTTCTTTTCACAAAACTATCCATTGTTGTACGTGAAATACGTAAAATACAACACGTTAAATCTAACAGAACTGCTGCACACACACTCAAGATAGACAGCCGAACTACTGAAATACAAGCTCGAATGGCACAATAATAAAGCTGTGAGTAGCAAGCTGCACCCCGCTGTCCTTCGAAACTTTTTTTTATAATCCGCGGTCAATGAACAGCCCGGCCTGTGTAAACAATTTAACCAACACTCTGGGTAGGCAGGTAGAAAACTTCCTCCAACATTCCTCTACAACTCTCAAACTGGCATGACATGGCTATCTTTAAAAATAGAAAAGTTGGCAGCATACGAACTTTTTCAATGCTGCTATGCGGTTATGAGAGAATATTCAGAAGTTTTACCTACATGAAAATTGTAATATTGCCAGTATAAAATATTTCAATAATCCATCATCAAGACGGCACATTTAGCTACACGTGTGTGAAAAATAGGCATCACGAAGGCAATACAACAAGATATAAGATCGATTTTACTGAAAAGGGGACTCAGTTTATAGTTTTTTTTTTATATGGATTTCTAACGTTTCTAGCATTTCTATCAAGTTTACGTAGTTCTAATATAGGACAAAAAAAGATCGGTAAAACATAGTTCTACCCGAATATGCTGTTTTTTCGACAATGAAAAGTTTTCGACTGATATGGCAACAGTGGAGTGCTAGAAAATGACAGCGTCATACATGTCTCGCGTGCAACAGAAAGAGAGAAGAATATCCCTATCTAACCAGTGCTTCATTCTAAATGTTGAATGCCCTATAGACCTCGAATAAGTTACCATGCTTGAAGAGTTTCGCCAAAAGCCTATGAATTAATTCGCACGCTATACAACGTCCGCATACGTAGTTACCAAGATTCTAGTAACATCCCTGATTAACATCTGTCTATTATCCCCATTGTTAGATACTGATTGAGGTTATTGTTATTGTAAGGGGCAGAACATAGAAGTCCTCTTCCCCAATCAAATAATATTTCAATATTTTAATCTGTCAGATCTTAAGCGTACTACGGCGATGATAATAATAATAATTGTTACGTGCAATGCCCGTACCAACGTTATTAAAAACGTATCTCCCCTATATTCATGTGTCCCCGACTTTTAAAAGGACCGCCTGATGGCTTGGTTCCGCTTGTGAACACGAGGTGGCAGCATCTATCGACGTCCCTAGCCGGAGTTGTACCTTCTACCGCTAGAGTGTGTTTGTGGTGCCTTCTGGTATCATCCTAATCGAGACATATTTGAAGGATATTGTATTCTACGTCATTGAACAAAAGACTATATATACTTCATACCGCCAAAATAATTGCATAATATGCACATTGTTACTTGATGTGTCATGCTGTGATTGGTCATTTACAATTAACATGAATGCAGTGCGGTTTTTGACTTGGGATTCTCCGCCATCTTGTGAGCTTCATAGTCTGTCGTCAAGTAATCAACAAGCTAGTTGGTCGAAAAAGTTGTCGCCGTGCCCGGGGGCTTGACCCCCTGGCCTCCTCGAAATATGGATATACGATAAAAAGGAATTGCCTGTGCTCTTAAGGTTATAATTTCATCGTTTCGCAGTGAAGAAGAAATTCGAATAGTAATCGCATCTCGATGCATACAGGAGTGTTTGTGACCCAAACGAAGCATGTGCTGGGTGGGCCATTTTGAGGCAATCTAGTGCCGTATAACGTTATTTGGTTTGTGTGTTATTTTATTTTCATTGTGTCTCCACAGAGAAGTTTTAAGGTACGTTATTATTTTTAATATATTGATTTGGGAGCTCCGATATTGGCCTTATATTAATGTTTTAATTCTGTATTTTGTTTCGCCTGGTAGGCCTAATTTTTCTGTTTTGCTAATGTTACCAAATATGTAAATTTCATTCTTTTCCTTCGTACCTTTCTGGAGACACATTTCTAGTTTATTTTACGTTGTAAATATTTATTTATTTATTTATTTAGTTTTTGGTAGTCCTTGGGATAGCCCTATTATTTATTTATTTTACGATCCGTTGCAGTCTAAAAAGCCTCATGTCAATAGTGTTAAGGCGTAATTCTTTCCTCCCTTTTGTTCTCCCTGGTGATTTTAAATTAATTTTATGCTAATTGTTTGCCGTAATTCGATTTGACATGCGGTCATCTTTGGTGGCCATGTTTGTTTTTGTTTGGCCCGAGTGCATTCTGGTCTTAGGAGTGCAGTCTCTAGGCGTCGAGCGGGAAACTCAAACGTGTTGTGGTGTTAGCTTAATATGTTTTTTATTAACCTTGTTGGTTTAACTTTGTGTTTTTGGTGAATGTTCCTGTGATATTCCCCGTCACGAATGTTGTGGATTTCTTATTTGATCATATTTTATTTTATTAATTTAATTTTAACTTTTCGGTTTACATCGTGGCCTTGATCTCTGCATGTCGGGTCGGTATTGCGTACTACTATGTCATCATGTCCTTTCGCATTTGGTAATACCTGTATTCCTGTTTTTTTTTAATCTTTTGGGCATTATTATTTAAATTTTAAATTAAATGTTTTCATTTAGCTCAGCAAGCATGTTAAACCGTCTCTTGCCTATTTATGTAAATAACTTATGTTGGCCTTAAGCCATATGCATCACCAGAGAGAGAGTTCGTCTTGGCCATAGAGTTTCTTCTCTTTTTAAATGATTTTGTTAAATTTTCATTTTTCTTTGCCCCTTTTAGTGATTAAATTTTCTTTTAAATTTTAAGCAACTGTTGTGGCATTATTTCGTCGGCAACAATTCTATTAGTTATCGGAGGGTGTCTGTAGACGAGCCTGTGCCTTCCCCACTTCTCCTCCTTCCTTCCACCGTTGGGTGTTCTTCTGTTGGGGCATGTCATCTGGAGGTGATTTTGCTGTTGAAGCGATGCGGACCTCTCAGAAAGGTAAGTAGGCCCATCCACCCTGGCCATCCCGGTGTCATAATAATAATAATAATATCGTATGGTCTCGGGTGCAGGGTGTAAGCTTTGTCATTTGACACCCAAAGGGTAGCTCTCATGTCGAATTTCGTTGCTCCTTGAAGCACTATGAAAATCATTGAGGTTGAACACTATAGTGCTTTCTAGTAGAGAAATGTGGAACTTTTGTGTTGGCGGAAACTCCCGAGATTAATTTTGCCATTATGAACACGGCCTACTGCATTCAAATGGGTTATTTGACATGCCAACATCGTATGATATGGTGTCGCAATTTTTGCCGCCTTTCAAAAATCACTTACCACGGCCAGGAGCGAACCTCCAAGCTTAGGGTTAGTAGACCGACACGTTGACCTCTCACCCACCGTGGCAAGCACTATGGCGATGATTTCACCCTAAATAAAGGCATTCTTTTTCTTTTACATCGCCAACTGTAACAACATTACATGAATTGTCCACCTCTCTCAATAAAGACATATCAAATTTCACGCCATTTCACGACCATCCAATAGCCTTGTACACAACTGCATCATATTGTATTTCATTGTATTTGTATTGGAATTTTCTACTTTTGTATTGACACGTATTTTTGACCATCGTAATGTATTCTATTTTTTTGCCATGTTACTACATTATATCTGACCTGTAACATGACACCATACACATCACTGTAAGTACCACTTTATAATTGTATACACCTTCTAAAAATGTAAACATCCTCATCTCATAATCATCAAATTCAATATACAAAAATTGTACCTTCCTTAAAAACCTACCCCAACCCCAGTACACACAACAACGACACAGTATATACATCCACGACTGCACCTACAGTCACATCTATGACTATACAACTCCACGCCCAAAAGGAGAAGAAGAGGACGAAGAAGAAGATGGAGGAGACGGTACCCCCCATGACTTTTCCAATGGTTGAGGACAACCATTAAACCCAGGAAGGATCTTGTTATACCCTTGGGTTCCTGCAGTGTATAGCCACGCCCTATCAGCCCCCTTTCACCACCCTTCATCCCCTATTTTATAAAGGAACCTGTAACTACAACCTTCTAGGCTCGCAAATTACACTCAAAGCTTGGGCAGCTAGTTCATCATAAAAGTTGCAATCTTTTCAACACTTCCTTATCACAAGTGGCACAAG
The DNA here is from genome assembly GCA_946902985.2 of Meconema thalassinum. Taxonomy (NCBI): domain Eukaryota; kingdom Metazoa; phylum Arthropoda; class Insecta; order Orthoptera; family Tettigoniidae; genus Meconema; species Meconema thalassinum. The sequence continues at coordinate 111,812,554 of OX336397.1, read as the reverse complement.
GAATGTGACATCCTTTTCGGAACTTTCCGAAAGTAGCACAAGAATGTGCTGATTTTCTGACACAGCATTGACGCTTCCAATAAAATCCCGCCTACAATAAGGACCGGGGTCTCTCTCCGGCACTCGACGCTGAACGACGACGAAGTGCCGCCCGTTTGACAGCAGATCCGGTGAGTGTGTACTTAAGTTTTTTTAAATCCTGAATCATCCTTTCTAAATCCAGACCTCTAAAAATTATTATCATCACATCCATCACTGTACGTTTTACTTCGTTAGAATTCAACTAGCGAATCTGCAGACATTTCACGCTAAAAAGCATTTAAACAATTTGCATTCGTTTAGTTCACTCTGTTGGATTGCTTAAACCAGCGAACCCCAGTCCATTACGCCACAGTGCCTGACCAGGTCGAGGCCATTGTCTTGTTGTCAACTTGATAAAACAGCCGTCAGCATTAAGCTCAAGTTAACATTTCCTGGCAGCAGCCATCTGCCTGCTCTCCCTCTCTTCTACTCAAGCTCCCTCTCACGTTTGTATAACACGACACACTCGAGTTTAGCCCTGTAGACAATTACACGCGCCTTCAGACGAAATCACCCCTCCCTCCCAAATGAGCTAACAACCCCAGGACAAAACAATTTGCCGGAGGCCCAGTGTCAAACAATTTGGTTCAGGGGCCAGGTAAGACAATATGTTGGGGCACAGGGAAAAACACTATTTAACAACACTCATTTTCCTTCCCACCTTGACACAGTCTGACGAAATGTTTAAACTTTCTTATATATATTGGATGGTCTTTGACAAGCTGCATCAATAAGTTTAACCTTGCACCCCCCTTGCCACTTTCATTACCCGATACTCCCACTTAAACCCTTGTGCGCCAATTACCTACCCCTTTTCTCTATTACCCTTGGGAAACTGCGATTTGGAACATGGAATATAAGATACCGTACCTCTATAATAAGCAGTGGACTAGAAAGTTACCTGTCCACATTGCTGCGTAGTCGCGAGCATTTTCGGCTGTTACCGCGGAGGCTCGGGTACGATTCCCGGCTCAGCCAGGTCTGAGGGCTCGTGAAGCAGGATCCTGGAAATAGTTTTCTGAGGTTTCCCACTTCTACTCTACGCAAATGCTGGGATAGTACAAGGGAAAAGTGGCAGTTGGCAAGGAGGAGCAAGGTTAAACTGAGTAATAGTGAAGCTTTCAGTCGGTCAACATTCCAATTACGAGAATATGTGAAGAATAACTCGAAATAAATTACATACACAAAACTTAATCACATATAATAATTTATTTAAGATTATTTGCACATATTCCATTTGGAATGATTTTTGTGCTGACTTATGAGCTATCTTTTCTGAATGAAACTGCCACGGCAACTTCCTGCCCAAATCCTACCTAAATTAAAAGTAACAACAATTACAACACTCTACATCAAGCATCACAATGAAGCAGGTTATCAGCAGAGTCTACACACACCCAAGAACACGGGGCTCATGAATCAAAAGCAACGACTAGACGATATACAAGGACTGTAGTGGCCGTTATGAGGAAAATTAAATACGGTGGTGAACTCAGAGGTGAGTCCGTTTAATAGGATCCCCGAGATGTAATTAAAATGCACTATACACACGCTAGTGAAAAAGAGTGTTCATAAGTATTATTTCGCCGGCACCCCTAGGTAAGTACCACAGACCTCCCCGGTTGTATCTAACACATATTGTGATTTAATCTGGTAGAAGATCTATCCTTTGTTATTGTAGAGCAGTATAGCCGGCAGTCAAGTTGTATAATGGAGTAACTGAAGAGTTCGGAATATACGGTATTGAGTTTTCCTTTGAGTGATTGAAATAATTGATTCTTGATTTATATTTTTGTGTTGGTCCTTGTCGTCGTACATGTAGACTTTAATATGAGCATGCCCCCAAGCTGGTATTTAAAACATGGAGGTATTAGACTTCGATTAACGTAAATCGATAGATGTATAATGCCAGGCGAATTTTCCGAATAGCGTGAGAAAAAGTTTTACATGAATTCGATTAATGTGTGTTAGGGAAACAATAAAAGGTATATTGTGATCAGTGTGTATTTTATTGATAGGGTACTAAAAAATCTACGTTCAAAAATTCAGAATATTTATATTAACTCCTTATACCGTTGTATGAGTAAATAAGTGCCTTAGAGGGCAGAGATCATAAAGTTGTATTGTAAGATTAAGCACTAATATAACTAGGGACCATGCCGCATTAATAAGAAAATCCTCATTTCTTAATAATGTAGTAGTACTCATTATGGGCAGGTTTCGGCTGTCAGAAAAAAGTAACACATCGCCCTATCGATAATAAATTGCCAATAACTTTAATTATTAAATTTGTAAAAATAATTGCTAATGTTATAAGAATTGTCAATGCCAATTAACAATCACCAAATCTAATTTTATATGATAATGTTGGAAACAATTATGGTTCTAATCAGTAATTTTTGTTCATCTGAAAAAATGCTAATATTATAATAATTGCCAATACTAATAATATAAACAATTGATAAAATAAATACTAATGTTATAAACAAGTGTCTATTTTTATCAACATTTCTAATCTAATTGCAAATTTTATAAAGAACTAGGTGTACTCGGCATGCGTTGCAATGCCAATCAAAGAAAGTGTGTGTGTTGTACCTTTGTTTGTTGAAGTACTCTTGGATTCCCTATATTTATTTATTTTCCGTTAACCACCGCTAAACTATTGTAAAAGTGGTTTACTATCTCAAAAAGATGATGGGAACGTGCTCAACAACTCTCCAAAGTTTCATCACAATGAAATGAACGGTATATGAACGCATACGGGACTTAGTTGAAACGATTCGACCGCCGTCACCCATTTGTTGAATATACTCGTACGCTACCTATTGTAAAATGGATTTACTAAGTCGAAACCCTTCCCTGGCGTGTACACAACAAGTCATGAACGTTTCATCGCAATCGGATGAATGGCATATGAACGCATACGGGATTTTGTTTAAACGATTCACGCGCCTTCACTCATTTGTTGAATCTTCTTGTGCGCCACCCGTTGAAAAACGGATTTACTAATTCATACACCTTCGCAGGACTGTACTCAACTCACCAACGTTTTGTCACAATCAGATGAATGGTATATGAACGCATACGGGATTTGGTTGAAACGATTCACGCGCTGTCGCTCATTAGTTGAATCTACTCGTGCGCTACAAATTGTAAAATGGATTTACTAAATCAGAAATCTTTGCGGGAGTGGAAACAACATTTCTGTGAATTTCATTGCAATCGCATGAATGGAATATGAATGCATATGATTTTTTTTAACGATACGCGCGCCGTTACTCATTTGTTGAATCTACTCATGCACTACCTATTGTAAAAAGGATTTCCTAAGTCAGAAACCATTCCTGGAGTGTGCACAACAATTCAAGCGAAGATTCATAGAAATCGGATGAATGGTATTTGAACGCTACGGGACTTTGTTTAAGCGATGCGCGTGCCGTCGATCATTTGTTGAATTTACTTGTGCGCTACCTACTGCAATGTGGATGTACTAAGCCAGAATCCTTACCTGAAGTGTACACAATATCTCACCCAAGGTTTATCGCTATCGGACGAATGGTATATGAACGCACACGGGACTTTGTTGAAACGCTTCGCGCGTCTTCCCTCATTTGTTGAATCTACTTGTGCGCTACCTATTGTAAAATGTATTTACTAAGCCTGAAACATCCCTTAGAGTGTACACAACAACTCACCCAAGTTTAGTCACTATCGGACGAATGGTATATGAACGCATAGGGGACTATGTTGAAACACTTCGCGCATCATCGCTCATTTGTTTAATATACGTGTGCGATACCTATTGTAAAATGGATTTATTAAGCCAGAAACCTTCCCTGAAGTATATGCAACATCTCACCCAAGTTTCATCGTAATCAGACGAATAGTATTTGAACGCATACGGGACATATTTGAAACGCTTCGCGCATCGTCACTCATTTGTTGAATCTACTCGTGCGCTACCTATTATAACATGGATTTACTAAGCCGGAAACCTTGCCTGTAGTCTACACAACCTCTCACCCAAGTTTCATCACTATCGGACGAATGGTATGTGAACGCATACATGACTTTATTGAAACGCTTCGCCAGTCGTCGCTCATTTTTTGAATCTACTCGTGCGCTACTTATTGTTAAGTGGATTTACTAAGCCAGAAACCTTACCTGAAGTGTTCAGAAAATCTCACCCAAGTTTCAAAGCAATGGGATGAATGGTATATGAACGCATGTGGGATTTTCTAGAAACAAACGCACGCCATTTTGTTGATGCTACTTGAGCACAATCTATTGTAAATTGGTTTTCTTACGCCTATAACTTTTCCGGGACTGTGCACAACAACTCACCAAAATTTGATCGCAATCGGATGAATTAAATATGAACGCATCACTAACACGCATTTGATTAAAATACTCGCGTGCTGTCTATTGTAAATTGGATTAACTATGCCTATAATGATTTCGTAGGTGTGCACAAAACCTCACCAAAATTTGATCGCAATCGAATGAATGGTTTATGAACGCATAAAAGACGAACGAAGGAACATCCTTATATATATATATATCTATTATATATAATCCAAAATTGACTCATCAACGCAGGGCTCAAACCACTAGACCTAGAAAGCTGAAATTTTGCATGTTGGTTGGTCCGAGTATGTAGAGGATCTCTAAGAAACGGTTTTTGAACATTCAATTTGTAAGTTACTTTTTTCGGCCCTTTGGCACTGAGCATCCAAATTTGACTCATCAACGCAGGGCTCAAACCACTCGACCTAGAAAGCTGAAATTATGCGTGTAGGTTGATCCGAGTATGTAGAGGCTCACTAAGAAACGGTTTTTAAAAATTCAATTTGTAAGTAACCTTTTTCGGCCCTTTGGCACTGAGCAAGGACAGTCGGTACAAAGGTCGGATTTAGCTCATTTTAAGCCGCCAGATACGAGAAACAATACTCGGAGGTCCTGTAGGGACGCCGAAACACACTTTTTAAGTTCCTAAAATGAACGGTTTCGGAGATATTCCCAAATAACTGTGTTCCCTCGAAGAAACAGATCAACGTTACTATGGCAATCGCTGAAATTTCGCAGACCGGGGATAGTTTTCTGGCAATATCTCGAAAACCGTTCTTTTAGGGCCTTAAAACGCGGAGTTCGGTTCACGAACATTTCTCCTCGCATTGATACGCGTAAAATAACTATAGGTCTATTAATAGCGATATGTTGACTTTCAAATCATCAATAGGTATGGCAAAATTACATCCAGAATAGCTTAAGGAAGAATATTTTAATTCCCCATATTCCGATAGATTTGCCATTCCAGTGTGCAAGAGTGCAGTTCCCTCTTCAATCAATATCCGCAATTTCTTTAATCAAAGCGCAATGACACACACTTAACAGTAGCACGTGTACATTTAAACAAAACCATTTTTTCCCATGGGCAACTGTAAGTGGCGTGCTCGCGAGCATCCGGACAACAAAATCGTTATGTCTCAGCAGAAGATGTAATTTTAAAATGTGTTAGCATAATGTAACATCGAACCCTGCATACATTCACAACTCTATAAAATTCCCACTTTGTTAATCATATCAATATACTGTATGTATCAGAATATTCAGAATTAAAATGGACCACCCACATGTAGCCGCGATTGCTGCAATAGAATAGACTAATTATCAGCAATAATGCATCGTCCCCATTGACTTGATCGCGGCGAAGCCGTGGGTACCTGCTAGTAAGATATAAGATAAGATTAGAAATTTTATAAAAAATTACAAAATATTTTTAACAATTACAAATTTGACAAACAAGGACAAATTTTATAAGCAAATACAAAATTGTATTACCGATTGATTTTTTTTATCAAATACATCTATATATATATATATAAAATAAAGTCGTGTTAGTTACACTATTTATAACTCAAGAACGGCTGAACCGATTTGGCTGAAAATTGGTGTGGAGGTTGCTTAGAACCAGAAGACAGATATAAGATACTTTGTATGCCGTGACGTGACATAAAACGTCAAAGAGTATACAAGTCACTATAAAACGTAACGCAAATGACAGCTAAGGCAAGTCGTTTCCAGGCAACAGTAGCTCTTGACGAGACACGGCCGACTGAATTGGGTGAGATATTCTGAACCCTTCAGGTAAGGTCATGGCTTAGTATTCCACTTAACAATAGATAGCGCACGAGTAGATTCAACAAATGAGCGACGACGGGCGAAACGTTTCAACATAGTCCTGTATGCATTCACATACAATTCGACCGATAGCGATGAAACTGAGGTGAGAGGTTGTGTACACTACAGGCAAGGTTTCTGGCTTAGTAAATCCATGATTTAATAGGTAGGGCACGAGTAGATTCAACAAATGAGCGACGACGTTTCAACCAAATCCCGTATGCGTTCATTAGGTACTATTCGTCCGATAGCGACGAAACTTGGGTGAGTTGTTGTGTACACTCCAGGGAAAGTTTCAGGCTTAGTAAATCCGTTTTACAATAGGTAGCGCACAAGTAGATTCAACAAATGTTCGAAGACGCGCGAAGCTTTTCAACAAAGTCCCGTATGCGTTCATATACCATTCGTCTGATAGCGATGAAACTTGGGTGAGATGTTGTGTACACTTCAGGGAAGGTTTCTGGCTTAGTAAATCCACTTTACAATAGGTATCGCACAAGTAGATTCAACAAATGAGCGACGGCACGCGAATCGTTTAAACAAAGTCCCGTATGCGTTCATATACCATTCATCCTATTGCTATGAAACTTTGGTGAATTGTTGTGCACACTCCAGGAAAGGTTTCTGGCTTAGTAAATCCTTTTTATAATAGGAGCGCACGAGTAGATTCAATAAATGAGTAAAGGCGTGCGTATCGTTTAAAAAAATCCGTATCCGTCCATATAGTCTACCATTCATACGATTGTAATGAAATTTGGTGAAATTGTTTACACTCCCGCGAAGATTTCTTATTTAGTAAATCCATTTTACAATTGGTAGCGCACGAGTAGATTCAACTAATGAGCGACTGCGCGTGAATCGTTTCAACCAAGTCCCGTATGCGTTCATATACCATTCATCCGATTGTGATAAAACATTGGTGAGTTGAGTACAGTCCAGCCAAGATGTATGAATTAGTAAGTCCGTTTTTCAATGGGTGGAGCACAAGTAGATTCAACAAATGAGTGACGGCGCACGAATCGTTTAAACAAAATCCCGTATGCGTTCATATGCCATTCATCCGATTGCGATGAAACTTTGATGAGTTGTTGTGTTCACGCCAGGGTAGGTTTTTGATTTAGTAAATCCATTTTACAATAGGTAGCATACGAGTATATTCAACAAATGGGTGATGGCGCTCGAATTGTTTCAACAAAGTCCCGTATGCGTTCATATAGCATTCATTTCATTGCGATGAAACTTGGTGGAGTTGTTGAGCACGCTCCCATGATTTTTTTGAGATAGTAAATACATTTTACAATAGTTTATACGTGGTTAACGGAAAAAGATAAAATATTGGGAATCCAAAAGCACTTCAGCAAACAAAGTTACAACGCCAACACTTTCCTTGATTGGCATAGCAACGCATGCCGGGTGCAGCTAGCATTTTATAAAAATTACAAAAAACATTAGACTATTAATATAAACAATGACTTATTTTACAATGAATTACAAAATGTAATAAACTGTTAGAAATATTATAAACAATATAATAATTATATATACAATTTCAACTTAAATAAACAATTGTTGCTAATTCTGAGAAATGGTGTTAAGAAAGTTAATATTGTTGGAAGAAAGTAAATGATGGCAGATAAAAGCTAATCAATGGCAGGATAAAGTAATAATGAAATAGTTTTTTATAATTCATATCTGTGTGTGAAGCGACCAATTCAATCAGTTTGAGGATCAGAAATACTAGAATTTTTGATGATGGTCGTTTGTAATGCAGTATTGTAAATGTGGCAGTGGAATAGTTCGTTACTGTCATTTATTCAGTTATTGAATATTTTTTTCTTACATACAAATCCATCCATTGTACAGGGTCTTTATAATGGCTTGGCTAGGACATTCTCGCTCACGCGCTCCGCCAATGACGGCTCAGTTGCCTGCAGCCGTGCGCACGTATGCTCGGCAGAATACGGTGCTTAAAATCAGTATCATGCGTTTTTGATCACTATGTTTACAGTAGATGCTGAAAATGTTCCCCATCCGCTGCCAAACATAATCAGCATCTTCTTATGAAGTTTCTGGTTAATCCTGTTAATTTAGCTTCAGTGCGGAAATAACGACCTTAACGTCTATTTTTATTGTTTACTGGACTTGTACGTTTGAATCTGAAATTAGCCAGTTGTTTTATTGTCCGATTTTTAGGAATTGGTCTGCCTGGAAATTTCACTCGAAATTTTGTCTTGTCTATCGCACGATTTCCTCCACTTTATGTCCAAGTAACGAATATTTCACATAAGGCATTAGATCACTACATACAATCACAATAAAAATAACTGGCTAAGAGATTCAAACCTACAGGTTCAGTAAACCATAAAAAAAGACGTAAAGGTCGTTAATTCCTTATTGAGGCTAAATTAACCAGAATAACTGGAAACTCCGTAAGTAGATGCCCATTATGTTTGACAGCAGATGGGGAAAATTATCAGCATCTACTGTAAACATGGTGAGTAAAAATGCATTATACTGATTGTAAGCGCCAACTCTGCCGTACATACGCGCACGCGGCAGCCGGCAACTAAGGCGTCACTGGCGGAGAGCGTAAGAGTGAAAGTGCTAGCCAAGCAAATATAAAGACCCTGTATTTCTTGTTCTTGTAGTATTTCTGTTAATCCCGAGACATGAATCACTGCCAACGTGATTCTCATTCGGAAGGCAGGAAGTGGCCGACTGATTTTATATTTCAGTTATATTTCTATCTTTCTACAAATTCAAGTCTATATCACGGACCGAAGGTTACAATATAAAAGTATCTCGAAACTCCCAGACGCAATACGTCTGCAACGAATCCAATTGATGGGGCACTTAGAAAGAATGGATCCTAAGAGATTACAGTATCTTATAAAATTCACAAATACCAGAAGAAAAAAAAACAGATCTTATTGGTTCAAACAGACTGAGAAAGTCATTAAAAAATTACGATCGCCAAAAGTAAAAGACCAAACTAAAAACAAGAAAATTGCACTTACACGGAGTTTCGAGGACAAAGAGATAGGGTCCAACCATCATATATGGTTGATGCAACGAGAAATTCATTCGTTGAGTGTAGAGGCAAACAGGGCTAAAAGAAAGGCCAACCATTCTTGATTCCACGCGCTCCTAAGAGATACTTTCGCGACGAACAAGAAGTAATTTTTGGAAAGGCTTTACCAGGAGTTTATACTATATCCTTTAAAAAAAATATGAAAGCCCTTCAGGCCAATAAATTATATTCAAGAATTGTTCAATATTTATAAAAATTTTAGGTACACGGATATCCTTATAAAGATAACATTACGATAATATAGTGGATATTATGAAATCTTTGGCAAACGCATCTCAAAAATGTGTCTCTAAAATATAAAAGACAGCTGTACTTTTTAAAATAATTCAGAGAACTGCAACAACAGCGGCCGAAAAATGTTTCTTGTAGACAGCAAATATAACCGTGTTAGCTTATCTAATTAGTTAAAATTATAATTTCCAAATAAATGTATTTATATATATACAGTGTAAATTGTTGGAGGCCATGAAACGGAACTGCATGAGAGTTCCGTAGATATACAGTATTACAACAGATCGTTGGGTTTTCGTGAGTAGCTTCAGGCAATATGAACTAGCATGTGACTTCAAAGATCCTCTCCCTGTAAATTGTGCTCCGCATTAACTACATTAACGCACATTTAGACAAAATAAATCAGCATGAGTCTATCTAAAGAACTTATAAGAGTAATTTGCTCCGGGTGTACCAAATGATTTGGAGGTGTCTCTTCAAAGAAAGTTTCCCAGAAAAATTGATCCGTATGAACTGCTAGAATAAGCATGCGAGTCTCAAAATATAGATTGATAGAAAAGATTTCTATACATGTATGCACATTGTTTTACTTCCTTTCGGACAGTATACTTGTCAAATTCCAGTTTGTTCCACATGTAATTTACGACCGCACATTTTCACCAGTATGGATCAGCTCATGTGAATCCAAGTAGACCTTTGTAGTAAAGTTTTTTCCGCACGTACTACATATGTATGCCCTAACGCCGCTATGAATAAGCATGTGAGTCGTCAAATTTCCCTTCAATGTGAAGTTTGCTCCGCATGTAACACATGAATATTGCCTAAAACCACGATGAATGAGCATGTGCGTCTTCCAATTTCCCTTCTGAGTAAAGTTTGCTCTACATATACTGCATGAATATAGCTGTAGACCAGAATGAATGCGCATATGCCTGATCAATTTGCTCTTCTCAATAAAGTTCTTTCCACAAGTACTACAGGAGTGTGCCTTAACGCCACTATGAATGAGCATGTGTCTCTTCAAATTTCCCTTCATTGAGAAGTTAGCTCCGCATTTAACACATGAATATGGCTTTAAACCACTATGAATGCTCATATGTGTATTCTTATTTCTCTTGTCAGTAAATTTTGCTTTGCATATAGTACATGAATAAGGCTTTAGACCGCTATGAATGGGCATATGGGTATTCAAAGCTCCCTTCTGAGTAAAATTTGCTCTGCATATAGAACATGAATAAGGCTTTATACCACTATGAATCCGCATGTGAGTATTCAATGTTCTGTTTAAAGCAAAGGTTGCTCTGCATATAGTACATGAATATGGCTTTAGGCCATTATGAATAAGCATGTGTGCCTTCAAACTTCCCTTCGTTGTGAAGTTTCCTCCGCATGTACTACATGATTGTGTCTGCACGCCTTTATCAGTTACGATTTGTTCCCTGATCTCACTCCTGACTGCCATGTGTCTGTTACCATTTTGAAAATGTGAGTCTCCGAGTGTATAATTTGCTATGGAGTTCTCCGACCTGTGGAAGATAAGCATGCTCAGTGGATACTTTCTATTCCTAGTACTAATTAAGTAGCCACTGACATTATAATATAAAAATCACATACGGCGTACAATTACTCATAACTTTTCAATTATCTTCTGTTACCAAAATAAACAAAAGTTTGGTGCTTTTCAGTCGGTCAACACGAATGTACCCAAAGAGTTGGGATATATTCTAATCCTGAAAAAAATACATGAGATTAATAACTACACTAGGATGACCAGTTTCGATCGTCAAGCGATCATCATCAATCCATTACACCTTGGCTATAAAATCTATGTTTGAAAATACGGGTGAAGATATTTACAATATGTACACTTATTTAGTTGCAGTACTGGTAATGCAACATGTCGGTATATGTTGGTAGTAATCTATATGATCTTTGGTGAAATGCTATAATGGTGATTCTTTTCAGGATTAGGGTATAACCCTACTCTTGTGGGTACATTCGTGTTTACCGACTTAAAAGCACTAAACTTTTGTTTCCTAAGGCAACACTGATAAATAACTTCAAACCCCATAATGTTACCAAAATATTGTATATATTTTAATAATTTCTTTGCACTGTTATTTGTTGAAATAAATTAAAAACCCTGAATGTAAAGCATCAGATAATGATCGCTAGAAGTTAATAACTAGTCATCCAAGTGAATTATTTATTAATTAAATGAACTGCGCAGAATATGCATTACATTTCTTAAGCATATTCTTACTATGATGTTAATCTCTTTATGCAAAATTGCAAATGTTATCTGCCAAACCAAAAATCACACAGTTCCCACAAACACGAATCACAAGGATCATGAAATCTCTTATTGGTGCATATGGCATGATGGAAACCATGACGTGCAAACTTGGTGACAGCATGTCTCAACTCATAATTAGTCTGAGGCGTGTGCCTATTCGTCATCGCGTCAGTGCTGCAAAATACTCACCAAATGTCTCCTCCTTTTTGTTCTTGTCTGGCTTGCCACGGTGGGTGAGTGGATAGCGTGTCTGTCTACTAACCCCAAGATTGCAGGTTCGCCCCTGACCGTGGTAAGTGATTTTTGAATGGCGTCAAAATTACGATTCGCATGTCATACGATGTTGGCATGTCAAAGAACCCATCTGAATTCAGTACGCCGAGTTCATAATGGAAAAATTAATCTCGGGAGTTTCCGCCAGCACAAAGTTCCTCATTTCTCTACTAGAAAGCGCTATTGTGTTCAAGGAGATTAGATATCTAACATCTAACCTCCTTGACTTTCATAGTTAAGGAACTACGAAATTCGACATGCAAGCTACCCTCTGGGTGTCAAATAGCAAAGCTTGCACCAGGCACCCGAGGCCATACGATATTATTATTATTATTGTTCTTGTCTGCTTATAGTATCTTAGAAAGCGATCGTTAATGACAGAAAGATTCTATTTCTGATCTCTTGTATCAGATAGTCATCAATACATATGAGTCTTGATCGAGAGAATTTCGAGACAACAAGTGTTCTCTTGAGGAAAGGGTATCTAGAATACCTAGATCACTCTCTTGTAATTGATACCATGTAAGGTCAATTTCACAAGTCAAAACCGGTAATTTTTTCACTCGAAAGAGTTTCATTGCGGTGGTCACGGTCAGTTTCTCGGGCTTTCCTAGCTCTAATCGCTGCTACTGTATTTTCTCTAACATGAAAATAAAAGATAGTTATTTATTTATCGTATGGCTTTTAGTGCCGGGAGTGTCCGAGGACATGTTCGGCTCGCTTGAGTCTGTAGCTGCTTCCAGCGGATACCTTAAAGGGTGAGCTAAAAGTTCCGTTCAATTTCAAGTAGTTCCAACTTTCGCCACCAGATATCTATGATACCTAGTGGTGAACGTTGGAACTTTGTTAGAGCGTTCTGACGAAATCTAACCTAACAAATTTTGCTTTACACAAGTTTAGTCTGTGAAAGGATCTTTTACATGCCATAAATCTACACACATCAAAAAAAGTTTTGCATCACCTCGGTTCCCAGATCTCCGGCATATAGACGTTGACTGTGTATATTGTATCCAAGATACAGTCCCTTTGACTGTTCATAGATGTCACTAAAACTGCTCAAAGATGTAAACAACCATGCATGAGCAGGGCCTATTTTACGGAGGGGGTACGACAGCCGATCAGTTCCAGTCATTCCACCAGGACGAAGGTACGCTGCTCATGTTGTCTGTAGTTCTACCATGCCTAGAAGGTCAATACCGCAGTTCGATCGCGTCCGCATTGTTACTTTGTGTCAAGAAGGGCTCTCAACAAGGGAAGTTTCCAGGCGTCTCAGAGTGAACCAAAGCGATGTTGTTCGGACATGGAGGAGGTACAGAGATACAGGAACTGTCGATGACAGGCCTCGCTCAGGCCGCCCAAGGGCTACTACTGTAGTGGATGACCGCTACTTACGGATTGCCGCTCGGAGGAACCCTGACAGCAATGCCACCATGTTGAATAATGCGTTTCGTTCAGCCACAGGACGTCGTGTTTCAACTCAAACTGTGCGCAATAGGCTGCATGATGCGCAACTTCACTCCCGACGTCCATGGCGAGGTCCAGCTTTGCAACCCCGACACCATGCAGCGCGGTACAGATGGGCCCAACAACATGCTGAATGGACCCCACGGAATTGGCATCACGTTCTCTTCACCGATGAGTGTCGCATATGCCTTCAACCAGACAATCGTCGGAGACGTGTTTGGAGGCACCCTGGTCAGGCTGAACGTCTTAGACACACTGTCCAGCGAGTGCAGCAAGGTGGTGGTTCCCTGATGTTTTGGGGTGGCATTATGTGGGGCCGACGTACGCCACTGGTGGTCATGGAAGGCTCCGAAACGGCTTTACGATACCTGAATGACATCCTCCGACCCATAGTGCAACCATATCGGCAGAATAGTGGAGATGGACGACAATTCTCGACCTCATCGTGCACATCTTGTGAATGCGTTCCTTCAAGATAACGACATCGCTCGACTACAGTGGCCAGCATGTTCGCCAGACATGAACCCTATCGAACATGCCTGGGATATGTTGAAAAGGGCTGTTTATGGACGTCTTGACCCACCAACCACTCTGAGAGATTTACGCCGAATTGTCGTTGAGGAGTGGGACAATTTGGACCAACAGTGTCTTGATGAACTTGTGGATAGTATGCCACGGCGAATACAGGCATGCATCAATGCAAGAGGACGTGCTACTGGGTATTAGAGGTAGTGGTGTGTACTGCAATCTGGACCACAAATGCTGAAAGTCTAGCTGTATGATGGTACAACATGCAATGTGTGGGTCTCATGAGCAATAAAACGAGCTGAAATGTTGTTTGTGTTGATCTCTATTCCCTTTGTATTTAACGGTTCCGGAACTCTTGGAACCGAGGTGATGCAAAACTTTTTTTGATGTGTGTATGACATGGGACCGCCGGCTTTACTTCCCCTCCGAAGGAAGGCATACTGAAGGATTTTTAACGCTCTTAAAAAATCCGACGACTTCGGTCGGGTTTGAACCCGCTATCTTGGGCACAGCAGTTCAGCATGCTACCGACTACGCCACCGAAGCCGCTAGAAAAGGTAGTGGTTAGATGGCTAATCATGCCATATTTGTACTGATTCACAATGGCTGATTTGTTTCCTCCTAGGTACAAATTGGTCTTGTAATGCACTTCTTCGTCCTTTCCGGAACGTCATTTCGACATCTTCCTGGTGTTGATTGTAATCTAATTTTCCTTTATTCATCCCGAGAGTCGATCGATCGCATCTTGGACGACTTTTAGGACTGATTCTCCTATGACAATGTCTTCGGCATACATGTATAAGTTACAACGGCTTTCTTATCCATCCCTTGAGTGATTATTGTCACATTGGCTGTTACGATATTGAATAATACGGGACTTGTGGGGTCACCCAGTAGTACTCGGTTCGTTTGAGTTATGACTCTGGATGTAGTAATGCCATCATCTATCACCACTCTTTTGTCGGATAGTATGTTTATGATTATTATGCCTAAATCGTATGTCAGTCCTATGAAGCGCTCAAATTTCGTGGTTAGTACTAATCTATCCAGTAAGTCGAAAACCTTATTATTGTCTATGGAAACTGCGAGATATTTCCCCTTTCCTCTCTTAAGGTATCATGTCAGTCAATAAATGCCCTACCGCTTGGATAGTTGATCTTCCCCTTCTAGAGCCAAAATCAAAGTCCGGGATAGAGTTATCAATCAACTCAGTCAATCTAGTACAAAGGATTTTAGTGAACACTTTGAAGCCGTTGATCTTTACTGAGATTCCTTGATAGGAATTGAGGTCTTCTGTGTTTCCTTTCTCCTTGTAGAGAATTTTAACTTTGGAGAACCTCCAGCGCTGTGGGATATCTACTTTCTCTAAACACTTGTTGACAAAGAATTATTCAATCTCATGTAATTTTTCTCAGTTTTAGGGAATAACACTCATTATTTTGGTACAATCGTGTTGAATAGTGTTAAGTGTAAAGTTAATTAGTGGAACTTTCATCAGTACCATAACTATGCACGTTTTACACAAATACGAGGAACCGAGCGCGTCTCTACTCTTCAATGATGAGGTATTCAAGCAGTGTGAATACATATTATTCAGACAATACTCTTTTACATGTCAGAGATTTTGGAGTAACAGTTCTTCTGGATAAACGAGATTTTCCTTCTCCTGCACGAAAATAACACATTGTGCATGGGGAAAGGTTAACAAATCCACATACAGCTGTTATTTCCTAATGGTCAACATGGCCTTTCATCGTCTCGAATGAAAGGATATGATAATTGGATGCTTTTTTATCCTTTGGACTCTGAGATACGCATATTTTTTCTTCCGTACTGACTGAATTTTTATATCTCAAGTGCGAACATTCAACTTTATTTTCTATCACTCATTACAGAGGAATATTTTCATTCACAATTTTTCCTGTGACGAGATACACAAAAAGAATACGTTGGGGAAAAAGGCTGTACGAGGAAATCACGATTAATTCGTTGAAACTGGCAACTAAACACCAGACAACTAGCCATGCGTCCGCTCATTCATGTGACACAAATTTATCCACATTTAATTCGCAATAGAATGGCCAGTCTGGCTATTTGCAATATACAGGCCACATGACTCCATACGGGTTATTATACCTAACGGTTGAACATCACGGATGAATGGATAGCAGAAATAAGGGCTACACCGGTTGTGTGGAGATGGCCGATTTACTTAAACTGAGCGTCCAACTTTCTGGCTGGCACCATATATTCTAATAGTTCACTTTTCTCAACACAACGACCTAATCACCTTCTTCCGAAGTAGTATTACACATTTTCGACCTCTATTTACAATCCAGCATATTCAAACTACGTAGAAAGTATTTCTAAATTATGGATAATCCAGTTTCGGGCATCTGAAAACGTTCGGGAAGTATGCGTCATGATACGTCATTAATTATTATGTTAAAGATAAAACGTAGCCTTTACAATTGTACTTTGCCAGTCTTGATTTTTATCCTTGTGTCGTGGATCAAATGATTGCCTAGTTGTAGTGATTTTCTTTGTATGTGGATGCGAATGGTTGATGGCTTGACCTGGTATACATGTTTAGTGGGGACGTGATCGACTGCAGTTATTCACATCTCGATGCTTGGGTTTTAGCGTAATCTAATCTTTCATTTATAGGGTTATGTTTTGAAATGTATCCCAGGCGGTGGTAATAAGCGGCAAACCACTTAGAGAATGAGAAAAATAGTTTAGTTAGTCACAGAAGAGTTGGTGAGACGGATGCAGCACATTCCTCCCACAAATACTTTATAAAATATACCACTAGTCAGTTGCCTTTCAGCTGGTATTAGCAAGTGAGTGAAAGTAAATTAGTGTCAATTTGTAAAATGAATTTTAGTTGTAATACTATGTTAAGTTATTTCTAGGAAGCTGTAGTTCATTAAAGTTTATAGAATATAAGGTAAGTTTGGTTGAAGTATTATAATTATTTTAAAGTGGGTGTTATACCTTCCAACTAGCTCAGGCACCAGGAAACACTCACGGTTTAAATGATAAAACTAAAAGAACTCAGAGCATCGAGTATCCCCCTTTCTCCTGGTCAGAGGCACAAATTTGAGCCGTACACAACATCTACAACAAATGTTAAATAAATGAGACTACGCAAGTACAAGACACACCGTGCAAATAATTAGTTGATTCTCTTACAACTGCTTAGTTAGGCGCAGACACCACACTCACAAACTCACACGTCAACACTAAATACTGGGGCATTGCTATACCAGATGCCAGGTCAGCAGCGACTTTCAAAACAGAACACCATCTTGTTAGACACTAAATTACAGAACAATTATTGATGATTTAATTTTAATTTTCAGTCATATGCAAAGTAAGTTACAATAAAGAAAACCTCTCGGCACGCGCGCTGGAAGGCGCAGGTAGACATCACCAGACAAAAAAATATTTCGTATTCATTAAATTTGCCAATTGTTGTATACGGATATAAGTTTCTAGCCATTATGCGAAGAATGGTATAACCTTTGAATGGATTCGATTTTTCACATATTGATAAAGTAAAAGCCATACTTCACCTTTTGAAAAAGGCCCACTATTTCCATCCCCTTGGCCCAATATTGCCCATTAACCTACACGACCGAAATTTCGATTGGTTTTATTTCATGTATAAGTTTGAAAGTGATTGGTAGTAGTTATCGTGTCCACAAGATAGTGAGTTATATGGTTGGTTCCTGAGTTTAGGGGCTGCGACAACGCGGTCATGTAGCCCGTTGCACTATGGGTGTTTGTAGAATCAGTCTGATAATCTGTGATAATTGCGATGGCTGTATTAGTGTGTGTTATCTGTAATTCATGTAAGGACTGCAGACGATCAATTTCAAGTAGTTCCTACTTTTTCTCCCAAATGCTACTGTCTACGACACCTAGCTGTGAAATTGGATACTAGATGCCAACACAACCGACACCTTTCGGCGAACATTGGGACCTAATAAAGCGTTAATCAAATATAATCTTACCATTGAATCTAATGAAATCTACCAAAAACAAGCAATATATATTCAATTTGCCGGGTATTACAAAAGTCAACAACACGTCACCAATAGTTACCGACGTTACCAGAAGACTATAAAAAATGCTTAAGGTATTGTTCCGTGCACGTAAATCAAATTATAAGGCGACAAATTACTTGTCACCCTTCTCCATTTATTTCTTCAATCCAATACAAAACTACCAACATCTTACCCTGTCACTTTAATCATGGTTAGTTTTGATTGTGAGCTCTGATGCCACATTATTCCAGTATTTGGAATCAGCAAGATTCATGCATTAGGCTTCAGATGCCATTTATTCGTCTTCGTTACAATAACGTATCAGTTATCAACACGAAAGGTGTAGGTGTGGTTTGTTATGCTTATTTTTGTGTCGAGGAGGACACTGAACATTTTTGGAACATACTGTACACGTTCCGCGATGGCATGCGACGACCCAGCTGACATAATATCACACATCATGCGGTACGGAACACACACACGAGAAAATAATAAAGGAATGTGTCAGAATCCAGTTGAATATCAGATTTCGGTAGCACGAGACGAAGTGTCGCAGGGTCGTTTACGGACTTAATTATCAATAAAAAGGGGGGCGCCATCAAGCTGGATTCCGAACAAAACACATCCTTTCTGGTTAAGACTTACACTTACTCAGGAAAAGAAAAGGGAAAGATGCCATCACGAATTTTTTCTAAATAACAATGAATTTTTATTTTATTTTGGCAGGATCAAAACACAACATAACTGAAAAATTCGTGCCTACGAGGATGGTGGATAAAATTATTATGGTGAGAATGTTCATTGCAAGTCCATCCATCTCCTTCCTGCCTTAACGTTCACATGAGCAAGAAAAAAACTAAAAGTTCATTTGTCCACTCAGAATCACCGAAGCACTTAACAAACGCAAAATAATCACTTGTGACTTTTGAGGCCTAACATAAATTTACACTTACAAACAATTCATGTGAACACAAATATTCATCCTATTTACCACACATTTATATACAAATTTGCACTGAAATACGATTGGGTATATATTTATCATTCCTAATATCATCATCATAATCATAAACTTGGATATCATCTGGTGTGGTCAAACATGTTCAAATTTATTAATCAATTGGCATATCATTCATTCAATTTAGCCATAATCAGAGTGTTCTTTAATTTCAACAAATAATCAGATCAGATAAACGACAGAAATTCTTATCCAGCTTGAGCTATTCAAATCTCATAATGATAATAACTTGGATTCATTCAATTAAATCCTGAACATCTAACTTGGGTCATATTAGAGGCGTTATTCAATTCTATTACATTTATTAAAGGTGACAGATTTTGTCTCAGTCAACTAACTTGAGGATTATGCGTATATATTGCACTGATTGCCATAAAAATAGTTGCCCACAATGATATACCTTTGGATATCACCATCCAACAATAATCACATGAACCATAGTTCATTCAAAACCACATCGCCATTCTTTATCAAACCTCGTCATTAATTCACTCCCAAACTTTAATCACCATTTCATAATAACTCTTTACAATGTTATTATTCAGCGCATTGCCTGAATCAAGAACCAGACTGGATTTAAACCATAACCTTCCAGTCAATATATTTATTTTCAATGTGGTAACCTCTCAAAACTGTGGCAATGTCATGTCATAAATTTGGCAAAAGAAATCCTCAACAGAATGCATTTAATAAGCACCATAAAAATCTATAAACTGACTTCTTACAAGAACAATGATGATCCACCAAAGCTGTGGACAAATAAATGTGCTCAACAACCTCTCAAAGAATATATATCACTGAATTAATCATCAACAAGCTCCATGCATGAATTAAATTTGGTGATGATAGCATCACTCTGGATACTTATTCATTAGTATGATCAGTAGTTATTTCAATATGTCTGATTATGTGAGGTTTATTTCTGATTATGTGAGGTTTATTTCTGCCTCAGAACACTTCTGCTAGAAGAACTAACTGTTCCAAAAAATCATTGGTTATGTCTTAATTATCCAACAAAATATTTAAATTACTGTTTCAAAATGGAACACTGATATAAAAAAACAATGGATCATGGGAAATAATCAAGAGATATGATCCTGTTGACATTTACTATTACTGAATTTACTAATAATCAACCGATACATGACTGACACTTATAGTTTGGTTCGCTTACAATCCGTTCAGCATAAAAATGATAAATATGGAAACTAGGATGGGTCAAGATGTATAACACCACGCCACTGGTTAAAGCAAATGGGCCCCATTCGTAGACTAAGATGAAATGGTCCCCAACCGTAGGATAGGCGATTAACACCACACTACTGCTCGATGGCAAGTAGGTCCTACAACGTTGGCACAATATGAAAAAAGCCTATGATGGGTCAAGATGATTAACACCACTCCACTGCACATGGCATGTGGGCCCCATTCGTCGACTAAGGTGAAATGCATGGGAATGGAACTAACCATATTGTTCAGCCGAATATCAATGATATGTTCGCTAAAACGATTTAATTGCACAGAAAATGAGCCATTTAAAGAAAAATATTAAAGCCAGACTACCCAAATGGCAAGTCTAATCAAACATCAAAATCCACACATATGAAACAAGATGTTCAGTAAAGAACATATAGCCTACGTTCTCCTAAATGCATGGGTATTGTTATAACTCTTTGTCCTTTTCAAGGAGTATAATTGAATGTTGGTTGTAGTAGCTTGTTGAAATACAACGTGCTATAGGGATATTAAACATGAATATGAGGTGCCCTTTGCTAGTGCTACCTCTGTAAAAAAAAACATTCAATTCGGTTTCACCGTGTTTGAATTGATCTGGGGAATGGATCTGCACACATACATGGCCGCTATTTGCAAACTATTGGGCTGATGACCTTGTAGTCAGTCATAAGATGCTTTCCACAAAAAGGCATGTTGTTGCAAAATCCGGTAGAGATCAAATTATTAGGTTGGTCGAAATATGATTTAAGCTTTTAACATTTGGGTGGCCGTCATTCCGTTTCCGTCAAAATGGCGGCGATATAAAACATGACACTGAGGTGCCTTTTGCTAGTGCTACCTCTGTACCAAATTTCGTTCAATTCTGTTTCACCCTGTTTGAATTGATAGGGGGAATCGATTTGCACACATACTTGGCCACCATCTGCAAGCTATTGGGCTGATGATCTAGCAGTTTGGTCAGAATATGCCTCCAACATAAAGATTTGTTGTTGCAAAATTTGGTAGAGACTAGATTATTAGGTTGGTCGTAATTACATTTTAGCCTTTAACATTTGGGTGGCCGCGATTACGTCTCCGTCAAGATGGCGGTGATATAAAACATGACACTGAGGTGGCCTTTTCTAGTGCTACCTCTGTACCAAATTTCGTTCCATTCGGTTTCACCGTGTTCGAATTAATAGGGGGAATCGATTTTCACACAAAGATGGCCGCCATCCGCAAAATATTAGGCTAATGACCTATTAGTTTGGTCAAAGGATGCTCCCTCCATAATGGTATGTTGATGCAAAATTTGGTAGAGATCGGATGATTAGGTTAATCGTAATTTGATTTAAGCTTTGAATATTTGTGTGGCCGCCATTACGTTTCCGTCAAGAAGGCGGCGATATAAAACATTACACTGGGGTTCCCTTTGCTAGTGCTACCTCTGTACCAAATTTCATTCCATTCGGTTTCACCGTGTTCGAATTATTACGGGTAATCGATTTTGACACAAAGATGGCCGCCATCCGCAAACTATCAGGCTAATGACCTACTAGATTTGTCAAAGGATGCTCCCTCCATAATGGTATGATGTTGCAAAATTTGGTAGAGATCGGATGATTAGGTTAGTCGTAATTTGATTTAAGCTTTGAACATTTGTGTGGCCGCCATTACGTTTCCGTCAAGATGGCGGCGATATAAAACATGACACTGAGGTGTCCTTTGCTAGTGCTACCTTTGTACCAAATTTCGTTCAATTTTCGCTCACCGTGTTCGAATTGATAGGGGGGGACACACATTCTGAGTACACACACTCCCACACACACAGACTCACACACACACACATACACACACACAGACAGACACACTTTTTTTTCGCCCTGTAGTGATCTCATAAGTCTACTTTCATTTTTTGCAAAAATCGAAAGTAGGCTAAAAATATGGGAAAATACGAACACCTGTTAGCAGGCATCGAGTCACGAAACACGCGATTAATCAAACCAACACCAATAGCATATCATAACTCGACAGATAAATCAGATCTCAATTAAAGTGTATCAGCGCATTGTGAAAGATTGGAAAATAATACGCTCATATAGATCTGTAAGACATCTTTCACACTACTGTGCCCATCAGAAAATAATCGCATCATATATTGTAAATGATAATTTAGTATACCCATGTGCTGATTGAAATTCATTTCATGACGAAAAACTCAGATAGATGCTCATTTTATCTTAGGATGGATCAGTCGTTCGTAAGTCTTCGCTTCCAGAGATCGTCGAATAATTCCATAAGATGGACGAAAATTCCATAAGATCGACGAAAGTTCCATAAAATCGACGACGTCTTTTTCCCTCGCCTCGGATCTGGGATTGGCAAATCTTCTCCCTCTGGGTCGACCTCAGGACCGCCACTCCGCTCGGCCATCCTGCCTCTTCAATGTTTAACGCTCCATGTCGAATTTGAATGATCCCATATCAAAAACGGTTCCGACAAAATTCCAAAATCTCACTGGGTTAGGTGGCATTAATGGTAACCCCATTTTAATGTCCGATCCATCATGCCACTGCTTAATAAGTTCATTCAAAATTGGGTTAACAAGTTCACAACAATTCAATGACTAACATGGTGAATAAAAAACGGCACATTTCAGAGCCAAAATTGACCGTCATCTCAATCAATAGTGAAGGTCTTACACCTAACAAGGAAGAATTACTAGGTCAGATGTGTCATGACCAGAATTGAGATTTAATATGCATTCAGGAAACTCACAGAGACTTCAATCATCGTCGTCCCAAAATCAAAGGGATAATCCTAGAGATTAGGCCGGCCCCATTGTGTTGGGGTAGCGCGCCTGCCTCTCACCCGGAGGCCCCGGGTTCGATTCCCGGCTCCATCAGGGATTTTAGAAACTGACGTGAGGGCTGGAACGGGATGCACTCAGCCTCGAGAGGACAATTGAGTAGCTGTCTGACAGTGAGGCAACGCCCCGATCACGAAAACCAAGATTAACGGCTGAGGGGACCCAATGCGCTGATCACGCGTCACCCCAATATCTGCAGGCCGAATGGCTGGGCAGCGGTCGCTTGGTAGGCCTAGGCCCTTTACGGGCAGTAGTGCCAGGGGTTAATCCTAGTGATTGAAAATCCACACCGACAACACGGCAGTGCCATCTTTGTCAAACCTAATATTAAGGTTCTCTCCACGGGAACCTCCGTGGAAGGTGCTATGGAATTTCTCACAGTTGAGCTGAGTAATTGTTCTGTAACATCTGTTTATAAACCACCGGGCACAGTATTTAGGTTTGTGGAACCCAGTAACTTCCAGAACCAACATATCAAGTTCGTGGTTGGCGACTTAAATGGCCGTAATAGTATATGGGGCTCCTCAAATACTGACAAAAATGGAGAAGTTGTGGCAGAATGGGCAGACTCATGTGACCTCAGCCTACTACATGACCAAAAAAACTTCCAGCATCATTAACAGTGCAAGATGGATGCGTGGTTATAATCCTGATCTCATCTTTGTGAGTGAACAAATATCTCAGTTATCAATGATATCCGTGGGGCAGGCCATCCCACGCACGCAACACCGTCCTGTTATATGCCAGATATACTCTGCAATTCGAGCCCAGACAGTCCCTTTTCGAAGAAGGTATAATTTTATGAAAGCCAACCGGGAGAAATTCACCTCTGCGTTTGGATGAGAGCATTCTTAGTATTGATCCAATTCCAGAATCTTATAATGACTTCATAAACATTGTGAAGAGCTGTTCACGTATCTCATTCCCACGAGGTTGCACGTTAAGGGTCTGACTACAGAAACTCAGGAACGACTGAGGAACTATCTTGAACTCTTCAATAATGATCCTTTTAACGAAGAGACCTTGCAGGCTGGTGTAAATCTACTAACAGCGATATCCAAGAACAAGGAAGATGCTTGGTGTAAATTGACGGAGGAGATAGATATGAGTAAGAGTAGCCAAAAAGCCTGGAGGCTTCTTAAACGTCTGAGATGTGATCCAACTGCTAGGCAGGGACATGCAAATGTAACAACAAACCAGATTGCTCGTCAGCTTGCAAATAATGGCAAATCAGACCATTCTACACGTAAGTCAGATTACAAAATTTGTACGGGCAGAGGAACAAGAGACTAGTGAGCTTCTACAGCCTCTTCGTATGGAAGAACTGAATGCAGCCATTAACAGTGGCAAAGCCGGTAAGGCAGCAGGGGTAGAAGACATCAGAATGGAGCAGATCAAACACTTTGGTGATCAAGCAAGAGAGTGGATTTTGGCACTTTTCAACAACTATATAAAAACCTGTAATTTCCCCAAAACCTGGAGGAAATAACGTGTGATTCCTATCTTAAAACCTGGAAAATCGTCAGCTGAGCCAGGAACTACAGGCCAATATCCTTGCAATTCCATCTACTCAAACTTTTCGAGCGAATGTTGCTGAATCGTTTGATTCATGTTGTCGAGCCCGTTCTAATACAAGAACAAGCAGGTTTCAGACCTGCAAAAAGTTGTACATCGCAGGTCCTCAATCTCAAAGTTCATTGAAGATGGTTTTGAAACCAGGAAAATTACAGGTGTAGCATTTATCAACCTAACGGCTGCTTATGACACTGTCAATCGTCGTGTATTTTCACAGAAGATCTACGAGATAACAAAAGATTGTGGTTTCACCAATATGATACAAAGTTTACTTCAAAACAGGAGATTTTATGTAGACTTCCAGGGTCAGCATAGTCGATGGAGATGTCAAAGAAATGGTTTACCACAGGGAAGTGTTCTTTCACAAATTCTATTTAATATATATACCAATGTTCAACCACTTCCGGGGAGCACAAGGAGTTTCCTTTATGCCGATGATCTGGCATTAGCGAGTCGAGGGAAATCTTTTGAAGGTGTTGAAGCACACCTGACAGACGCATTGTGCCAGCCGACTACATATTACTCTAACAATCAACTTCGTCCAAACCCAGCTAAAACAAAACTGTGTGCGTTTCATATTAAGCACAACCAGGCACGTCGTAAAGGTGTACCGTTAGTAAATACGCCCCATCCAAAATATATGGGAGTTACTCTGGATCATACTCTGACCTACAAGCAGCATTGGAAGAATACGAGAATGAAGGTGGAAGCCAGAAATAATATCCTTCGCAAGATAACTAGTAGTAAGTGGGGCTCTCAACCACAAACCCTGCAAACGACGTCACTAGCAACATGTTACAGTGCTGCAGAGTATGCGTGCCCTGTTTGGTACAAATCCACCCACGCAAACATAGTTGATGAACCTCTGAATGAAACGTGTAGGCTAATGACTGGTTGTTTGAAACCTACGCTACTTGCAAAACTGTACCAACTCGCTTGCATAGCGAAGCCAGATATCCGTCGTAAGTAGCTGCCGACGTGGAGAGAACAAATCAGGCCCATCAGAAAAACCACCCATGACATGGGCACGTTCCAGAAGTCCAAAGGTTGAAGTCCAGGAGAAGCTTCGTCAAGACCACTTCAGTCTTGCAAACAACTCCAGCTACAGCAAGGAAACAATTATTCGCATGCATAACTTCTGTGATATCCAACATAGAGCTCAAATTTAAATTGCGTTTCTTCAGCAGTTGTTAGCACTGACGTCAATTTCAAATATGGCCGTGAGATATTTAGGTATAGGTCTTTACTCTTACCAAATTTGGTTTCGATAGCTGCAGCCGTTTAGTAGTTGATAGAGGGGACACACACACACAGACAGACAGACAGACAGAAGGACAGACAGACACACATTTTCCCAGATCGAAGTCTACTTTTTCCTCAATTTTGCAAACTGAGAAAAGTAGGCTAAACATATTGGAATGCAGCCGAAATAAATCAGAAACCTCTATGGACATCAAATTGGCAGGTAAAAAGCTAAAGGAAGTAGGAGACTTCTGTTACTTAGGAAGCAAAATAACCAGTGAAGGACGAAGCAAAGCGGATATAAAAAGTAGGTTGGCTCAGGCAAGGAAAGCATCTTATTATATAATACGCTAAGGTGTATGTTTCACAAAACTCAAGCTCCTAAACCAGTGGGAGTTAGAAGGCGTGGTTTGTACCAAAATCTTCCAAATCGTCCCAATAGTAAAGGAAAAATCTTGCATTTCTTGAAAAGTCAACGGAAATATATTTATTTGTTTACAAAGTGATTTTAAACAAATAAACAAGACGATAGTCCCTGCGAGAAGTGTATCGCGTACAGCCCGCATGGCACTAGGGCCGTGCGGGTAGTCTGTACACATGGGGCGCACACAACCCATTAGAATATGCGAGATTTCTCGCACGGGTCCGTTAGTTTCTACAGAAAAGGAATCTGTTGACATCGAATACAGATTTAGGTATTAGGAAGTCATGTTTGAAAGCCATTGTCTGGAGCGTGGCTCTATGGAAGTGAAACTTGGATTATTGATGCAGCAGAAAAGAGGAGAATTGAAACGTTTGAAATGTGGTGTTACAGGAGAATGATGAAGATCAGATGGGTAGATTGGGTAACAAATGAAGAGGTATTAAGACGAGTGGGGGAGGAGATATGTTTCTGGCGACTACCAATGAAGAGAAGAGATAGGTTCGTAGAACACTAAATAAGACACCCCAGAATAGGAAACTTAGTTATGGAAGGATCGAGGACAAGAACTGTAGGGGTAGACCAAGGTTACAATATGTTAAACCGATTGCGTGATATGCTTTGAAACCCTTGCAAACCAAAAATCCCTCACTATGCCTTCCTCCCAAGGAGAAGTAAAGCCGGCGGGCCCATGTCATAGATTTATGGCATGTAAAAGAAACTTCCACTAACTGCAATTGTATGTAGCTAAATTTGTAGGTTAGATTTGATTAACGCTCTATCACGTTCCAACGTTTGCCGCCAGGTGCATTTTGTAGTGGCATCTAGTAACCAAGGTCACAGATAGGTGTCGTTGACGGTAGCATTTGATAGCAAAAGTAGGAATGTGAATGAAAGTACAATGCTTTCATCCTACGAAGTATCTCAGCATGTCACAAAACGTGCCAAAAACCATACCATTGCTGAGAGTTCATTCTGCCTTCAGCAATTATTTTGTGCAAGAGAATGAATGCTTGGCGATGCTGCCAGAAAGCTTATAACTACCGTCCCGCTGTCTAACAATACTGTGCAAAGGCGAATTACAGATATGTCAAGCGATATTTAAGAGACGTTGTTAGCAAATCTTCTCATGTGTGACATGTTTGCTCTACAGTTGGCCGAGAGTACCGACATATCAAAAAAGGCGATAATGTTGGCTTTTGTACGTTTTTTTTTGTCATGACGAATATATGAAGATTTTCTTCTTTCCTGTGAACTAGAACGTCCCCATCAGGAATTTAAATATTTTAAGTCTTGATTTAAAAGATTTTGGAGCAGGTGGTCCGTGCTTACATAACGATCGCTTTAGGGGGTCCAAGAAAAATTCCAAATGGGAACATCTGTGCTAATATATATATATATCTCGGAAGCGTGCTCCATGGAGTCCTTTGTTCCCAACGTCTACTCCCATCACCAGAACATACCCGGGCACTTTAGCAGGGACCGTGACTTTCATATCCGGGCGCTTTAGGGCGCTTTGTGAAGGAAAGGGTTTTAAGAACCACACTACACAGCGCACAACTATCCAACTCTCGGCAAACCACTGCATGCCTCCACTCTACCGTTTCAAATTTTAATTGGCACGATTTATTTTGAACTTTCACTTTTCTCACCACAATGCCTTAATCCTCATCCCCCAAAGTACTATTTAAAAATTCTCGACCTGTACTTACAAGTACGTACACTAAGTAATGTACACAGAATCTCCAAAATAATTTCTGGGCCAAAAATACGGAAATACCAGTTTTAGACCTCTATTGACAATAAGTGTTGTGTTTAAATGCGAGTTGAATGCGTCGCGATACATCATTAATTATTTTCTTAAAGAAATGACGTATCTACATTTAAACCTTGTCAGTATTGCGTCTTACTTTGTGCCGTGGAGTGAATTGATTGCTTACTTGTAATTTTGTTTCTAAGTGGATGCCAATGGTTGATGGCTTGACCTGGTATACCGTACATGTTTTGTGGGGAAGTGATCAAAATGAATTGTCCACGTCCCGATGCTTGGGTTTTAACGTAATCTTATCTTTCATTTATAGGGTTATGTTTGGATAATTTTTTTCGTGGTGGTGATGATGGAATTTTGCGTTAACTAACCACTTACTGAGCAAACTCGTAAACAGTTCAGTTAGCCACAGGAGAGTAAGCGAGACAGCCACGGCACATTCCACCCTCTCTCCTATACAAAATACACCACTAGTCAGTTGCCATTTTGCTAGTATTTGCGTGTGAGTGAAAGTAATATAGTGTCGTGTTGTAAAGTGAAATTAAATTGTAATACTATGTTACGTTATTTTTAGGAAACTGTGGTTCATTAATGTTTATACTATGCCAACGAAAAGAAAGAGCAAGTCGATTCGCGAAACTGGACTTACATTTTTAATACCAAAAGGAAAACCGTGAATCTTGTGATTATGAGCCACAGGAGTCCGTGGAATCCGAACCACAGGACATGGTATTTCACTTCGAAAATATCATATGCATTGACCGGAAATCGAACCCAGTCCACTTTGGTAAGAGACCAACAGCTTGACCACTGCGCAACCACGACCCACTTTTTAATACCAATACCAAGTGTTTTAAATTATTATCTTAAAATGGGTATTTTATCTTTAGCTACAAATTGAAACTCACTCGAAACTTTGTGGGATTAATAAGTCTTTCTACGCAAATTGTTTTTTGAGTTTGCCCTGAATAATAATGAATAATTAATGACGCTTAGTTAATAAATAGTGTGGAAATGCATGAGATTCATTTTGAAGCTGAAAGTGTAACACCCGCACTGAAAAGACAGGAAATGCCTAAACTTCCCTCTAAAGAAGGTAAATATATGGTAAACGCCAAGGTTCAGCACAAATCAAGACCAATATTTGAAAAAGGGAAAAAAATACTTACGACTAGAATATTGAAAACTTTTAACTTAGCTTCTAATATAAAGATGTGTGTGTTTCTTGGATATGAATATATAATTGTTGTACACGATCTATGATAAGACTCGGTTATAATAACGAAATCGTTATTGTTTTGCCTCCTTAATCTGTACACCCTGAAATCAAAGGTTTACAAGACAGCAAAAATAACTTCGAAAGTGAGCAATTTCCATAAAACATAATTTATAATAAAGCATTTAATGGGGCCAGTGGCCATAGAGTAGAACTACATATAACAATGTACATTACATTCAATCATATAACGGCTGAAACTAGGGTCTGTTCTCATTACACTACAGTACACTTTGATCGTTACATCTTAATCAGACCTCGTCTATTGTGCCGCACAATAGTCAAACACACTCCTGGCTTGGCAGATGGAAAGAATTTCTAGTGCAGAAGCGATGGAAGAAGCCATGGATCACAAATCTGGTCACTAGGTGCCTCAGCTCGTACTCTGGTCGCATCCATTATTTATCTATCATTGCATCAGTGATGTAAAACTAATCGGGATGGAGTGTCTCTTTCTTCGAAGTTCTCTTTGCAGGTCTACGCATGCCTGTGAGGATGGTAAGTGAATTTGCAGTCTAAGGTCTTAAACCAAAACTGTTTCACTGGATAATACAAACACATATCGTGAGAGGGTGTATTTCGAGACCTCCAATACGACCTTGATTTCAGACTTTCAATTTCTTTTAATTGTCTGGTTGATAGGTAATTATATATGACCACTAGCCCATATGTGATTGATGGTAGCACTTTAAGTCTGAAAAGTTCCATGGCGGATTTTACTGTCAATCCTTGTAGATGCCTGATATCGCTTATGTTTCAAAGTGCGACTCAAGTCTCTCCTTTATATGAACCATGACGGAAGTCCCTGTGACTAGCATAGTGATTCCAAGGTACGTAAATTGAAGTTTCTGCGTTAGTGTGTGTTCCCCGCAAACAATGTAGTCATCTTTCCTCAGTCTTCCTCCTTTTCAGCTTATTATAAATTCAGTCTTAAGAGCATTCATCACTAGTTCAATCTCCTCAGCCTCCGAGATCTATTCCCTTCTGTAGATCCTCTATACTATCGGCGGCCAGAGCCATCTTATCTACATATATGTGTACTTAGACGTTCTGGGTTCCCTCCTTTGTTTTGGAGACGACGTCGTGAGTCAGGATACTGAACAGAATTGGACTTAGTGGGTCTCCTTGCAGTACTCCGATTGTTTGGTAAATCCAGTCCGATTGGTGGGTTCCACCTAGGATCTGAACTTGATAATCTGCCAAAATGATCGATATTAGCCTTGTCATGTCAGAACGTCCTATGAAGATTTCCAATTTTATGAAAAGTTTCCTTCTATTGACAGTTGTATAGTCGATGAAAATTACATATTACTTCCCGTGAGCTTCTAGTCTTCCCTGTATGTCCTTTAACAGACATTCTGCAGCCACCAGAGTATATCAGCCCTTCCAAAATCCCGATTGTTCTTCTGGGAGCAGGTGATCGACCCGCGCATCTATTCTTATAGTCAGGAGCTCGGTAAGCAATTTGCATGCAACCGATTCCAACGCTAAACCACTGTATTATTCAGATTTACTGACATCACCTTTACACTTGTATAGCAGTTTCATGGGAGACTTGCGCCAAGTAATGGGGATAGTTCCAGTCTCCAAGCACTTATTCATTAACTCTGCCCATACATTTTCAGGGAAGGGTAGCATAATCTGTAAATGTTCATTCAAGTCCATCCATACCTTGGTGCTCTGTCATTTTTACTTTTCGTAATTATGTTCTTAACTTCTTCTGTGGTGAAGAACGGAGTATGTTGTACCTCTGTGGACTCGTCCACCTCCCGCCTGGTCTCATTGGATACTAGAACTCCCCTCATGTGTTCCTCCAATGTTTCTATCGTATCCTGATGTCCGCTGGGAAACATGGTTGTCTTGGCCTGAACACTTTAAACGGATCTCTCCGTCAGTTATGAGCATTATGTCTTCTCTCTCTCCAAACTCTCACTACATTGACTTTATGAGTTCTTTGTATTCCCTCCTTGCTGTCTGGTAGCGTTCCAGATCATCTTTATCCCTAGTTCTTGGTGCGATATGTAGCTTCTTCAAGGTGTTTTGTCTTTCCGTAAAGCAGTCTCTGTCAAACCATTTCTGCGCTTTACGTACGAGCTCTATACTTAAGGTTCTTTCTTCTACAAATTCCATTATTCCCGACATAGCCACATCTAAATTACCTTCACTGATTGCAGTATAATTGGACTTTTGTCTGTATTTGCCTCTAGCAGGCTCTGGTCTAGTGTTCTTCTCGTTCTTTGCGTCTTTGATTGATGCCTTAAGGTGAGTGTAACAATTAATATCGTAATTACTGGACTATGCTTCCTAATTACAGCTGCATCACACTTTGTCAGAAGAATTTGGTTTCAGTCCTAAGTGTAGTAGTGGATCACCACTCTTCGTCTAGGCTCATCTCACCTCAACAGGCATCCTGCCTAAAATCCTTGTTAATCCAGGATCTCTGATAGATAGCAGCGAATCTAAGATTCCTGGGAACAGGGCACTGCATCACTTAAGGAGTGAACTCGAGTGGATTTAGGTGGTACACAAACCTAATGCTATCAGGTCTAAAATGCTTCTGATATACAACTCTTAAGGCCATCGGACTGATGGGCTATAATAGTTTCACAAGCAAAGTCAGCTCGGCTGCTTAGGTTAGAACTTGCTAAGATAAAGTTTTTCTTCAAACACTCTTTTAACATTCCAGTATGAGTAAGTTATTAAGATATAAGCATCTACTTTTGGTATAAAAAGGCATACTCGTTTCTTCAAATCATTGATTAAAAAAACTATTTGCTCTCGTTTATTTTCAGAAGCTTGGGATGGCCTTTCAATCTCTGAATGATAAGTTTGAACGCCTCGGTCACTAGAGCGCACATATAAGGTGCGTTCAAAACTTAATGAGCCGGAAGCTTTAATGCGCAATGCGGTGACGACATCGGCTGATCGTGGCGTGTGTAACGAGGTGTGGTTCCGACCAGAGCGTGGAAGGTCACAGCCCGTCGCTAGAGGGCACGCGTGCACGTCACGTAACGATATAACGCAAGCAGGAGCATGCATCAATAGTCCAACCAAGACCAAGACAGTAGGCCATTCGACATGCTTCCTGGTGTGGTTGAAGACTGTGGGGCACCCATGGGGGGCACACTTTGCACAAGTGCAGTTGTTCCTTCATGATGGTGTGCACACTTCCGACGCTCAATCCGACCACGGCGGCTATGGCGTTCACTGTCACTCGGCGGTCCTGGGTAATGCGTGCATTAACCAGCTGGACGTTGTCATCAGTAATGCAAAGGGGTGCCCCAGACCGGGCATCATCGGCTAACGACACCCGTCCTTCCCTGAAGCGCTTGTGCCACGCCTTGACACTTGCAAGGGACATGCAGTGTTCGCCGTACACTTGTGACATTCGGCGATGAATGTCCGTTCCCCTACTCCTTTCGCTATCAGAAACCGAACAACACCTCTTTGCTCTTCCTTTGACGCCCCCATGTCACTATCTGCAATGCGACTGGCAGCGTTGGACAATTGATGCATGCTGCTGCTCGCACTGTATTGTCACGTGACGTGCACGCGAGATTTCTAGCGACGGGCTGTGACCTTCCAGGCTCTGGTCGGAACCACACCTCAATACACACGCCACGATAAGCCCATGTCGTCACCGGTTTGCACATTACAGCCTCCGGCTCGTTACTTTTTGAACGCACCTTATACTTGACCCCTTCGTTACTTTTGGCATAGACCATCATTTCGACGAGATCAGCCTGTCAATGATCATAGACACCACGCGAAATAATATTACGCCACTAATAGTTAAGCCGTGTATAACTGAGCACTACCCATTTTGATCGAAAAAGGTCTTAGACAATAATGACGGCATGGCAAAGGTCCACGTCAATTTCTAAAAGCTTGCATCCACGATCTGAATGGCCTGCTTTCTGGGACATTTTAAAAGTTACCGACGTTAATCAGTTATTTGGGGTTATTCTAGCAAAACACATCGACGAGAGACATTTATGCCTTAAACTGCTCAAAAGAGACATCAAAGACTGAAGCCTTGCGCGCTGGACTTGAGAATAACTTGGATATAAGAGTTCGAGACTTAACGCTCCTGTATGACTCAAAACTCCTAAGCGGCTATTATATGTACGATAAGCGTTGATGATTCGGCTGCACCAAATATTATGTGAAGTGCCTCATGTAGTCTTTTCCAACCAGGAAAAGCTCCGCTTGCTTAAGACCGCGGAGAAGGATACGCCATAACCCAAGTATTTTAGAAACTGGAAGCTTCACGAAATGCCCTACATTTCCGCTCTCTGATAACCAGTGCTGGTCTGCAAACCTGTCGCGATTAACACAAAGGCCATTTTACGTTATTATCGTTATTTAGATCGATCGCAAGTATCAGCAAGACAAAGATGCCTCGCCATTCGATCACATTTAGCTAAGAAATTGAGTCTTTACCTGAACACAGTCACAATTTCCTACGAAACCATGGATTTACTTTTGAAAACAATAATGGAGCTCTGAACGATATGTATATGAAATTCCACTTCTCGAATTGTCAAGAAATAAACACGTGTGGTATATACACCTGAGGACTAAAACTAACGTGCCTCTGACTGCGCTGGGCTCTTCGCAATTCATGTGAGCAACGAAAGAAGCCCCCTTGCAAACAAAACTTATTCAAATCCAAAACTTACAGCTATGCACAAGTAAAACGTAAGTTCACGTATTTTGTATGTTAAACACTTACTCATTTAAGTGATTTCCACTTCCGCCACTTTCTTGTTCCTGGATTTCTTCATCCACATCCTAGGGAAAAGATGGAATAATTTATTTCTGTGCTTTTACATTTACACAAATAACAAACCATGTAATTGTACAGCACTGGTCAGCTGAAGTGAAGAAAATATTCGCGGAATGACATTTGTACTGTCCAACACATCCTAGTGCATTATGCAGATACAGATAAGTGGTTATAATCTACAATTCTGTAGCTTACAATAAACTATCTCCTTTTAAGCGAATCTTCAAGCAAAGGAAAATGCTGAGACGGTTACTCCCAAGAAGCAACAATCGTCTACTTACTCTTTACTATATATAAGGGCTAATTAACACTTCCTATGGGCTGGACAAAAGGGTATACGGCTGCAAGAAGGTTTTTTGTATATACTAACAAATAAAAGTATTAGCAATTACTTTCACCGTAAGGTTCTAGAACATTCTTCTACTTTAAACTCACATCTTCAATTATATTCATGTTTAAGGTCAACTACAAGTCCTTGTAATGCTCCACTGTCATTAGTTAGAAGCATCCCAGCAAAATCTGGGATTTCATGAGAAAACGCACAGAAGACCACTCATGAGGATGGTCAAACCCAGCCCCTGTCAGTAGCATTCATGGGAGGATCTCTGAATAGAATATAGTTCCTTAATCAATTTTAATACCCAGACTTTAAGTCTACAGTGGATAACTAAAACAATGTGACTGTGCCAAACATATGTTAGATTCACATAATATACCTTTTGTCAATGGCATTATAATGCATCCCCAGTATCCCAGTGATCAGAACATCGCACAAAATCAGCGGTCGTGGGTAATGTATCGTTTGGGACAGATTTTTTTTTCGCCATCCTTCCATCTATATGGATTCTGTTTGCTCTACAAAACACAACCTAATAGCCAAACACTTCGGTTTGTCATCAGCAAAATTGTGAACACACAATTCTTAATTCCGAAATGCTATTAAAGAGAGGTCTTGTAAAGTGGAATGAAGATACTTACTTCTCTCAGTTCGGAAGATAATGTTTCTGTTTTTTTGCACGGAACGATCTCTTGAATAGAAGATTCCTCAATTTTAATGTCCGTGTGATGATCTATACCGGCCTGCAAAGAAATGACTTAGTTCACAAAACACAACCTAATAGCCAAACGCTTCGGTTACTTACAGATGACTAGTAAACATGCACTGAAATATTCAAGGAATAAAATAACACACTGAAGGTAATTCAACCTCCCGATCATAGTTTTCTTACGTCGCGGTGACATGGCAAAAACACTAACAACCTTGTACAGTTTATATCTGAAAACATTTCACTTAGTATACACTCGCGAAACGTAGGCCTAGCATATTGTCACTAGCATAGAGAGTATGTGTTGAGACTTTCCGTCGTAGATGCAGTTACTTAGACTTACCATATAACATTAATAAGGCAAGCGATGCTGATTAATTATGTGTTCAGAAATCTTGTACCAAACGTTGTCTGTTTTTCCCTCTTGAGACCAGATTAGAGTAATACTCATCTCAGGGATGCTTAAATTAAGGAGGAATTTAACGGGACCGATAGATGAATTTCTAAGTACAATGGCAGCTACTTGAAATTTAATTTAATACCAATTCACTTGTAATACTTAATTCTTGACCATAGACGTTGTCAAGATTGCGCAATGTGGTCACAAATATACTTTTTTTAAAACAGAAAACAGCTTAAGTGATTTCATGAACAATATTGCCGACCGCGGTCTATTGATGACTGAGGCCCATAGACCATCTCTGGGGTGTCTCGGCACGGTGTATTCGTGCCAATCCAAGACGACCCACATTCCTTTTCCGCCGTGTACCGCTCCGAGAAGATCCGAAAATCCCTCACCATCAAATTAAAATTATGTGGATGCCATCATTGGAGGATGTCATGAAAGGTGAACAAACAATATAGTGACAGTCTCAGCTAGCAGTAGAAATTGTCATCAAAGTGAAGAGAGGACCTGCATTGTCAGTGACATCATGCAACGTAGGATTTCATCAAGGCAAGGGGTGGTGTCAATACCATATTGACAGTGACAATGTAGATTTCCAATTAAAGCTCGAGGCGCTTCAAAACACATGTATCTAGCGGGCTATCCTAGGTTTTGAAAGGGGCTATCATTTTCATACCAAAGGAACTCCTGGACCCCCCCCCCCTACCATAACATTCAGAAATGTATGATTCATCATGAACTCTTCGGACAATTTTTAAGGTATTCTCAAAAATCTATACTTCAACACTCTCTGGTTTAGATACTAAGGAGATACACCTTATTCTTTTAAATAATTAATTTTAAATACTCTTTAGTTCCTCGAGGTTTATATCGTTGCATTTTAGCTCAAAAATAATATCATTAAGGCTGTGTTTCGACCTTCGACAATTTGGCCAGGAAAGTGAACCTGCATTACTAATAAATTAGCTACTGTTAACACAAGCGTATACTTCACCTACAATAGGGCCCAGTGTGCTTGTACAGTGAACCTGCATTACCAATAAATTACCTACTGTTAACACAAGTGTATACTTCACCTACAATAGGGCCAGTACAGTGAACCTGCATTACTAATAAATTAGCTACTGTTAACACAAGCGTATACTTCACCTACAATAGGGCCCAGGGTGCCAGTTCAGTGAACCTACATTACCAATAAATTACCTACTGTTAACACAGGTGTAGACTTCATCTACAATAGGGCCCAGTGTGCTTGTACAGTGAACCTACATTACCAATAAATTAGCTACTGCTAACACATGTGTAGACTTCATCTACAATAGGGCCCAGTGTGCTTGTACAGTGAACCTACATTACCAATAAATTAGCTACTGTTAACACAAGTGTAGACTTCACCTACAATGGGGTCCAGTGTGCCAGTCCAATGAACCTGCATTACCAATAAATTAGCTACTGTTAACACAACATGTGTTGTAATAGACTTTACCTACAATAGGTTCCAATAGACTGCAATCATCAATAAGAGGACACGAGAAATGGATAGTTCGTGTACAAGTAATAGCTAAAGACAGCTAAAATGGCCTATAATCAAGTTTATTAAGTTTGGAGGTGAGGTTAAAGAATGGCTGGGTTTTGGTGACAATTCAAACGTATCCACGAGGATGAGGACATTGAAGTTGAAGACAAGTTCCAGTATTTAATACAGGCCACAGAGGTAGCCAGTCGAGCACGAGAGTTAGTAAGTAGTTTCCCACCAACTGCAGCAAATTACCGAAAGACGATAGAGTCTCAACAGAGTATGTTTGGATGGGATGATTTATTAACTGAGTGGTATGTGAGGGAGCTAATAAGTCTTGTCATTGTAAATGTTGGCAATAAGAAAGAGAGGCTTAATCCTGCCGTGTTACATGATAAACTTGAACCACAGTAGAGAGCTTTAGAGTCCATTGGTGTCACTAGGGACAGATATGGAGCTATGCTATTTCCATTGGTTGAGTCGTGCCTCCCTGAAGATATTCTGCGTGTTTGGATGAGAAATCAATCAACGGCAGATCAAGTGTGCAATCATGCTGATAAACTAGGAGCATTACTTGCTTTCCTTAAAGGGGAAGTGGAAGGCGAAGAAACAATAACTATTGCCCAGGCTGGTTTTGGTTTGTCTCATAAGAGAAATAATGAAAAATTTAAGTTCAGGGAATATGAAGATAACCCGCTACCTACTGCTAATGGTTTGTTTACAAGCAAATGCGAGGTAGAGAAATTTGTATATTTAGTAAAAGGCGACATGAAAGTAAGGAGTGTCACTTCGCCCAAGATCTGAACTTAGATGACAAGCGTAAGAGACTAGCGGAGAACAAATGATGTTTTGCATGCTTAAAAGTTGGTCATAGGGCAAACAGTTGCACCGCAAATTTGAGGGGTCCAGTATGCAGTAACAGACATGAAGTAATCATGTGCCCTAGGTTAGAATTAAAACAGGTTTCGACCGAGAATGATACAATGTATAGTAAGAGACGAACAGTACGGAAAATGGAGTTGAGACCCTTAGTGCGCAAGCCTCAGCTGTTCAAGCTGTTTTGTTGCAGACTCTCAGTGTTAGACTAGAACACAGTGGGGAGGTGAAGACAGTACGTGGTCTGATAGATTGAGGTTCACAGAGGTATTACGTTCTAGAAGAAACAGCGAAGGAGATGAAGTATATCCCTCTGAAAACTGAGAGGATAGGCCACATGCTATTTGCAGGTTCATCAATCAGCGAACAAGATCACTATCGGCATTAGGGATCCCATTGAAACTCTTACAAAACAGGAGATGGAGTTAGCTACCATTAAACATTTTCAAGACAATGTCAGGATGAACAAGGGAGATATTAAATTGCACTACCATGGAGAGAGAATTGGCAGCTTATGAACGGAAATAAGGACATTGCATTGAAGCGATTGAGTTCTGCTACTGTTCGTCGGAAGAAGAAAGGAAACTTCAAGAGGTACTGCCCCCGTAAATTGAATTATATTGAGACCACGATGGCTGTATTGGCATATGTGAATAAAGTTATGACCGTCATTGTTGTGACGTAGGCACGGATGACGCAGACTTTATGCAAGTAGGCTGGTTGAGCTGAGATTCTTGGTGACGTCATGATTTTGTTCGAGAAAGATCTGAGATTTACGACGCAGTCGCAGGGAAGCAAGGAATTGTGCTGAGGAAGAAGTTACGCTATTGGAGGAGAGGCCCGAACCAATGAATGATAGTTTGGAGGGAGACGGAGATTGCTGAAACTACCATATTTAATTACTTTTGGCATGCAGAATTGTGGAAATCTATTTTCAGCTATGGCATTGATTTGGAATTTTGAAGAAATTATTTATGAGTTTTTGAAATTTGAAAATCCGTCAAGTATAGCCAAAGTTAGAACTTCTAGCAATGACGGAGGAACAAGCTATGGTAGGGATGGATACGCCCCTTATGAAGTTGATAAAAGGCCTTGCACAGCAGAGAGGAGGCTCTCATGGCTCATTTTTCTGATTCTCACATGGTCAGACTTCGAGTTCTAGAGTGAAGCAAGTCGTCATTAGCAAGTGTGGCAGAGCCCACAGCATCGAACAAGCACGGAGCGTGCAGCAGTAAAATTTTACGGTTACTGAAACTAGGCGAAGTTGGAGCGCACACATAAACGAGTCTACAAGATTATCTATCAAGAGTTAGCTACTGCCTTTATGCTAGTTCAATTGTGCATTACAATATTGAGGTGTGTACGAAAGTTGAACATTTTCACGATTATACTTTGGAAGATATTCACATTTTAAGACTGCAGACAAAAGTGATTTTCTCGACACCTGAGAAACACTTTTATAATACCACATTCTACGCTACGACTGACACGTGTATTGCAACCGTGATACTGAAGATTACATTTGGTGATACAACGCTACATTCTACAATGGAATTATATAATCTTGCAGTTCATTCGACTATTATTATAACGGAAGTGGAGATGGAAGACTAAAACTTTAATGCAATTGGGACATATATCAATGGAGTGAAATAGCAACATGGAGCTTCGTTAATCGTCATTCTACAAAAGCGAGCATGTAGTGAACATCCAACTACACTCATGCATCG
Organism: Meconema thalassinum; assembly: GCA_946902985.2. Classification (NCBI taxonomy): domain Eukaryota; kingdom Metazoa; phylum Arthropoda; class Insecta; order Orthoptera; family Tettigoniidae; genus Meconema; species Meconema thalassinum. Next base: position 111,772,611 of record OX336397.1, on the reverse strand, counting down.
TAATCCATCGCTGAATTATATCAAATGGCAGTGGAAATTTCTTCATACTCCACAATAATTATGAACATTTCTGCGGAAATAATTGCAATAAACTTCATGGCGAATTTCTACCAGAACTTCAGGGAATTTTCAAGAGAGGCCAGGGTGGACCCGGCTCACAAAGAAGAGTTTTGCCAGAAGGATGTCTATCGTCTACACGGAGCAGTGCAATTTCCGGAGGAGGAAGCAGTTCTATTCTCCGAGGGCGCAGGTTCCAGGTTCGAGGTCGGAGCACATCTTTACGGTGGTGAAATGGAACCAACAGCAGTCTTCTTTGGAAATTTTCCTCTAGAACTTCAATCAACAGATAAGGTAGTCGTGAACGTTTCTTGTTTTATTTGAGCCATTTAGCGATATCTGAGCAACCATTTTTCCCATATTTTCTGTCCCATATATTTTGCCCCATATTCTTGCTTGATATTTCTGTACTCTGTACACTTTGCTGATTTATGCCTTTTTCTACGATTTATTGTGACATTATTATGTCATTGGCATATTTAATTAATTTTGGATCAGTTGAGACTGATAATATATATTCTTTCAGTAATTTGCATATTTTTGTAGTCACGATTTAACTGTAAAGTTCAACGATTTTCTATGGCAAATTTGAATTCAGACAGCGTGTCATTTTTATTAAAGTAATTCTTTTCAGTAAATTACTTTGACCAATTTTCTGTCATCCTCAAGAAAGAAGAATGATTAAAAGATTTTAGAGCGTTAAAATCTACTACTTTATCGACGATCTTAGAAATACTAGTCGCTTTATGAACATGATTGCAGCATAGACATTTATCGTCAACTATGAAATACCATTGCATTATAGACAATTTTATGAAATATGAACTTTGAGTACGATTTATTGAGTTCACTATAGCAATGAACATTTGATAGGAGTTTTCTCAATTCTAGATTGGAACAATAATGTTTGCATTCCACAGTCTAATTGTATTCTATTCGACTATTTATGCAGTTTAGATGAACTTTGATTGAAGATAGTATTTTTATACTGCGATACTTTGATGATATTAATCTCAATTTTGATAGACCAGGGAGGCGTGTCTAATCGTATTTGCTCTTAAATTTATTTGTGATTGGCAAATTTTTACTTCATATCGATTCATGAATGAAACCCACGAAGGTTAAATATAATAACAGTTTTGATACAATTGATGAATATAAGAATTTTTAAAGAGGAACTATGGATGTATAATCGTTAGTTCAGTGGACGTGTAAAAGTCGCTGATGAATAATGCCCTGTAATAAGTGAAGGAGGTTCCCACAGTAATATTGATGATGATAAATTTATAAGTGGATGTTTTTTTGTGTGTATTGTGGAAGATTTTGATGCCATATATAATGAGATATATGATGAATTATGGGCAATTTTGGTGCAATTTTGTGCGTTTTGAGCGAGGTATTTTTCCGCTGAGTGTATTGTTCAGGTCCATTGAAAATTATTCATGTGAAGTTACTGTTAAAATTAACAAGAGTGTTTAAATAATTTGAGATAACGATTTTGAATGGAGGTTACCGTCACAAATAATAATAATTATTAAATCTTATTAAACCTGAATCTATAATTTTAATATAACTAACCTTCATTGGTCGATTATATCACCACGATTTAAGTAATTATCAACCGGATAAACGTGTGGTTTAATGTAGTTCTAATATAAATAATATAAATAATATAAATAATATAAATAATGTAAATAACTATGTAAATATCTTTAATAATAATTTGAAACGAACGGGATTAATAGAGGCGTGTATAATTTTTTCAATTGTCGTTTGACAATGTTATAAACAATTTAAAATGTTATAAATAATTAATGAACATTTGTTATAATCATTAAGCGTTTTCATTATTATACTCTAAACAACGCTAGTTAAACAATTGGATTATACAATTAAACAAGATTTGGGATTATTAGAGTAATCCATTGATATTTGAACGGAGCATTTAAAAGATTTGCGTGATAATATTTGAGTTGAGATGTGAACATTTAAAGTGTTTTGAAAAGGAGCTAGGCTATGAGGTAACTAGCATATGCTAACATTGGATGGACAGGTGCGTCCATTTGACGATGCAAGCATGCGACATGGTGCAGGGTGTATCGCAGGTGGCCAGACAACTGTATGATAGAGGCCAAGGTCATCTACATAGCAGTCTTGCGGATATAAATAAAATGTGAAGTTCATGAACAAGGAAACAAATGCTATATGTCTCGTCCCAGCTCCCTCATCCATTCCAAAGTGCATTGTTATTATTACGTTCTTTTGAGCTAGAGAAAGCTGAATTTTTGTATGTAAAGTCTACAAGTCCTACAGGAGGACATGGTTACATTGACAATGGCTTCTGATTGCCACGTATATTTTGTTGTTAAATTTTGTTAAATTATTCTCTTTATGTGAAATAAATTATTGTGCAGTTTAAAGTTTCTTGTTTCGTCTTGGTTCATTTTAAATATCGTGGTGGAGGTTATTGTGAGGGCATACTATTAAGTGATCCAGTTGAAAACCCAGACCCGAGATTAATTTGAATAGGTAAGTAAAAGGTAAGTATGAACCCCCGTATATTTTGGTGTGTTCCACAATAATTTCTTGTTAACTACTGGGCTCTAATCTCGGTAGTATCTGTCAGTGCCATTTTCATTGATGTAGCTGTGCCGGTGCGTTTGATTATTGGCAATCCGATTAAGGGGGCGGATATCTGACAGCCTACTATCCGGATTATCGGGGACAGTAGGATTGGTGACCCTAATCCGTGGGGATCGATTGACTCGAAGCTCGGATGGCTTGAATAACATTGGATTACCAAGTTATTGAAGTAGGATTGGCAGCGCAATTTCGTGGAGTGCTCGAATAACATTGGATTACCAAGTTATCGATGTCAATGGGATTGTGAAGACTCAAATAAAGAGGTTGATTCTTTGTTAGATGTCTTGGCCAATTGTAGAATTTGAGAGTGTGATTATATAGGGATTAAATGTTGTGTTGTATTAGGAAAATTACACTCAGAAAAGATCAGATCTTATATAACCTGAGAGAGGTTAAATAGGCTGGAAACTTAGAAAAATCGCCTATGATCTGGAGTCTTATTTTATTTGACCGGCTTATGACATGTTTAGTCATATTAAAGATAAAATTAAACTATTTGGATTGTAAATGTAAATTAGTTGTGTTAGGATATTTTAAAGTGAACCAAAGAAATTTGAACATGTGCTTGAGTTTGTTTCAACATGAAGTGTCTACGAAAGTTAATTATAAGGTAATTATAAGTTAGATTTAAGACAGAAAATTGCTCAAACTTATATATGGTGAAAGATGTTGCTCAGATGTTGTTATCTTGCTCTGTTTGATGTATGTCCCTAACGCAGTCTATTATTGAAATATTGAGATGGCAGATGAGAGTATGAGAAAGATGTTGGAGGAGATGAAAGCTAGCATGAATAACAGTATGAAGCAGATGATGGAGGAGAATTCTAGTAATTTGTCTATTAGCATGAATGAAAGTGTGAGGGAGATGGAAGCTAGGAATACTAGTCGAATGGAGGAGAATATGAAAGTTCTTCAGACCAGTTCTGCAAACTTGGAAAATAATGTGTCGCGTTTACAGACCAGTACCCAGGGAATCCAGAATGCCGTGACTGACATTCACAAGGATGTCTCGGATATTAAAGTAGATTTATCCAATGTCCATAAAGATGTTTCCAATGTACAGGGAAAAGTTGATTCAGTCCAGAAAGGCCTTACTATGTTGAATCTTGATGTTGCTAATGTCCGGGGTGATATTTCATGTGCTAGAGCAGAAGTAATCGTTGTTAGGAATGATGTTGCTACTGTACAAGACAAGGTAGAAGAAGTTCAAAGAGAAATTAGAAATGTTCGAACCGATGTGTCAAACGTTCAAGTAGACATAAATAATATTCATTCTGATGTTAATGATATGCAAAGCGATATCAATAAGATGCAAATAGAAGTTAATACTGTTTTTGTAGACATTGCCAAAGTTCAAACTGATGTTAATAAAGTTAGAGAAGAAATTGAAACTTCAAAAACGCTTTGTACTCGTAACATTAGTGCTTTAACAACTAGATTGGTTGACGAGTCTGTTAGGACAACAGCTTCTTTAGCTGGATTAAAATATGATGTAGAGGTCATGAGGACCTAGTCTTAGATCATAATCGTTTACTTAAGGAAGACATTGAAGTAGATATTGCTGAAATGTTAACTGCAAATGTAACAGTTTGGAAAGATGAATGGAACAAGTCAAGTGGGGAACATGTCAATCAGATTCAGGAGCGAATTGAACGAAAACTTGCCAGTATACAAGTAGATATAAATAATGAATAGTTCAAATTAGAAAGGACTTGAATATAAGGATGGATTCGCTATCCGAAAAGCAGGTAGAGGATAGAACTCAAATAGGTCAGGACGTGCAAGCATTAAAAACCGCGTTGGAGGAACAAATTCATAAGGTTGTCTCTGATGTCAATGAAACTACGAGCAAACTTCAGAATTTGAAACTAGGAGAAGCTAGCATGATGGAAACGTATAAAGAAGAGTTGATTAGGAAAGTCATCACGGAAATCACAGATAAGGATCCAGAAGGGTTGACTTGTGAAGATAATAGAAATTACGTCAGAAGATGTAACCTCGCTACAGAAGAGAGAGATATTAGTCCTGAGGAACGTATATTCAGATTCCGGGAAGAAGAAGAGGATAGGAATATTGAACCTGAATGAAAATATCGTGATAGTGGGAAGAATTACATGGATTCATATCCAAGAAATGTGACAGTCATCCGAAACTTTGAGGACAAGCCTCAGAAATTTAGTAATACAGATAGTCTAACACCGATAGAGTATATCAGAAACCTGAAAGACTATTTTATTGAAGCCCATATTTCTAGAGAAAGAGAGATGAGAATCGTAGAAAGATTTCTAGCTGGAGGACCCCTTGAATGGTTCAGAGCATTTCGGTACACTTTTAGTAATTTCGATGAATTTGCAGAGGCACTGATAAAACGATTCTGGTCAATAGAAGCACAAAATGCATTAAGAGCTGAGGTATACTCGAGGAAGTATTCAGGTACTCTTCCAACACGGTACGCTGATTTCTTCACGAGCCAGTTATCGCGCTTGAGATTCATACAACCCCCATTGTCGACAGAGCAGTTGATAGATGCTATTTCACGTATGCTGCCTGTGGAGGTAAGAAGGCTTATTATATCGCCAATCAGGGATTTGACCAGTATGGAAGAACTATTGAGAAGCCTTGACTACACGAGTCCGATGCCAAATTTGGTTCAAAAAGGTCAGAGGCACGAATTCAAAGACATTAATACAGTCTACATGGATCAAGTTCAGCAAACTGATAAGCCTGCTGAAGAGAAAACTGAAAATGTAGGTCCTCACAGGAACAATTATTTTCGCAACAACGGATCACAAGGTTACCGTCCATATCAGCAAAGACGAGGCTGGAATAACAATAGAGGGAACTATAATAACGGAAGAGGTAGATACTATAATAACAATGGGTACAATAGGAACTACAACAGAAATAACCAGTACCAGAATCGGAATCAGAATTCTCAAGGTCAGGTTATGACACCAGACAAGTATCAAGAGAGAGAAAAAGAAAGTCAGCAGTATTTGAAGGAATTACGAGAGAAGGAAGCTGAAAGCCAGAAGAAAAGACAGGATGTAGTGATCGATCCTGGTCCTTCTACAAGCCAGCAGGGGAACTTTGAGATTGGTAACACAAAAAAACGCCGATTTCTCAACGACAGTGAGAAACTATGAATACATTGCCACACCACACATAATTACCATTAATGACATTAACGAAGTAACTGATGAGGATTTATTAGAAGAGAGGGGAATCGTCAAAGAGGAAAGACCATGTGCCTTACCTATTATTTCTGTACTGATAGATGGCCAACAGTACAAAGCTCTTATGGATACCGGCGCAATTATTTCTATCATTTCTGATGAATGCTATCAAAGTCTATTAAAGGGAGAAAACATGACAGTTTTACCTGTTTCTACCGTCAAAGTGAGAGGAATTTTCCAAGATAAGGCAGTGAAATGCAAGATCCAAGTGTTGTTGAACTTTGAAATTAATGGAAGGAATTATGAACAGATCTTTATTGTGGTGAACAAGATCCATTTCGACATTGTGCTAGGAATCGATTTTATATCGATAGTTGGAGCCATTATTGATATGAAGAATAGGATTATTAGCTTTAATGATGGGTACATGATCACAGAAGAGATCGAAGAACAGGACGGGAAAAACAGTCTGGAGATAGACCTTAGGGAAGAGATTTTAAATACCATTATCAATGAAGTGGAGAATCTAACAGAAATACCCAGTAGAAAACTGAAGGATTTGAAGAAATTCAGGGGGAATTTGAGGATTTGATAAAGGAATTCCAAGATATATTTGATGAAAAGCCTGGATTGATTAAAGACTATAAGTATAAGATAAGGCTGACCGATGAAACCCCTTACCAAAAGAGAATATACCCCATACCTGAGAAATACTACCAAGAAACACGAGGGTTGATCAGAAAAATGGAGGTAGACGGGATTATAAAAAAAACAGGCGTCGTCTTACATAAACCCCATCACTGTAGTCAAGAAAAGTAATGGTCAGATACGTCTCTGTCTCGATGCTCGGACCATCAACTTAAAGATTCTTCCAGAAAATGACCGACCAGCTAAGATTAGAGAGCATGTTTCAGTGTTCTTGACTTGACATCTTCGTTTTACCAAGTTCAACTGGAAGAAGAAAGTATGCAGTACACTGGATTCTTATTTGACCAGACGTCATGGGTCTTCCAGAGAATGCCTTTTGGAATGGTCAACAGTGGACCAGCACTTATTCGAGCACTTGATAGCAAGCTCACTGACGAAGTACAGGAAAATGTAATCTGCTACATTGACGATTTAATTGTATCTTCACCCAACGCCGCAGAACATTTAGTGCATTTGAGAAAGTTGTTTGAAAATTTAAGGAAGGCCAATATTAAGGTCAATTTTGGAAAATGTCAATTCTTGAAGAAGGAGATCAACTACTTGGGGCATACTATTGATAAGGATGGATATCATCCGAACATGCATAAAGTAGATGCGATCACTAGGTTCCCAAAGCCAACTAAGGTGAAACAAGCCAGAGAATTTGTAGGCGCATGCCAATTCATCAGCAGCCACTGTCCGAGATACTCTGAAATTATGGCTCCTCTGTATGACTTACTCAAGAAAAATAATAGATGGAAATGGAGTACCACAGCAGACGAGGCTTTTGAGAAAGCAAAGGAGATGCTCAGAAACAACGTTAAACTGGAGTACCCAGACTTTGAGAAGGTGTTCTATATTGAGTCTGATGCATCAAGAATAGGCATTAGTGCAGTCTTATACCAAAAAGACGAGGCAGGCAACAAGCACTACATTGCGTTCACTAGTCGGAAATTAAAGAAACACGAGGAAAACTACTTTACGACAGAACTAGAAGCGTTAGCTTTTGTAACAGCTTTGCAAGCGTGGAAGAAAATGCTGCTGGGACACAAGGTTATCATTATTACAGATCACAAAGCACTTCAGTTTATGCTGCAAACTGACATGTCTAGTGATAGATTGACACGTTGGGCTTTGTTCACCCAACAGTTTAACGCCACTATTGTCCATCAGCCTGGGAAAGACAACTTACTGGCTGATGCTTTATCACGTAATCCTATCAAAAATGTGCAGATACACCATGTACAATTGGAGCAGCAAGATCAAGAGACCGTTAGGAGGTTAGCCCGAATTGGTGTGTCACAGAAGAGACACGCTCCAATCAGGAAAATGTACAGGTTCCTTAAGGGTTACATGGACAATACTGATGTTGACTATGCAGCTACACAGAGAGATTCACGACACTTTGTCTTGAGTGGAGACGTCGTATGTAAGTATGCTGACTCTGCGCATACAAAGCTCCGAATAGTCGTGCCACCTAAACTTGTTGTCAATTTAGTGTGGGTAGCTCATCACGCAACTGGACATGCCGGTCTAGATAAAACTCTTGATACTCTTAAAGAGAGGTTTATTTGGACTAACATGCGTTCTAGCATTGCTAATGTCATTCGTTCATGTGATAAATGTCAAAGAGCAAAGTATGCTTCCGCTCTATTAAAAGGAAAACCTAAGGCTATGATTCCCTCTAAACCGAATGAACTCATGGCGACGGACATATTTGGCCTCTGTCCGAAGGGATACCAGGGTAATCAGTACCTGTTGGTTACCGTGGATGTCTTCTCGAAATTTGTAACAATGAGTCCCATGCAAAAAGCTAACACGAGGAACGTTGTACGCAGACTGGAACATGCTGTATTTCCAAAAGCTGGTAAACCAGAGTATCTACTTTCGGATCATGGAGCTCAGTTTACATCCTTAGAATTTACTGCAGTTATGGAAAGGCTCGGTATTAAGCACATATTTTCAAGCGTGCGCTATCCGGAATCGAATTCTTCAGAAAGATACATGGCTGAATTTTCGAAATTTTGTCGAATTTTCTGTCCGAAAGATCATACTAGTTGGGTGATATTTGTACCCCTTATTGAGGAGTGTCTAAATTCTACAGTGCAGGAGAGCACAGGAGAGGTGCCAATGAGACTTCATCTAGGAAGAAACCCAGAAAGGCCGTGGGACAATCTTTTCAACCACGTTCCTAGAGATCCCGACCTAGGAAGGCAGCAGAGAATTGACAGAGCGAAAGAACAACTCCAGAAAGCAGCATAAAAACGACTGAAAAGAGAAGCGGGAAAACGTTTTGGTGCTCCCTTAGCAATTGGAAATCTGGTATTACTACGCAGACTTGTCAAGGCTGATGTGAGTAAGAAAATCTATCCCAAGTTTGGAATAGTGTTTATGGGTCCGTTCAGAATTACGAATGCTTATGGAAACAACTGTTATGAACTCTACGATGATGAGAATGATGTCGTTTATGGCAAGTTCAATGCTGGAAACTTGAAGAAATATTATCCAAGAGTAAGCCAATAATAATTCAATTTCGTGTTCAAGTGAATTCAGATATGTATATCAGAGTTTAAAAACAATTTGCAACTGTTTTTAAAACGTGGTGAAGGGAGAATGCCCCCGTAAATTGAATTATATTGAGACCACGATGGCTGTATTGGCATATGTGAATAAAGTTATGACCGTCATTGTTGTGACGTGTATATTCATGACGTAGGCACGGATGACGCAGACTTTATGCAAGTAGGCTGGTTGAGCTGAGATTCTTGGTGACGTCATGATTTTGTTCGAGAAAGATCTGAGATTTACGACGCAGTCGCAGGGAAGCAAGGAATTGTGCTGAGGAAGAAGTTACGCTATTGGAGGAGAGGCCCGAACCAATGAATGATAGTTTGGAGGGAGACGGAGATTGCTGAAACTACCATATTTAATTACTTTTGGCATGCAGAATGGTGGAAATCTATTTTCAGCTATGGCATTGATTTGGAATTTTGAAGAAATTAATTATGAGTTTTTGAAATTTGAAAATCCGTCAAGTATAGCCAAAGTTAGAACTTCTAGCAATGACGGAGGAACAAGCTATGGTAGGGATGGATACGCCCCTTATGAAGTTGATAAAAGGCCTTGCACAGCAGAGAGGAGGCTCTCATGGCTCATTTTTCTGATTCTCACATGGTCAGACTTCAAGTTCTAGAGTGAAGCAAGTCGTCATTAGCAAGTGTGGCAGAGCCCACAGCATCGAACAAGCACGGAGCGTGCAGCAGTACAATTTTACGGTTACTGAAACTAGGCGAAGTTGGAGCGCACACATAAACGAGTCTACAAGATTATCTATCAAGAGTTAGCTACTGCCTTTATGCTAATTCAATTGTGCATTACAATATTGAGGTGTGTAAGAAAGTTGAACATTTTCACGATTATACTTTGGAAGATATTCACATTTTAAGACTGCAGACAAAAGTGATTTTCTCGACACCTGAGAAACACTTTTATAATACCACATTCTACGCTACGACTGACACGTGTATTGCAACCGTGATACTGAAGATTACATTTGGTGATACAACGCTACATTCTACAATGGAATTATATAATCTTGCAGTTCTTTCGACTATTATTATAACGGAAGTGGAGATGGAAGACTAAAACTTTAATGCAATTGGGACATATATCAATGGAGTGAAATAGCAACATGGAGCTTCGTTAATCGTCATTCTACAAAAGCGAGCATGTAGTGAACATCCAACTACACTCATGCATCGTAATCCATCGCTGAATTATATCAAATGGCAGTGGAAATTTCTTCATACTCCACAATTATGAACATTTCTGCGGAAATAATTGCAATAAACTTCATGGCGAATTTCTACCAGAACTTCAGGGAATTTTCAAGAGAGGCCAGGGTGGACCCGGCTCACAAAGAAGAGTTTTGCCAGAAGGATGTCTATCGTCTACACGGAGCAGTGCAATTTCCGGAGGAGGAAGCAGTTCTATTCTCCGAGGGCGCAGGTTCCAGGTTCGAGGTCGGAGCACATCTTTACGGTGGTGAAATGGAACCAACAGCAGTCTTCTTTGGAAATTTTCCTCTAGAACTTCAATCAACAGATAAGGTAGTCGTGAACGTTTCTTGTTTTATTTGAGCCATTTAGCGATATCTGAGCAACCATTTTTCCCATATTTTCTGTCCCATATATTTTGCCCCATATTCTTGCTTGATATTTCTGTACTCGGTACTCTTTGCTGATTTATGCCTTTTTCTACGATTTATTGTGACATTATTATGTCATTGGCATATTTAATTAATTTTGGATCAGTTGAGACTGATAATATATATTCTTTCAGTAATTTGCATATTTTTGTAGTCACGATTTAACTGTAAAGTTAACGATTTTCTATGGCAAATTTGAATTCAGACAGCGTGTCATTTTTATTAAAGTAATTCTTTTCAGTAAATTACTTTGACCAATTTTCTGTCATCCTCAAGAAAGAAGAATGATTAAAAGATTTTAGAGCGTTAAAATCTACTACTTTATCGACGATCTTAGAAATACTAGTCGTTTTATGAACATGATTGCAGCATAGACATTTATCGTCAACTATGAAATACCATTGCATTATAGACAATTTTATGAAATATGAACTTTGAGTACGATTTATTGAGTTCACTATAGTAATGAACATTTGATAGGAGTTTTCTCAATTCTAGATTGGAACAATAATGTTTGCATTCCACAGTCTAATTGTATTCTATTCGACTATTTATGCAGTTTAGATGAACTTTGATTGAAGATAGTATTTTTATACTGCGATACTTTGATGATATTAATCTCAATTTTGATAGACCAGGGAGGCGTGTCTAATCGTATTTGCTCTTAAATTTATTTGTGATTGGCAAATTTTTACTTCATATCGATTCATGAATGAATCCCACGAAGGTTAAATATAATAACAGTTTTGATACAATTGATGAATATAAGAATTTTTAAAGAGGAACTATGGATGTATAATCGTTAGTTCAGTGGACGTGTAAAAGTCGCTGATGAATAATGCCCTGTAATAAGTGAAGGAGGTTCCCACAGTAATATTGATGATGATAAATTTATAAGTGGATGTTTTTTGTGTGTATTGTGGAAGATTTTGATGCCATATATAATGAGATATATGATGAATTATGGGCAATTTTGGTGCAATTTTGTGCGTTTTGAGCGAGGTATTTTTCCGCTGAGTGTATTGTTCAGGTCCATTGAAAATTATTCATGTGAAGTTACTGTTAAAATTAACAAGAGTGTTTAAATAATTTGAGATAACGAATTTGAATGGAGGTTACCGTCACAAATAATAATAATTATTAAATCTTATTAAACCTGAATCTATAATTTTAATATAACTAACCTTCATTGGTCGATTATATCACCACGATTTAAGTAATTATCAACCGGATAAACGTGTGGTTTAATGTAGTTCTAATATAAATAATATAAATAATATAAATAATATAAATAATGTAAATAACTATGTAAATATCTTTAATAATAATTTGAAACGAACGGGATTAATAGAGGCGTGTATAAATTTTTCAATTGTCGTTTGACAATGTTATAAACAATTTAAAATGTTATAAATAATTAATGAACATTTGTTATAATCATTAAGCGTTTTCATTATTATACTCTAAACAACGCTAGTTAAACAATTGGATTATACAATTAAACAAGATTTGGGATTATTAGAGTAATCCATTGATATTTGAACGGAGCATTTAAAAGATTTGCGTGATAATATTTGAGTTGAGATGTGAACATTTAAAGTGTTTTGAAAAGGAGCTAGGCTATGAGGTAACTAGCATATGCTAACATTGGATGGACAGGTGCGTCCATTTGACGATGCAAGCATGCGACATGGTGCAGGGTGTATCGCAGGTGGCCAGACAACTGTATGATAGAGGCCAAGGTCATCTACATAGCAGCCTTGCGGATATAAATAAAATGTGAAGTTCATGAACAAGGAAACAAATGCTATATGTCTCGTCCCAGCTCCCTCATCCATTCCAAAGTGCATTGTTATTATTACGTTCTTTTGAGCTAGAGAAAGCTGAATTTTTGTATGTAAAGTCTACAAGTCCTACAGGAGGACATGGTTACATTGACAATGGCTTCTGATTGCCACGTATATTTTGTTGTTAAATTTTGTTAAATTATTCTCTTTATGTGAAATAAATTATTGTGCAGTTTAAAGTTTCTTGTTTCGTCTTGGTTCATTTTAAATATCGTGGTGGAGGTTATTGTGAGGGCATACTATTAAGTGATCCAGTTGAAAACCCAGACCCGAGATTAATTTGAATAGGTAAGTAAAAGGTAAGTATGAACCCCCGTATATTTTGGTGTGTTCCACAATAATTTCTTGTTAACTACTGTGCTCTAATCTCGGTAGTATCTGTCAGTGCCATTTTCATTGATGTAGCTGTGCCGGTGCGTTTCATTATTGGCAATCCGATTGAGGGGGCGGATATCTGACAGCCTACTATCCGGATTATCGGGGACAGTACCAGCAAGTGTTCCAGGAGTGGGAATCGGAGGGAATCATAGAAGAAATTCATGAAGCAGGGTATTACCTACCACACAAAGGTATCTTAAAGGATGGTGCGACAAATGCTCTTAAGACCGGTGATCGACGCGTCCTGCAAGTGGACAGGGGGACCGTCATTGAATGATTGTATCGAAAAGGTACCCAATTTACTGGAGATTATTCCATCAATCTTGACCAGGTTCAGATTGAGGAGAATAGGTGTGACATCAGACATAAAAAAGGCATTCCTGCAGATCTCGGTGCGTGATGTTGCCCACAACTTCCTGAAATTTCTTTGGTGGGAGGATGTAGACGACAAAAGATTAAGTCTACCATCATAAAAGAGTAGTGTTTAGGTTCAACTGCAGCCCATTTTATCTTCGAGCTGTACTGGATCTCCATCTGAAGATCAGTTTAGATTTTCGAGATGCTGCAAGGAAATTAAGTTCGTCTCTGTACGTGGATAACCGTGCTACTTCCGTGGAAACCGAAGAAGAGCTCGCCCTATTTATAAACGAGTCAAGACAGTAATTAGACGGTGCTAAGTTCGATCTTAGAGGTTGGAACCCAAAAGAATGACGTCGAATTAAAGTGAAATATTAAAACTTTCTCCTGTGCTAGGGTTACTCTGAGATCCTGTCGCAGATGTCTTGTCATGTAGAGGAGTAGATTTTGGAACCGTTGATGGAAAGGTCACCCGAAGAAGTGTTTTATCAATAGCAAAATGCATTTTTGTTCCCATTGGCTTTACTTGCCCTATTTCGATCATGACAAAAATCTTGTTGGAAGAAAGTTGGCAGCTGATACTGAGTTGGGACAATGAAATTAGTGAGGACATGAAAAATAGATTTAATAAATGGTTGAAAGATCTGCCTACAATTTCTGAAGTGAAGATTTCCAGGCAACTGGCAAACAGTGAGTATGCATCTTCCTGGAGTTTCCATACCTTCTGTGATGAAAGTAACGTGACATATGCCACTGCTGTCTTCCTAAAGTCTTTCGATGGAAGGGGGATCAATATCCAACTGGTGTCTGTAAAATCTAGAGTAGCTCCATTAAAGAAGACTACCATACCGAGATTGGAGCTATTGGCTTGTACAATGGGGTCTCGGCTAGCTGCGTCAGCAATAGGTAGTCTGGGCTTAGCTGGCGTTCCTGCTTACTATTGGAGTGATTCCTCCAAGGCTCTTTCTTGGATAAAGAGAGAGGTGGTTTGGGGAACTTTTGTGAGCAACAGAGTCAGGGAAATTAGAAGTTTGACGGATCCAGAATGCTAGTCTCACATGACCAGAGTAAATAATCCAGCTGACCTGCCCTCTAGGGGTTGTTCTGTGCCACAGCCAATAGCAACCAAATGGCGGGAGGGACCTCTTTGGTTGAAACTCCCAGAAAATGGATGGCCGTCCACTGTTACTCCGACAGATGAAAAGGAAGTGAATAGAGAGAAAAAAAGGAACTTTGCTACTGCGTTAATGGCCTCGAACAAGGAACCACAATGGTACTTGCGCTATTTCTCGAAGTACAATGAAATAGTCAGGATGTTGCGGTTCATAAGCAATGTGCAAACGACTCAAGACAGAATTTCTCATCGGAGTTGTCTTTTGAGGAGATAATTTTTGCAGAGCGAAAACTGTTGAGGATAGTGCAGACTGAAGTATTCTCTGACAGGAATACCTTTAAGACTTTAAGTGTCTGAGGATCAGATGGGACATCTAAGAATCAGGACTAAAATTATCAGACAAATGGTCCATTTTCGCACCCCGATTCTGTTACCATCTTATCATCGTCTGACAGAACTAATGATCAGAGAAGAACATCTAAAGGCATTGCATGCGGGTGTTCAGATACCGCTGGCAATTTTACGGGAACATGATTGGATTCCAAAGGGTACAAGAAGTGTACGCAAGGTTATTGACACATATTAGATGTAGGCGATTTGAAGGAAAGAAACATGTGACTGAACCTGTCGCCCTACCTGAAGATCGCGTAAGAGATGCTGCAGTGTTTGAAGTGGTAGGAGTAGATCTAGCAGGAGTTCTGTTCTTGAGAGACAGCCACAAGTCATGGATTGTGATCTTCACGTGTGCTGCGTTCAGTGCTGTTCATTTAGAGCTGGTTTTGTCTTTGTCTGCTGGAGGATTCTTACAAGCCCTCAGGCGGTTTAGAGCCAGACAAGGACGACCTCGCGTAATTTATACTGATAATGGTACGAATTTAATTGGTGCAAGTTCTTTGTTAGACTGTGTGCAATGGGAAAAAATATATATGGAAACAACCCTAATGAAGATTGAGTGGAGATTCAAACCTCTGACTGTGGCGTGGTGGGGAGGTTTTCGGGAAAGGATAGTGCAAATGATTAAGAAACTTTTGCGGCGTACATTGGGAAGATCTGCTCTGACGTATGAAGAACTAATGACAGTGCTACCAGACGGAGAATCTGTCATCAATTTGAGGCCACTAACATATGTGTCTGATGGGTATGATGACCTTGTTCCTCTTCCGCCGTCTATGTTTCTACAGGATGTTCGAGCCACAGGAGTAACAGACTTGGACTGCATTGGTAATGTTAATCTGTCTAGGAGATTCCAGTACCAGCAACGTTTGACAGAAGATTTAAGGAAAAGATTCTGTGTACAGAATCTTGGACAGCTTTTGCAACGACCTAATCACCAAAGGTCTACCTATCAAGAGACTAAGGTAGGTGATGTGGTCATCCTTGGGAGTGACGAGAAGCGAACAATCGACTGGCCCCTAGGAAAAGTTGTTGCAGTTTACCCTGGAAGAGACGGGGTGATTCGAGTTGTACGTGTGAAGACTTCGAGTGGCGAGTTACTCCGACCCATACAACATGTTTATCCCATGGAGGCTGGACCAAGAGATATGGACCATGAGGGTCTAAAACTGCTTAGCCATCCTCCTGCTGAGACATCACTTTCCGTTGACAAATGTGTCGTCACTAGGTGTAGAAGAACATTCAGGCCTCCCTCCCGCCTTGCCTTATAAACGTTTCATTAGTTTTGTTTTGATGTTGATTCAAAGGTGCGAGGATGTTGCATCCAAAACAGTCATCTCTTTGGCTTTCCGGCAAAATATTTTCATATGTATTCTTGTGTTTTTGTAAACTCTGAGCGATAAGATACATAAACGTAGAAAGTGAATCTTTTTATTGTAAACAAATATAATATTGGTAACACCTGGACCGGATAGGTCCTGGTCCCTGATATACCATTTGCGAATGGCATTATAATACATCCCCAATAACTCAGTGATCGGAACATCGCACAAAGTGTGCGGTCATAGGTAATGTATCGTTTAGGACTGATACTTTTTTCACCATCCTTCCAGCAAAATGGATTGTGTTTGCTGTATAAAACACAACATAATACTTAGGTTTGTCATCGACACAATTGTGAAAACACAAATCTAAATCCCGAAATGCTATTAACGAGGAATCTTGTAAAGAGGAATGAAGATACTTAGCTCTCTCAGTTCGGAAGATAATGTTTCTGTTTTTTTTTTTGTTTTTTTTTTTTTTGTTTTTGTTTTTTTTTGCATGGAATGATCTCCTGAATAGAAGATTTCTAAATTTTGATATCCGTGTGATGATCAGTATTGGCCTGCAAAGAAATGACTTAGTTCACAAATATTTGCCATCACGTAAGCGGAATTAGGTCTTACAAATGACTTGTAAACATGCACTAAAAGATTCAAAGTGTAAAATAACACACTGAAGGTAATTCAACCTCCCGTTCATAGTTTTGTTACGTCAGCGGTGACGTGGCAAAATCGTAACAGTTTTTGTGCAGTTTATATCTGAAAACATTTCACTTAGTAAACACTCGAAAACGTAGGCCTAGATTATTGTCACTAGCATAGAGAGTATGTGTTGCGACTTTCCGTCGTGGATGCAGTTACTTAGACTTAACATATAACAATAATATGGACATCCAATGCTGATTAATTATGTGTTCAGAAATCTTGTACCAAGCACTGTTTGTTTTTCCCTCGTGTGACCAGATTAAAGTAATACACATCTCAGGGATACTTAAATTAAGGAGGAATTTAACGGGACCGGTAGATGAATTTCTAAGTACAATGGCAGCTACTTGAAATTTAATTTCATACCAATTCACTTGTAATACTTAATTCATGACCCATTGATGTTATCAAGATTGCGCGATGTCGTAACAAATATACATTTTTATAGATAACAGCTTAAGTGAGGCACATAGACTATCTCTGGGGTGACTCGGCACGATGTATTCGTGCCAGTCCAAGGTGACGCACATTCCTTTTCCTCCATTTAACGCTCCGAGAATATCCGAAAAACCCTCACCATCAAATTATCAATATGTGTGTACCATTGGAGAATGTCATGAAAGGTGGACCAACAATATAGTGACAGTCTCAGCTAGCAGTAGAAATTGTCATCAAGGTGAGGAGAGGACCTACATCACATTAACAGTGACGGCTAGCAAAGTAGGATTACATCAAGACAAGGGGTAGTGTCAATACCATATGGTCGGACATGTGTAGCAGTCGAGGTCGCCCTAAGCCTTATGTGAGTGTTGGGATCTTTCTGAACTCAGAATGTAGATTTCCAATTGAAGCTCGATGCACTCCAAAACACATGTGTCTAGCGGGCTAGCAAAGGTTTTGAGAGGGGCTATCATTTTCATACCAAAGGAACTCCTGGAACCCCTACCACAACATTCAGAAATGTATGATTCATGGTAAACTCTTCGGACAGTTTTCAAAGTATTCACAAAAATCTAAACTTCCAACTTTTTCTGGTTTAGTTTAAAGACTCATTAGTTAATTGAGGTTTAGATCGTTGCATTTTAGCTCAAATATGCTATCATTAAGGCTGTGTTTCAACCTTCCATAATTTGGCCTGCAGAGTGAACCTGCACTACCAATAAATTAGCTACTGTTAACACAGGTAAGACTTCACCTACAATTGAACCCACAGTGCCAGTACAGTGAACATGCATTACCAATAAATGAGCTACTCTTAACACAACATGTGGTGTAGACTTCACCTACAATAGGGCCAAGGGTTCCAGTCCAATGATCCTGCATTACCAATAAATTAGCTAATGTTAGCACAGGTGTAGGCTTCACCTACAATAGGGCCTAGGGTGCCAAAAGAGTGAACCCGCATTACAGTGGCGGCTCGTAGATGAAAAATCAGGTGAAGGGCGAAACTCTAATTTCAGCAGTGCTGGATTGCTTTTGTGAATATTGTTTTTTTTCGTATTTTAAAGCTAAAATATCTACTCGGTCGTCCTGAAAATGATTTTTGTGACTTCTCATTTTCACCACCAGGCATATGCTGGGATGGTTCCTTTCAATAGGTCCACGGCCGATTTCCTTCCAAAATCCCTTCCCTGACCCGCCCTGCAAAGAAAATGCATGGCTATTGCCTGCATTAATAGAATTAATATAATTCCTTAAAGTTCCCACGAGTTACAGTAAAGTTTAAAGTTCATAGGAACTCTCTTCCAGAGGTTATGACGAGAGTGAGACCTCAAGTATATAACAACTCCAATTACAAGCCTATTTAAAGTCACATTCTCATTATATCTAACTCCACATACAGTGCTTGCAGAAAGTTTAGGGACAGGCCTAAATTTCGTTTCATGCACATTTGTCCCAAAAGTAACAGCATTTCAGTTATTGTTTTACATTATGTTATTAGACATCTATATGAGGGGTTTTCATTAAAATGTTCGCTGCTCTAGCTCTAATACTTTTGGAGATGGAATGTTTTACCTTTTTGTAAACAGGGCAAAAAAACCCTGTTTTTCCTACTAATGAAATGTTTTCGTTCTCAAAAACTGCTAATCCTACAACTATGAAATCTTTACTGCTGTTTTACTACAATATATCAATCATAAACATAAAAATACAACCTAGGAAAAGAAATTACTATTCATTTGATGGCCTCTCAAATAAACTTTCTTCCCCGGTAATTTTGGCGACAAAATTGGTCAATTTCGTTCCATGATAACTTCCGATTGGCAACATTTCGATTAAGTACCCACAGCCGATCCATCACAAACAAGACACGGAGAAAACAACTGCGTAGTCAGAATAGCTCGAAGTGTTTCCAATCGGAAGTTATCGCGAAACGAAATTGACCAATTTTGCCGCCAAAATTACCGTACTGGGGAAGAAAGTTTGTTTGAGAGGCGACCAAATAAGTAGTATATTTTCCAAGGTTTTTATTTTTATGATTGCTATATAGTAGAAAAACAGCAGTAAATATTTCATAGCATTTGGACTAGCAGTTTTTGAGAAAAAAAACATTTTAATAAGAAAAACAGTTTTTTTAGCCTTGTTTACAAATAAACATTCCGCCTCCAAAAGTATTAGATCTAGAGCAGCGAAATTGTAAACGAAAACCCCTCATATAGATGACTAATAATATCAAGTAAAACAATGACTGAAATGGTGTTACTTTAGGGACAAATGTGCATCAAACGAAATTTAGACATGTCCCTAAACTTTCTGCAAGCACTGTGATCTTGCATTTTCCCTCAAGGCGTCAGATAACGTGGTAGTGTTTCTTTTGAGTGTTCTAATCTGTAACTGGCACTTCAAATGTTCCTCTCTGTCTTTGTGTTTGTTCAACCCGCGCGTAGGCCTAATGTTTTGGAAATCACCGAAACTTGTTGATTCCACACACCACATTTGTTACTAAAAAGTAAGCAAGGCTAACAGAACAGGTTGTTTTTAAGAATACAACTACTGCACAAGCATGTGAACTGCTCGAACCAAGATCCCTTGCAATGAAGGCTATAACATTTGCCGGGTTTCTTAATATCTTTTTAGTACACAGTTCTATTAATTAATTTGGCCGTCCACAATTTAATAACTCCCCTTTGTCTTAGTCTTTCCACCTACTGAAGGGAATTTCTAATAAAAGTAATACCGTGTCTTTCACTGGAAATATTATTACACTAAAAGCCATCAACTTTCATCAACAACAGGGTAAGTAACGTAATAAATAAAAATTATTTATTGGGAAAATAAATACAAGCTTCAGCATAAAAGAAAAGAAGCCTGACGCAACGCCAACTTTCAACAACTGGACTTGACGTATTGGCTTGGAGACACAGCAAAGTCTTCACTCGACTGTCTAACGGCAGGTAATGACGTCACACCCGATGTCAGGTTGCCATGGCAACGAGACGAAGTGGCTGACGTAAACACATTACTTCGTCTCCTGCAGATTCTCCTCCAAGTTACGACAGCACAATCTAGCGACAGGGAGTTCAACTGACACAAGGCCGTCATAGAGCCTCGCCAGTAGGTAATCTGTGAGCCTCGCTTGCGTACCTTCTAGCAACGGACTGTAGAAATAACAGTACACTATAAAAAATACACGATAAAATAGCGCAAGACAACTGCAACATTTTCATTTAAATAAGAAAATATAATGTTTACCTTACGAGATGGCTTGTGAAGAGGCTCTTCACTCCCTTCACCTGAATAGCCGCTACTGCCGCATTATGAATACAGTAACATAATCGAATAATTGCTGCTAAAATAAGAAATATTTATATGAGAGGAAATATATAACCTATGATCACCTGCATTTGATGTTCAAACTTGACTGGCCAGCTTTTATCATCATATATATCACCAGACTCATCCAGCTGATTATAAGAGGGTAACTGGTCAAATGATTCCTAGAAAGTATTATACAAGTATGAGCCAACATAAAACATACAGACAGAATAACTGTACTAAGTTACGTGTAACAATAGAATAGTAAATATCCTGGTTTGCCTACTATTTGGTAGCAGGCATTAATTCACTTAACTTTGCTTATCATGCACAGCACTAAGATTGCTATGTTACACGATATACATGGCAAATACAACTTACAATATTAGGGAATTCATCAGTTTGAGAGAGCCATTCTGGTTCACTCTTAATAAGTGGTTGTTGCTCCATAGCGTTCAGCAAACTGGAACACACAAAGTGCGCTTAAGAATTATAAGAGGCGTTACTTATACCGGTACGCCAAATCATTATAACACATCAATTGAGGTAATTTCAGAATTCAAGTAAGGCTACTGGTATTGAGAACACAACCTCCAGGTCACAGTGAGAAGTGGTTAACGGTAAAACCATTTCGACCATGGCCTCGAATTTATAAGATATAAGTTAGGGTTTAACATCCACCGAATCAATTCCACTAAATTATATTACAAACCTATCAACGTAAAAGTGAACTTAAGTTACACACCTCCAGTAAGCTACTAAGAAATCGGCAGTAACTGGATAAGACAATACTTCCGCCTCGTGTTACAAGAAGCGCACTTCAAACCAAACACAACATATCTCTCTCATAGATCCAACATTGAACGGAAGGGACTGGCAGGTGTATCTATCCTTACCAACTTATAATACTGTCACGGAGTAACTTTTATAATTGTCGTCATAAAGAAGTTCCTAGTTACACATTTAATCCTGTGTATCCTCGACAGAATCAAATATTGTAAATTAATCTGCAGAGGGAACTAACATGTCCAGGTAGAACTCTGGTTGTAAGAATCATCTTCATTATTAAATGTATTGACGCCTGTAAATAGTACTTTATATATACCTACATGGAACTCAAAATTCTCTTTTGCCGCGAGGTACATGGAAGAAAGTAACTCGGTGACGATATTGATAGCAAACTTGCCAATGAATAGACTATAGAGCGTCTCAACCTTAAAAGACAGTATGGAATTAAATGTAGTAGTTGCCTCTCACTCGCACTCCTATGTCCTGCAATTAGCTTCGTCCTCTTCCACCGCGGTGATGTTGCCATTTCCCAATAATTGAAAGTGACAAATCTAAGAAACTGTTTGCGTGGTCTTATAGAGAATTTTCCGCTCTTTATGACGATGTAAAAATAAAAGCCATAAATAATTAACACATGGCCCAATTTTCACAATTACGATATTTTAGCGCGAATCTATATTTTTGCAGATATAAAACTTATCACGCCATGGATAATGAACTAATGATCGCAACAGATCAAGAATTTATTTTTAGATTGCCTGATGTCGGTAGAAGATACTCTATTTCTCAGGACAGTAATTATTTTCATAGTAAGAAAGTTATGAATTTTTTTCTTAAATGTTACTTGAAAAATCCGAGATGGTGACTTTACGTTGGTGACTAAGCGAGAAGAAATGTTCACTAATATGTGAAAAAGTTTTTAAAACAAACCCGAGCTCGATATCAGATAGCATTCATTAATTATCGCACTTACTCCTCCAGCCCAGCGCTGACGCTGCGTAAGTTTGGTTACTCAGGCGCCAGTATCTTCCCGACTGATTGTGTGATGGTGTGAAGTTAAACTGTGAAATGAAGTGGTCCTTGAATTCTTTATAAATTGTCCACCTCGTTGCGTATCGTAGTGGCTAGCATTCCTGGCTGTCACCGTGGAGGCCCAGGTTTGAATCCCGGCTCCGCCAAGATATTTAATTCTGGTCTGAGGGCTGGAACGGGGTGTACTCAACTTCATGAGACAAAACTGAGAAGAGGCGGGTTCGATTCCTACCTCAGCCATTCTCTAAGTGGTTTCCGCTCAGGGGCCGATAACCCAGATGTTAGGCCCCTTAAAACAACAATTATCATCATCATCATCGGTTTCCGTGGTTTGCCTTTGTTCATCCCGGGATTAACATATTATAATATTATCATATTCATGAATAATTGAAAAATATAAATTGTTATAATGTGTGCATTAAACTCGCGCTCTGAGGTTCTGCGTATCATATCTAAATAGTGTAGCGTTGTTCGCTGCAAGGTATGAGCTACAGTTATATACAACAAACAAATATTTTGGAAATTTCCCGAGTTTTGCGTAAAAGCACGCCTGTATAAGAGTTATATTACATCATGTGCCCGCCCTTGCAGAACTTTGTATATGCAGTAGATCTGGCATCAGCGCGCCCCATTTAATGCGTACTGTCTTTTAAGGTAGAGACGCACTATAGACACGGTGTAAGAAAAACTGTAAGACTAGGAATGTAATTCTAACACAAATCAGGTTATTAGTATTATTATATATATTGCTATGCCCTGGTAACAAACTACAAAACGTAATGAAATAAATACATATTCCATCAATAATCTAAAGTAAGCCTTGATTTACCACAATCATAAAATTATCCAATACACACTTCCCTCCTTGCCTTTGTCGGACAATATTGGTTACAGAGTTGCCAACCTCTCAAACCTGAAAATCCCAACTTTCCGCTAATAATAATAATAATAATAATATCGTATGGCCTCGGGTGCCTGGTGCAAGCTTTGTTAATTGACACTCAGAGGGTAGCTTGCATGTCGAATTTCGTCGTTCCCTTGAACGCTATGAAAGTCAAGGAAGTTAGATACGGTATCTAAACTCCTTGACACTACAGCGCTTTCAAGTGGAGAATGGAGGAACTTTGTGTTGGCGGGAAATCCCGAGATTAATTTTGCCATTGAACACGGCCTACTGAATTCAAATGGGTTATTTAACATGCCAACAACGTATGGCATGAGTATCGTGATTTTTGTCGCCTTCAAAAATCACTTACCATGGCCAGGGGCGAACCTCCAATCTTGGGGTTGGTAGTCAGACACTATACCACTCACCCGCTTTCCGCAGAGAATGTCCCTTTTCACTAGAAAATCTCCCACAAAGTAATGTATTTTCTTCAAAATAAATGTAAGTTATAATGAATTAAAAATGTGCTCTAGAGTCTCCATAATGTGTTTCTAATTGCAGTACCATATGCGCTAAAATTGCTTTTAACGAAACACAAAACCGTCTTGTAAACTATCATTAACATTCACTTGATGTTGATACACGTTTTTATTCATTTAAAGATTGAGATGTTTATCTTTCCCTGTATAAGTCCTTGAATGTTTAAAAAGATGGAGATTTCCAAAAAAAACACAATACCTAAGTTTTATTCGCCAAAACGTCTGTTATCGCACAAGCGGCAGTTGGCGATTGTAATGTCATACCGTACCGTTCTATACTTCCGTGAAAGATGTACTTTTATTCTGTCTATCGGCATTTATGAATCGTACCTACGGTATTCAGAAAAGTGTAAGGCAAGGCTGCAACTTATCACCCATACTTTTCAATCTTTGCATTGAACAAGCAATGAAGGAAATTGGAGAAAAATGTAAAGTGGGAGTGAAGATTCAAGGAGAAATAATTTCAACTCTGAGATTTGCCGATGACATAGTCATCTTGGCCGACACGCCTGAGGATTTGAATGAGTTTTTGAATGCTATGGACTCCGTCTTGAGGAAAGAATTCTTGATGAAAATTAATACATGTAAAGCATACATATTGGAAATCAGCCGAAATAAATCAGAAACCTCTATGGACATCCAATTGGCAGGTGAAAAGCTGAAGGAAGGAGGAGAATTCTGTCACTTATGAAGCAAAATAACCAGTGATGGACGAAGCAAAGAGGATATAAAAAGTAGGTTAGTTCAGGCAAGGAAAGCATTTCTACAGAAAAGGAATCTGTTGACATCGAATATAGATTTTGGTATTAGGAAGTCATTTTTAAAAACCTTTGTGAGGAGCGTGGCGCTCTATGGAAGTGAAACTTGGACTATTGGTGCAGCAGAAAAGAGGAGAATTGAAGCGTTTGAAATGTGGTGTTACAGGAGAATGATGAAGATCAGATGGGTAGATAGGGTTACAAACGAAGAGGTATTGAGACTAGTGGGAGAGGAGAGATGTTTCTGGCGACTGCTAATGAAGAGAAGATCTAGGTTGGTAGGACACATACTAAGACACCGGGAATAGCAAGCTTAGTAATGGAAGGAAGGGTCGAGGACCAAGGTTAGAATATGTTAAACAGATTGCCTCGGATGTAGGGTGTGGTAGCTAAGTAGAGATGAAACAATTCAAGATATCGAGCTGAAATTAGGTATGAAGAACGAGTTACGGCGTGTGAGGAACCTCATTGTTGGGCGGTAAAATCGGTGCACTGAATGTCATCCTTTTTTTGAATCGATATACTGAACCCTTATCATTGTGTCCAATAATAATGTTTCATATTATTAAAATTGCTGGAAATACTAAATACAAGATATGCTGGATATTTGAGTAAAATTGATGTAGCAAGCAAACTGGACTTGGCAAGATGGGCTACGTGCTGGGTGGAAGCCACCGACGGTTTCACAACCAATGCTATTCTTATTCTTCTGAGAAAATCAGGTATGACGCTGAGGCGTACGTGACTCTCGACAGGCCACGATGCTTGGTCCACGGCAAGGAGTGAGAGAGAGGAAAAGTGTCGTGACGTCAAAATAAGGGCGGGATTTGTAAGGTCAGAACCCCGACGCCAACTTTACTGACAAATGAGAGGACAGGACGCCAGAACATAGCATCAGCGTGTTTTGGCGCGTCAATCGGTTATAAAAAGATCTAGCGATCGGTTTGCGTGTTCGGCGGCAGATTCGCGACCTGTGAGAAAGTACAAGATTTATGAGAGGTCACACATAATTATAGGCCCATTATTAAAAATATTGAGGAGATATTTCTCCCTCCATGGAAACTTTTAGGCTTTCTGTATATAAACAAATGTCTGAGATGAACCGGGGCACTCCTAATTATTCTTCGACAGTCAATTTAAGATGTCCTTATGACGGTCTATTTTTTTTATTCCAGTTGTGTGTCGACAACTAAGTTGTAAATGCCATAAATTGTGAGATGGCAATCAGCCATAAATAGGGAAAGTCTACGATTCTGCATAGGACTATATGAGGAAATAAAATACTCATAAAGCAGATAGAACAGTTTTAAAACTTTAATTTAATTGTGATTTAACAGCGGCAAGATGACGACCATGGAAAGAAGACAACAAGTTTCATCCTCCATTACCATGAGTGTTATGGGCTAAAGGCCTAATGGTGGGAGATGACGAGGCGGGAGGCCTCTGGAAAGCGGTTTAAGTGATGAGTATTAAAAAAATGATTTATTGATTTTGGACGAGGGGATTCGCGAGAGATGTGTGGAACTATGTACAGATTTTATTTGTGTGGTTTAATTTAAATTTAGGGTTTGATTTCTTAACTGACATGCGTGTAGTAATTTTGGCATTGCGAGACAATTATGTTGTACAGTAATTTTGTAACTTAAATGTTGTCCTTATGTATACGTAATTTTTATAGCGATATGGCCGCATATGATTAACGTATCAATAAAAAGTGTAGCCTTGAATGAGAACCTAGGAACGACAATGATAAATGGACTGGATTCATGATAATGTAAAACAAAACTAGACGTGGGGGGAAAAATTAGTGTTTTAGTTGCCTTTTATAACTCGGGCTAATTCTGATTCCAGTAATTAATTCTTTATTGTCATTTGGACAAGTTGTGTGTCATTTATCTGAAGGGTGTGCTGGTTCATATGCTGCGATGAGATCTTCGAGAGTGTGCCACGTATTCTTGGGTGTAAGTGTGATGGCGAGGAAAGGTAAAGCCTGTCCTTGACTGTAATAATCATTCCGGCAAATTAGTTATCTATGGGGCTAAATTTGACCTGGAGATGTGTTCTTGAAAATCCCTGAGAGGATGTTTTGAGATAATGTGATATTTTGTATTTACGCGTTTAACTGGTGACGATTGGCAAAGGTCGCTGGACGCTGGCTGCGGGTCAGAATCTATATTTAGCGTGGCACATATTACCACGTTGGGGGAAGGAATCAGCCACTTACTCAGATATACGATAACAGACCCGGCTGGCTCTAGCTCTGTTATGACACGTAAATGTTTGCTTTAAAGCCTGATGAGTTAAGGTTATTTTATTTGGTTTAATTTGGGGAGTTGCCATGTTGTGGATCCGAGGGCTTTATCATGACTACGACTTAGTTGTTCGTTGTTTAAACGCCAAAATTTTCCGGCGTGAATTTAAAATTTGTA
This sequence comes from Meconema thalassinum, assembly GCA_946902985.2. NCBI lineage: Eukaryota > Metazoa > Arthropoda > Insecta > Orthoptera > Tettigoniidae > Meconema > Meconema thalassinum. The sequence continues at coordinate 111,745,536 of OX336397.1, read as the reverse complement.
TTTGTTGTTGTTGGCTCTTATTTCAAGGCCATTGTATTCATTATAAATATAATTTGGCAATCGGCCAAACTTTTTCATGTCACGTTGTGCTTTCCTAGTGTTTGAGGTATAAGACGGTTATTCCGCAGCCCTAATTTTAAATAATACACACGTGTATTTGGTTGTGGTAATCTAAGGGTAGAGCATGTCCGTAGTGTATTTAAATATGTAGTTGTTGTTCCCACATTTCCGTAATTCGTTTTCGCAGTACGGAGTTCGTTCCCGAACCGACTGTTTTAGTCGGAAACGAGCGCCCGTCAAAGTGCTCATTACTTGAACTAGTCTTAAAACGCGTGTCGCTCATAAATATTAAATTCTTGTACTTTTTTTTATTTGTTGTTATTTTTGGATCCTGTGATCCGTTTTCCTTTGTTACTTTGAATTAAGTGACATTGCAGTCACAACGCTTGTTTGACAGCTATCATGCCGTGTTATCATGGTACGTCAGACTAGTCAGTGTCAGATCTGTTCACGTGCGAGTGAACTAATTTAAGGGTGGTTTATTGTTGAGTGTTTTATGTTTGATTCAGTCATTAAATTTCATTTGTTAGTAGATCCTGTTGTTCTCCTGGCTTTGTGATAATTAGTTAACCTTATGAACCCTGGAAGTTGTTTTGATAGCATAAAATCTCTAAATCACATTCACAAGAATCCATTACGACCCCGAAACCTCGAATCTTGTCTACATGCTATTATCCAAGGGTATATAAGGGTTACTTTGGCTCCCAACGTGGGGAATTTTGTATTTTAGAGTAAAAAATTGATCACCGGCATGTGATAAGTTTATTAACGTAAGTTAGGCGAAGATAGTACCGCCAAATGTTTGAAAATATAAAGTCATGGAGTTTGCAGTAAAGTAAATGTGGAATAAGTTAAGTGTTTGAACTTTGATTAAAATTAGAACAAACTGTTCGAGGCGCCCAATAAAATTAAATTAGCTTTGTGTAGAAAAGCCAAATTCAAAGAGTTATTTGACAGGAAAGTTAGACCTTAAAAACTAATTAATACTCTATTAATTGGTAAAAATTTGTAAATGAAGTAAGGCCAGGAAGATTATAACTGAATCAAAGGGTTAAAAATTAAATGGAATAATAAGTAAATTATACTCAGTGATCCTATAGTTTGTGGGAGTAATTTAAAGTAAATGAACTGAGTATGTAAAGGGTTAATGTGTGTATATTTAATATATGTGAGCGCGCGTATCCAGGGCTCCGCCCTTATGTCATTTCCCTATGTCTCAAATATATTATTGTTGTGATGGCAACTCTGGGAGAAATCCGCGAAGTGATTGAACTAGCATCCGCTCGTATGCGAGAACAACTTAGTGAGATGAGAAAGGACATAACCTATGAAATACAGACATAGTTAACGGCGAATAGTGAAGAAACGCAGACACAGTTAACGGCTATAAATAAACAATCGGCAGAAATGCAGACACAGTTAGCGGCGAATAGTGAAGAAATGCAGACACAGTTAACGGCTATAAATAAACAATCGGCAGA